>JAQQAC010019064.1:16783072-16803521 GCA_029783875.1 Phataginus tricuspis | reverse complement strand
GAGGCTGTCATCTCCCCATTGTATATCCAAGGCTCCTTTATCAAATATTAATTGACTGTAAATGTTTCAGTTAATGTTTGGATTTTCTATTCTGTTCCACTGGTCTGTGGGTCTGTTTTTGTGCCAGTACCAAATTGTCTTAATTACTGTCCTCTGCCCATTTCTTAATTGGGTTATTTGCTTTTTGTTTGTTGAGGTAGGTGAATTCTTTATATATTTCGGATGTCAACCCCTTATCGGATATGTCATTTATGAATATATTCTCCCATACTGTAGGATGTCTTTTTGTCCTACTGATGGTGTCCTTTGCTGTACAGAAGCTTTTCAGCTTGACATAGTCCCACTTGTTCATTTTTGCTTTTGTTTCCCTTGCCCGGGGAGATGTGTCATGAAGAAGTCGCTCATGTTTATGTCCAAGAGATTTTTGCCTATGTTTTTTTCTAAGAGTTTTATGGTTTCATGACTTACATTCAGGTCTTTGATCCACCTCGAGTTTACCTTTGTGTATGGGGCTAGACAGTAGTCCAGTTTCATTCTCTTACATGTAGCTGTCCAGTTTTTCCAACACCAGCTGCTGAAGAGGCTGTCATCTCCCCATTGTATATCCAAGGCTCCTTTATCAAATAGTAATTGACTGTAGATGTTTGGGTTAATGTTTGGATTTTCTATTCTGTTCCACTGGTCTGTGGGTCTGTTTTTGTGCCAGTACCAAATTGTCTTGATTACTGTGGCTTTGTAGTAGATCTTGAACTCAGGGAGCATAATTCCCCCTGTTTTATTCCTCCTTCTCAGGATTGCTTTGGCTATTTGGGGTCTTTTGTGGTTCCATATGAATTTAAGAATTATTTGTTCCAGTTCATTGAAGAAAGCTGTTGGTTCTTGATAGGGATTGCATTGAATCTGTAGATTGCTTTAGGTAGTACAGCCATTTTGACAATATTTATTCTTCCTAGCCAAGAGCATGGGATGAATTTCCATTTGTTAGTGTCCTCTTTAATTTTTCTTAGGAGTATTTTGTACTTCTCAGGGTATAGGTCTTTCACTTCCTTCGTTAGGTTTATTACTAGGTATTTTATTCTTTTTGATGCAATTGTGAATGGAATTGTTTTCCTGATTTCTCTTTCTGTTAGTTCATCATTAGTGTATAGGAAAGCGACAGATTTCTGTGTGTTAATTTTGTATCCTGCAACTTTGCTGAATTCAGATATTAGTTCTAGTAGTTTTGGAGTGGAGTCTTTAGTGATTTTTATGTACAGTATCATGTCATCTGCAAATAGTGACAATTTGATTTCTTCTTTACCCATCTGGATGCCTTGTATTTCTTTGTTTTGTCTGATTGCTGTGGCTAGGACCTCCAGTACTATGTTGAATAACAGTGGGGAGAGTGGGTATCCCTGTCTTGTCCCGATCTTAGGTGAAAAGCCTTCAGCTTCTCGCTGTTAAGTATGATGTTAGCTGTGGGTTTGTCATATATGGCCTTTATGATGTTGCCCTCTATACCCATTTTGTTGAGAGTTTTAATCATGAATGGATGCTAAATTTTGTCAAATGCTTTTTCAGCATCTATGGAGATGATCATGTGGTTTTTGTTCTTCTTTTTGTTTATGTGGTGGGTGATGCTGATGGATTTTCGAATGTTGTACCATCCTTGCATCCCTGGGATGAATCCCACTTGATCGTGGTGTATGATCCTCTTGATGTATTTTTTAATTTGGTTTGCTAATATTTTGTTGAGTATTTTTGCATCTACATTCATCAGGGATATTGGTCTGTAATTTTCTTTTTTGGTGAGGTCTTTGCCAGGTTTTGGTATTAGAGTGATGCTGGCTTCATAGAATGAGTTTGGTTGTATTCTCTCCTCTTCTATTTTTTGGAAAACTTTAAGGAGAATGGGTGTTATTTCTTCTCTATATGTCTGGTAGAATTCAGAGGTGAATCCATCTGGCCTGGGGTTTTTTTTCTTGGGTAGTTTTTTGATTACTGCTTCCATTTCATTGCTGGTGATTGGTCTGTTTACTTTTTCTGTTTCTTGCTTGGTCAGTCTTGGAAGGTTGTATTTTTCTAAGAAGTTGTCCATTTCTTCTAGGTTTTCCAACTTGTTAGCATATAAATTCTCATACTATTCTCTTATAATTCTTTGTATTTCTGTGGGGTCCATCATGATTTTCCCTTTCTCATTTCTGATTCTGTGTATGTGTGTAGATTCCCTTTTTCTCTTAATAAGTCTGGCTAGGGGTTTATGTATTTTGTTTATTTTTTCAAAGAACCAAGTCTTGGTTTCATTGATTTTTTCTGTTGTTTTATTCTTCTCCATTTTATTTATTTCTTCTCTGATTCTTTATTATGTCCCTCCTTCTGGTGACTTTGGGCCTCATTTGTTCTTCTTTTTCCAATTTCAGTAATCATGTCTTTAGACTATTCATTTGGGATTGTTCTTCCTTCTTTAGATAGGCCTGGATTGCAATATACTTTCCTCTTAGAACTGCCTTTGCTGCATTCCACAGAATTTGTGGCTTTGTATTATTGTTGTCATTGGTCTCCAAATATTCTTTGATCTCTGTTTTAGTTTGGTTGTTGACCCATTGATTAACTAGGAGAATGTTAAGTCTCCATGTGTTTGTGAGTTTTTTTGTTTTCTTTCTAAAATTAATTTCTAGTTTTGTACCTTTGTGATCTGAGAAGTTGGTTGGTAGAATTTCAATCTTTTTTTATTTACTGAGGTTCTTTTTGTGGCCTATTCTGGAAAATGTTCCATGTGTGCTTGAGAAGAATGTGTATCCTTTTGCTTTTGGGTGTAAAGTTCTGTAGATGTCTGTTAGGTCCATCTGTTCTAGTGTGTTATTTAGTGCCTCTGTATCTTAACTTATTTTCTGTCTGGTTGATCTGTCCTTTGGAGTGGGTTGTGTGTTGAAGTCTTGTAAAATGAATGCATTGCTTTCTATTTCCTCCTTTAATTCTGTTAGTATTTGTTTCACATATGCCGGTGCTCCTGTGTTGGGTGCATATATATTTATTATGGTTATATCTTCTTGTTGGACTGACCCCTTTATCATTATGTAATGTCCTTCTTTATCTCTTGCTACTTTCTTCGTTTTGAAGTCTATTTTATCTGATACAAGTACTGCAACACCTGCTTTTTTCTCCTTGTTGTTTTCATGAAATATCTTTTTCCATCCCTTCACCTTTAGTCTGTGTATATCTTTGGGTTTGAGGTGAGTCTCTTGTAAGCAGCATATAGATGGGTCTTTCTTTTTTATCCATTCTATTACTCTATGTCTTTTGATTGGTGCATTCAGTCCATTTACATTTAGGATGATTATCAATAGATATGTACTTATTGCCATTGCTGGCTGTAGATTCGTGGTTACCAAAGTTTCAAGGGTTGCTTCTTTACTATCTGACAATCTAACTTAACTTTCTTGTTAAGTTATTGTAAACACAGTCTGATGGTTCTTTGTTTCTCTGCCTTCTTATTCTTCCTCCTCCATTCTTTATATACTAGGTGCTTTATTCTTTGCATTTAGTTAGTATTTGGATGGTCTGCTTTCTTTGCTATGATTTTATTTTCTCTGGTGACATCTTTTTAGCCTTAGGAGTGCTTCCCTCTAGAGTAGTCCCTTTAAGATATTCTGTAGAGGTGGTTTATGGGAGGCCAACTCTCTCAGCTTTCACTTGTCTGGAAATTGTTTAATCCCTCCATCATATTTAAATGATAATCATGCTGGATACAATATTCTTGGTTCGAGGCCCTTCTGTTTCATTATGTTTAATATATCATGCCATTCTCTTCTGGCCTGTAAGGTTTCTGTTGAGAAGTCTGATGATAGTCTGATGGGTTTTCCTTTGTAGGTGATCTTTTTTCTCTCTCTAGCTGCCTTTAATACTCTGTTCTTATCTTTGATCTTTGCCATTTTAATTATTATGTGTCTTGGTGTTGTCTTCCTTGGGTCCCTTGTGTTGGGAGATCTGTGGGCTTTTGTGGATTGCGAGACTACTTCCTTCCCCAGCATCGGGAAGATTTTAGCAATTATTTCTTCAAAGACACTTTCTATCCCTTTTTCTCTCTCTTCTTCCTCTGGTACTCCTATAATGTGAATATTGTTCCATTTGGATTGGTCACCCAGTTCTCTTAATATTCTTTCATTCCTAGAGATCCTTTTATCTTTCTCTGCCTCAGCTTCTCTGTATTTCTGTTCTCTGATTTCTATTCCATTAACAGTCTCTTGCATCTTGTCCAGTCTGCTGCTAAGCCCATAGATTGTTTGTCTCATTTCTGCATTGTCTTTCCTCACTTCCCTCACTTCCTCCCTGAGCTCTTGCATATTTCTCTGTAGATCCATCAGTATGGTTATGACTTTTATTCTGAATTCTTTTTCAGGAAGATTGTGCATTTCCATCCCATCAGACTCCTTCTCTGGTGTTTGTCTGGGTCCGGGTAAGCTTTGTTTGTACCATATTCCTCTGTCTTTTCATGGCTATAGACGTGGTTGCTGATAGGCACCACGTATGTCAGCTGGGCTCTTTAAAACTTTTAAAAAGAAAAAAAAAAGGAAAAGAAAAAAAGGAAAGAAAGAAAAGAAGAAGGAAAAGAAAAAGAAAAAAACACCCGCTGGGAGTAGGTGGTGCTGTTGCTCCACTATTCCACTGCCTCAGTTGCGCTGCTCCACAGGGCCCTTTGTAGCTCTTGGCTGGGGCGGGAATGAATGGGAGGCTGCTGATCTCTGTGGGATGTCTCAGTGTGGCTACTTTTTCCCATTCGCCAGTCAAGGGGTCCGAAATTCCCCAGGACTCCAAGCCTGCTGGGCTGAGTGTGCTGGCGCAATCCAGCTCCTCCGTTAGGCCCCTGTCTCTTTAAGACCGCTAAAAAGATGCGCACTTTTCTTTTGTTCCGGGAAGCGGCTGAGAGGACCTGGGTGCGTTCCCTGGGTCAGATCCTGCACCTCTGACTCTCTAATCTCCGATACACCACGCAATGTGTGTCAGTGCTGCCGGCGCAAATCACTGGGGCTGGTTATCTCGTGGGCCTGTACTTCTACTCCCTCCCCACTCTGAATCCTTTCCTCCCGCTGGGGTGGGGGAGTACTCAGGTCCCGCGGGACACGGCTCCATATCTTACCCGCTTCGCGGGATGCCAAGTCCTCTCAGGTGTAGCTGCAGGCTGGGTGCCGTCCTATATCTTCTGGTCTCTCTTTTAGGAATAGTTGTATTTGTTGTATTTTCATAAATATATATGGTTTGGGGAGTATATTTCCGCTGCCCTGCTCATGCCACCATCTTCCTGGAAGTTAAGTATATTTTTATAGGAATAAAAAAAAGTGAGCATCATGGCAGATAGTAGACAAAATTATAATACTAATATAAAGCATTATGTCAATTCATAAATATACAACAGATTAAATGGGCAATTTTGAATAAAAATATAATCTATCAAAGTAACTCAAAAAGAAATAGAAGCCAAGACAAACATTAAAGAGAAAGATTCTGTGGTTAAAACCCTTCAAGCAGGCAATCTCTACTCAAAGATAGCTTTGCTGGAGAACATTTGATAATAGATAATTTCCATAGTACACAAACTTCCAGCAAATAGAAAAAGAGGAATACCTTAAATTTATTTGGAGGTTGGCATAACCTTGATACCAACTTAACAAGGGAAGAAAGGAACTAAAATCAAGCTCATTTGTGATCACAGAGGAAAAAATTTTCCACCACAAAATTAGCAATTTAAGGCCCACAGAATACAAAAAGGGTAATACATGGTTTTTCTAATATTAAATCAATCTTCAATTCCTAAAATCAACTCATTTTGGTAACAATGTCATAACACTCTAGAGGAGAAAAACAATATGCTTATGTCACTAAATGTAAAAAGACATTTGATAAAATTCAATATCCTTTACAATTAATAAAAAAAAAATTTTTGAAAAATACCAACAGACAAGAACTTCCTTATTTATAAAAACCTATGGCAAACATAATACATTGTTGCATAACTAAAAGTTTTTGTGTGACTTGATCCAATATTTTACTGAAACTCCTAGCCAATGCAGTAAGGCAATTATGAGAAACTAAAAGTAAGCAGCATGAAAAAGAGGAAACCAAACTCCCAGCATTTGCAGCTTATTTGATTGGTATACATTGAAATCCAAAAGAACCGGCAAATTATTAGAGTCAGTAAATGAGTTTAGCATGTTTGTTGGATATAAATCAAAGCACGCATAAAGTACATTTCTTCATATGAGTCATAAACAAAAAGCAAAATTAGAGAAAGGAAATCACTATTTGCTATCAAATATAAATTTTCTAGGACTAAATCTAAGGAATGCATGCAAGATCTTTTAGAAGAAAATTATAACCCTTAGTGGATAACATAGATTGGAGATCTTCTTATATGACCACAGATATTCTGTCATTCACACCTGGTACTATTTATTATCCCATGACTCCACACCAGGTATCTCCTGCTTTGACAGTGATATTTTCATGCCTAAATTCTTCTCTGGCATCTTTACCAACGCAGTAAAATTTTCTTGAATTCTAATTATATGCCAGTACCTACCAGCAATGGGGACAGAAAAATAATGTCACTTTATCTTCTTCTTTACCTTTTACTCCGATAGATAGATAGATAGATAGATAGATAGATAGATAGATAGATAGATAAGATATTATTGAGTTTTTCACAGTTATACAGACTTCATAACCTTTGAGATTTGAGGTAATAAGCTACTGATTTGCCTTTAAAAAGGGACTAGAGAATGCCTACAGGTAAGCATTGTATAGAAAAAATGAGAAGGCATTCAAAAAAGCTAGAACAAATGTCCACAAAAATCTGTTGCCCTGCTATTCTCTTAGTATTAATTTTAACGTTAAAATATTAAGCTTGAGAAGTGCAAACTGTGCTTCTCGCCGAGAAATATCCATAAGCTAAGTTGGGAGTCTCTGAAATTCTTATCTTCGAGATGAGTGACCTTTTGCTGCATCAGAGATGTGAAGTCCAGTCACAGACACAAACCCAGCATATTACCCAAAACAGATACTATCTGAAAATAGACGCAGTCTTTGAACCCTTTCCTGAGGTTTGCTTTTTTATTGTTACAACCGCATCATCTACCTACCTTGTTCTTGTTACATGCAGCTTTTTGTGACTGTGTCTTTCTTGGTGAATGATAACTAAAACTTCTATTTCTTTTTCTTCCCTACCCTTCCCCTCGCCTGCTTCCTCTCCAAATCTGCTGATGCTTGTAACTCCTTTATTGTGGGCGTACTCCCTCCATCAGCCATGTGGGTAGTTGAACCAAACTCACCTACCTGCCTCTCAGCTGCCTTGTCCACCAGGAGAGACTCCCAGGAATCCAGGTTGGTTGTGGGTGTGGGATTCCGGGGATTATATGGCGAAGTCATGACCAGGGCCTCCTCTTTTATGCCAGCCCCCCATGGGGCCCCTGGGTCTCAGCCTTCCAGCTTTAACCCTGACCTGGCAGGCTTCCTGGATTATGGTGCCCCTTTTACTAAACTGCAAACCATTATGCACCTTGCCTCTTTTTTACCATCAAATTTTATCCCCTCTGTGTCCTATCTGTTCAAGATCCTGTTACCCTCTTCTCATTTAAGTGACTCTAGGGTATTAGTAGGGATTCCAGCCTTAGGGGGCAGAACGTTTTAGTTAGGCAGAGCTTTCCTCATCCCTGAGATCAAAAAGGAAGATTTTTTTTTTATTCCACCTTCATGAAGGCCTAGGCCTGGCAGTGCGTTCGGTGATGCCCCTCGGTGACTCAAGTCCCCCTCTTCACCCAATAGGAGTCACCACCCAATTTGGTGCAGCAGCCTGAGACCTCTCCTCATGCTCACCCTCACCCCTTGTCTGTATTGCTCTTCTCTGGGCCCCATGGCACCCATAAACTGGGGGCACCCCAAAGAAAAACACTTCTTCAGAAAGTTAGCATGTGACAAAAAGCAAGTGGTACCATGTGAAGACAGCAGGGCCTCTGGGAAAGAGCACAGACTGGGGTCAGGTCCACCTGGGTTTGGAGCCCAAATTAAGTCACTTAATTAACGGTGTAACTGAGCAAATGCCAGACATCTATCTCAGTCTCCGTACGCATATATTAGCCTAAAAGCACCTTCCTATCAGTGATGCCGTGAGGATATGAAGAGACAGATGGAAAGGTCCTGTCATAATGACTGATGCGAATTTTTAAAAAATCAATAAATACAAGAGCAAATGTGAAAAATACATCAGGGATCTTTGTTATCTGGAGGTCACATAACCAAATATTTTCCAGGCCAACACTTGTAATGAAAATGGTTGCAACAGGTTCACAGCACATGATGAATTTAAGGGGGTCCCAAGTTCATCAATTACTGCACAGTGTAGCCCGATTTTTCAATGTTTCAAGAGAAGTAAAAAACTTAGTCAGTATTCTTTTCCCAGCATCCAGGTGTTCACAATTCAGATGTTTTAATGCTGTTCAGGTCGATATGGTTCCCAGTTTGTGAGTTCCATTTATACTCTCATTGCTAAATGTCACTGATGTGAAACTACTTCTATTTAAAATGTATTCTATTTCAACTTACAACTTTTTAACATATAACATGGTGTACTTTTGAAAGTCATAACATGGCTACCTTGATCTAAGTAAGATCTGATTTTCCAGAATCAGTGAAATATCCCACAGAATCATCCAGGTTAATTTCATTTTGTCACTTATCTTCCTAGACAACTATGAAGTTATTCAACATCCTCAACCCTCAGGGAGATATGGAAAGTGAGATGTCAGCTCCTAGACAGTTACCTGTGATAAAGGATTCTTCTCTGGCAGCACTAAAGCTTTGCCATGGTTTAAGTTTACCCTTGGTTTAAGACACCTGGTTTCATTGGTTTTACTACTTCCACCAGTCAATAGTAATCAACCTACGAGAATGCATCACTAACGCAGTCACCTATATGTTAACGTTGCAAATTTGGTTTTGAAAGAAAAGGTTATTTAATGATCAGGGAAATTCCTCCTGACTGTAATTACAATAGACTTTTATATTTCCAGTTTTTTCATAAGCACTAGGTTTCCAACAGAGATCACACATTTTAAAATAAAGATCTCTTTTGAGTCACACACACACACAATATATATATATGTATATATATATATATATGCTCAATGTAGAGAATTTAGAAAATGTAAAAAGGAACAGGAAAGAAAATGTCACAAGTTACCCCATTTGCCCAAAGATAACTGCTGTTAACATTTTCATATGTTCCTGTGATTTATGTTTTATTAGCTTATTGATGAAACAAACATTTCCTGAGATCCTACAGTATGCCAGGCATTGTTCTTGGACTCGGAATGCATCATGAAAAGCCAACAAAAAATCCCCACATTTGTGGAGTTTAAAACCTGTGGGGATGGGAGCCAGGGAGGAGAGAGAGATAATAAATGATAAACTTAGGACAAAGTACATTCTGTGGAATGTTAGAAGATGATACTTATACTGAGAAGCATAAAGCAGGGTAGGAGAGATTGACAAGCCAGGGACAGAGACGCTCGGGGGATAACTGTGAATAGGATGCTCAGGGAATGCCACACTGAGAAGGGGCATTTGAGAAAGACCTTTAAGAGGTGCTGTAGTGATGTGTGCAGGTTTCCTGGTGAGGAACGTTCCAGGCAGAGGGAAGAGCTAGCAAAGGCCCAAGACAACAGTGTGCCTGTCCTGTTCTAGGAGTAACAAGGAGGCCAGTGTGGCCGGAGTGGAGGGAGGGAGCGTGTAGAGGAGACAAGGTCCCAGAGGATAGGGAGTCCCAGCATGTAACACCTTGCTGACCAAGGCAATGACTTACAGTTTTACTCAAAGTGAAATGCAGGGCTACTGTAAGGTTTTAAGCACAGAAATGACCTGATCAATCTTATATTTTAAAGGAATGCTGCCTATGTCAATAGTTATACAGTATAACACTTTGTATTCAACTGTGTTCATTTAATAAGGGAGCATATTCCCATCTCCCCTTTTTAGGAGAAGAGCTATCATCTTAATGTCTGCATACTAACGCCACCACCTATTGGTGAATATGTAATTTCTTTTCTTTTTTTTCTATTAATAATATTGACTGAGTATCTCAGAACATACTTTATTTTGGTGTCTGTCCTCTAGAATCGATTCCCATAAGGGCATTACTGGGTAACAGGCATGCATAAATGAGAGTATTGAAAAGCATGTCCAGATTGTTTTTCATAAAAAGTCATATAAATGTATACTCCCAGAAACAACATGTAAAAATATCACTTGTTATTTTAATTGACAGAATAATATTTCAGATTTCCTAACATAAGAGATCAACAAGATTCATTCACTTGCTTATTTATCAGCAGATTTCTTAAAATCTATGCTCTACACAATCACTAGACACAATCACTAGACACATGCTGATATTCTTCCGACACATTTTTTCTTCTTTTATGCCCCTTCACTTCATTATGCTATTTTTGTAACTGACTTTAGATGTAAATGACCAGCATGCATGGTTCAAGCCAAGTTCCCACCCCTCCAGTGACAATTCTTTACTCAGTTCCACAATGTGATGTTAGTCTTAACCGACACAGGGGCTCCTCGGAAGCCTGACCCCCAGTATCTCTGGAAGAAAGGATTTGCCAAGCAAATTAAGAAGGCAAACAGAAACACACAGGACAAATACATAAAATACCTTAAAAATCATTCTTAGGTATTTATTAATCATGTTTTTTCAATTAAAGTAATATTTTAACAATACAACAACTACTTTTCACTAGAAGCACTTTCAGTTTTCAACTGAAAGTCTTTTATAAGTGTCAGGAAAGTCTTTTATAAGCTCTGGGCCTTGGCTTCTATTATTTTGGACATTTTTGCCATGTTGAGAGAGAAAAAAACCATGTGCCTGAACAGGCCTCATCTTTGTACTATTTCATCATTCAGACTAGAATGAATTCTGTGTCTTCTTGGATTTAAAAAGCTTTCATTATTCTTTGATTTCAAGCCTCATGAGAATAGTCAAGAGTCAGCATAAGTATGGAAATCTTTATTGTATGTATTATAGGGCCTGAGAACCAAAAAGAGACATCTTACTATAGCAAGTATTTATGCATTTATTCAAAGTTTCGCATATGTTACGTTTAATATCAAAATGTTGGAAATCTAACAAGAAGGCTTTTATGAGTAAATAAATGTACAGGGTTTACTGTGATAGGATCCCTCAACTTAATAGTAAGTGAGTGCTTACCCTTTGCCAGCACTATGCGAGAGCTTTATGAGAATAACCCAATTTAACCACCAGAATGGTGGTGCTATGACAAAGCGTCTATTATAATTGGCATTTTACAGATGAGGAAACTAAGGTTTAGGAAGGTTTGAGTAATGTGTCCAGCATCATCCAGCTAGTAGGGGCAGAGTGGAAACTTGAACTTCGGTCTTTCTGGTGCCAAGGCACTGGGATTTGGCTACTTTAGGACTCACTTAGATGTCATGACCACAGAAGCAAATGATTGGAAGGAATGTTAGAGGTCACCGTAGAAGACAACATGCTGAGAGTCAGGTCACATGTGCGATAGGTTATTTACCAGTAATATAACCTTGGATTGCATGTTAACCAGTAATTCTTGATTTCTCGTCTATAAAAGGGTATCATTAAATGACACAGAGTACTTAGCACTGGCTAAGCCTTCAGTGATAGTAATTTTTGTTAAAAGTAACAGAGAAGATTGTATAACAGAGTAAGGCACATGGGTGAGGGTTTGGTGGAAGAACAGAAATAGTTGGAAGCCAAGATGGTTACTGTAACATATATTCTGAATGTATCTGAACTAAAGTCTAGATGCAGCAAAATGCAGTGACATACATAATGTGCTTTGATAATCCAAACATACACTTAAAACATTTTTATAAGTAAAGTACTTGGAGATAAATATTTCAGTGTAAGCATCTAATGGTCTTCATGTATAAATACATATGCATGTGACACTAACTTAGCAACAGTGACGTATACTTTTGCCTTATGTTAAAATAATTGTTTTGCACACACCATTTCTGGGATATAGACATTTGGAAAAAATTCCCTGTAGCCCTCACCAACAAAGGAAAAAAGTAAAGCAAAGTTCTCATTCTCTCTTGCCCAAAAGTAATACTTTCAAAATTGTTTCTTGTCATCTTGGTGAAGCTTGAGATTGTGAAACAGCTTTCTAAGGTCCAAAGCTAACCAATCCTATAGCAGTGAATAAATTCACAAGAATATTACCTGCTTGCACCTCTTTACTCAGAGATAATATATGGATTTGCAAAGCACAGACTCTGACACACTGAAGACTGTTCAGTAAATTTTATTTTATACTATATATATAATCACCAATTATACTGTGTTCTACAGTGAAGCCCTTTTCTTACATAAAGATGTTTACTATTTGACTGTCTTTTCTATTGTAATCTTATTTTGCATATCTACATATGATGAAGTTTATTTTTCATGACACATCTGGTAGATTTGAAGTTGTCTGAATGAAAAAGTCTCCATTGAACGATGTTCAATATAAAACTTTCAGGATACAAGATTTCAGTACAACTTGTATGGCAAATGGGGAAATTACCAGCCATTAATGTTTACACACTATATCCCAAATGAAGTAACCATGCTATATTCATGTCCTTTTTCTTTTTTGTCTGTTTTTAAATGATCAAGATTGAAATAGAATTTAGTTCATTTGAGGTCATTCTTTCCACTGAGAATGAGGCACTAGTTTTATGATTAATAATGAATGGCCTGTTTATGTTCCCTTTTCTGTCATTTAATAGCACCTCACAGAAGTTGTACCAAAACTTGGGTCTGTAATGTTTTCACTGATCTGAGGACAAAATCCATATTGAAGTTTGTCAACAATCTTAAAAAAGAAATATCCTTCATTCTTAGGCAATGTATAATAGTTTTTGTTACACTGTTACAATGTCCTTTCTTTGAAAAATTGTGGTGAGACCAGAAGCCCTAATAGATTCTTAAAAAAATGTCCTTATTTGGGAAAATAAAAGGATGGTCACTTTATATTGTTGTCGCCATTGTTATTTCACTGGTCCAGGAGATCAAAAAGTCTAGCATTCACCGTTTTACAGTTACTCAACCAGCTTTAAATATTGAAACTACATATAACAGTGGTTTCTAAATCAAGGTTTGGGTAGTTGTTTCCTCCAATACGTTTGCTAAAATCATGCAGAATTAACGAGGACTTTGTAGGTCTTTCAGCCACTGATGAGCTGGTGACATTTAATTTGCATAGATGACATGATGAGAAAATCATGCTCTTATATCTCCACCTTAGAAAAGAAAAACTATGAGTATAGAAGAAAAAAAAAGTAAACTTCTTATGTACAAGGTAAAAACCAGAGAAGGAGCAGAAGAGTACATGATACACCATGTAAAAGAAATTAAAAATGGAAGACTTTATTTGAGCTCCTGGAGCAGGGAGAGAGACATCCATGTAGAACTGAGCTCAGCTCCAAATGCAACAGGGACAAATGAGGTTTATAGCCAATGGGCAGAGTGAGGGGGCTCTGTGGATGGCAAACTGCCAAGCAAAGACATTAAGGGTAGGGGATCCTTGCTGAAAGGTCCTAATAGGATTCTTGCTAAAAGCAGACCCAGACATCAAGGATGAGGAACTTGACCAGATATCAAGGGTGGAGAAATTCTCCCTGGACTGACTCAGCAGGATTCTTTGCTAAAACTGGGCCCAGCAGTCCGAGAGTGGAGGTGCAGGCCCAGGTCAAGTTCTAACTGAAAAGAAGGCTCGGAGGAGCTTGGCTATAGTTTGGGCCAAGAGAGAGTTTTTGTGGATAGATTGGTCAGAAGAGGAAAGTAAGAAAAACTAACACAACACATGATTTTTTTAAAAACCAAATCAGTTTTTGAAACACCAACCTAAACCCCTGAGCTTCATGTAGCAAGTTAATCCCTTTGGCTGAGGGTTAAATAAGGATGTTCACTTGAGCACACTTTCATTTTGAACCACATGAAGGTGTATTTTACAATCCCCTAAATTCTTGGTTGTAGCATGTCATTAAATTGATTTTAATGAGAGCATCTCAAGTCCTTGCTAAAGATCTCTTCTGATAAATGTGAGCTTTTTTTTTTCTCCCTAGAGTTGAGATGAAGGATTTAGTATAAAGTTCAGAATAAATATCCTTAATAGGATAGAGACAATCAGAGGAATGGTAATTACTACATTTACTGAAAGCATTCTGTGAGTGGGGAGGAGAGAAGAGCAAATCTTATCTTTTAGCATCTGCTAAAATGGTTTAACTTTTCACTGTGTTTACTTGACATTTTAGCAACAATGGCAGCAGGATTTCTTTTCATTAGAACTATCCTGGGACATTCTTTAAATTATCTGCTCAGATGTGGCTGATCTTATCATATGTCACCCCTGCAGAAAATTTAGCTTTGAATTCAAATACTCTTCTGTGTGTAATCTTTTGAAGTCAACTAGGATACTTAGAAAGATAAGAACAAACAACATGAAGAAATACTAATTGAGCAGCCAAGGCTGGCTAGCACTGTGCTAGGTCCTAAAAGATCCCTGATCTTTTAGCATTTATAGCCTAAATGGGGAGACAGACAAATAAGACCAATTATATGCTTTTGAGAAGTGCTGTAACAGGACGTGGTTCAGGGTGCTATCGGAACACACGAGAGTGTCAATGTCGCTCTTTGGGTTGGGTGGGAATATGGGGTTGGCAGGGAAGGGTATGAATGTTTGTGAGTGACAGGGCACTGCAGGCTTGTGGGAAGGAGGAGTGATGCCCTTGGTAGAGGGAGGGGACACGGAAGGTGTGAGAGGTGATATATAAGTGGAGCACCAAGGATAGGGTAGGAATTATCCAGGAAGGCAGAGGGGGTCTGGGAAGGGTGCTCCTAAAAGTAACATCCTGTGCAAAGGCTCAAGGACAAGTGGAAAGGTGTATTTAATTCAGTATGCCAGATAAGTGCTTCTCAAATGTAATGGGCCTGTGAGTCATGTGAGTTTAGTGTCAAAATGCAGTTTCTGGTTCAGTAATGCTGGTGGGGGCCCCTGAGTTCCCGAGTATCTAACACGCTTCCAGGTGAAATCAGTGCAACCAGTTCACAGACCCAACTTTGAACAGCAGCACAGAGACAATTTGATTTCCAGTAACTGGACACTTCTCTCTCTGGGGAAATAAGGAAATATTCCCTAAGATATTTTCACTCCCGGTGATGACCTACTTTTCCACACCAAATGAATCATTAATGATCGCAGAGTGGTGGCAATTCATACCTCCTTTATATGTGATATTTCTCTGTAAAGGAGCCTCCTTCTCTTCCCATAATATTTCTGAAGTCACTACTTCATATTCTGCTTTGGAACCTTCTTTTCTGTCTTGATCTACACCCTCATTGAAACATATTTAGCAGTTTCCGCATGAAGGCAGTCTGAAAGGATGTTCTTAAATATTGTCAACACTTGTCCAAATCAAAGGAAAATGACCCAGAGAAGAACTTGCAGCCTTACCCATTAGCAGCAAGTTATAAAGCTGTACTGTATCTTGACAGCAGTTCCTCTAATGTAAATTTTAATTTCTAATGTAAAATTTAAGTAAATTAACTCATTTTAATAAATGCATGCATTTCGTGTTGCTTCTGTCTCTGCCTTATCCCATGACCGCCAATGTTCTGCTTCTCTAGAGACCAAGACAGCATCTTTGCAAATACTCTTAAAATCCCATCTCCATCCCAAAAGCTTGGGAACATATTGGGCTGTGGCATAAAGTCACCTAACGTAAATTCATACCCATGTCACATGGTTTAGAAGATAAAGCTCTCTACATATAGTTATGGGTATTAGGCATCATTAAACTGATATATAATGTGTGTCTAGAGACTGGAGGGTGATGCATTCACTTCGAATATTGGTGCAACGTGGTTGCATCCCAGTTGTTTTCAAGTAATGCCCTGATTTTAGTCCCACTATGCGACTCTACAACCTCAATTAATTCTCACAACAATAAACATTTTTGTATATTAATATATATATAATTTATTTTAATTGATGTTATAAGGCTTAACTTTAGAACAAATAGAGTGAACTTTGAAGACAAACAACATTTTTAAATTCTTTCCTCACCTTCATTTCCAACTAGGATCTCACAATCATCTTAAAGGCAGAAGGGCTTCATACCAAGATATATTTCACTAGACTAGCTCAGCAGTTCTTAAACTTTTTTGTGCATAAAAACTAATACAGCTCCTTGTCTACTTGCTGTCATATACAAAGTGCCTTATGGGAAAACAAGGAATTTCCATGGGTTATCTTTTACTTTTTTTCTGTTTCCATTGGACGTAACCAACTCTTTCCAAGTTAGATATGAATCCCCTCTAGAGCAATCAGAGATTGCTGAAGCTGCGTTTCTACTCTTTTAATCAGGTCTGTCTCATTTATTTGTCAGCCTTCCTACTTCCCACTCCTAGGATTGCTAACCCTGTAAAGAGACATGGGAGATGTCCTAACATTAGACACAAGTCCTGGAATGGAAGTGATCTGGTAGCAACAGGACATGTAGCAGTGTGGGCTGTTCAGCCTATCCCCCTGTGCATCTGCACACCTGCACACCTGTACACCTGAGTACCTGCACACCAGCATAGCTGCATACCTGCTCACCTGCATACCTGTGTGCCTGTACACCTGCACACCTGCACACAGGGCCCTGACTGCCTCCTAGAAGGAATAACACATGATTTCCTTGACTCAGTGCCAAGTTATTGCAGAACAAAGTGAGCTTGGTTGGTGGTCTTATCTTCCACATGTGAATGATTTGGAACCTAACAATGATAACTATTTGGCATTTGAGTAAAAGCCAAGTGGGCCTACAGCTAATAAAGCCTTCAGATGAACATCTGCACTTGGGTTTGAGGGCCTCTCACACTTAAATGGCAGCTTGAACTTACAGGCCCCGCATTGTAAGAAATCTGTAAAAATAAGACTCAGAACCTGGCTCTTCATATTTTGCAAGTGACTTCTAGAGCTAGGAAGGACCACAGACTTTACCCCAAACATTCATTTATAAATAAAGAGAGATCCAGAAAAGCTAGACAGCTTCGTAGCTGGGGAGTTATAGCCAGGATCTGGAGCCAATCACCTTCCTCCCTCCCTCTCTCTTTTCCTTCCCTTTTCTCCTTCTTTCCTTCCTTTCTTCCATTATCTTTTCCCAGTTAAGCGAAGATAACATGAATGCTACCTTCTCACTTACGTTAGGTTCATTCTAGTCCTTAGGTGCCAATTACTCAGCAAGTAATACATGAAAATGTAAAACAAAACAGATTTTACTTGAATGACTCTGTTTTAACTGAATCTGTGGTCTGTTGCATGGCACCATCAGTAGTCATTTAAAAAAGTGTCATTCACAGTAATTAGCAATGGAAATGCTAACATGACTACATCCACACACTTTGACTTACAGTTAAATGAGATATAATCAAAATTGACTAATTTAGAACTTAGAATGTAAAGGTTGTATATTAGTTAGAAATACATTGTTTATTGAACTGATTTCTATTTGGTGATTCTTTTAAGAGAAAAATTCTATATGTTGCTTGATAATTATATAAGGAATCATTAGATCATATTCCAAAAAAGGTATTTTAATGAACTATACATAGTCTATACAGTGAACAGGCACAAAAAATACAATGTATAGACGAGATATCAGTACTATTTTTAATTCCAAATTTTCATATTTTTAGAAGAGAAATATTTAGAAATCCTTGAGATTCAGAGGGCTGTTTATATTTAAATAGGGTCAATTAAGAATCTCCTGGTCATATCATGAAAAGCAGGTGTGGTAATAATTTCAAAGTGTATCACCTATTGAAGACATAGAAATAATTTTAAAGACATAGAAACTTAATATCACTTCAAATACTTAACTTAAATCACTTTAAAGATGTAGAAATAATTTAAAAATATTTAGATAGTCCCAGATGTAGTCAAACCCAAGACATGAGAGATATATATGTTGAGAATTTGGGGTACAGAGAAAAGATACTGCCTCCAGCCAGAAATGACAAAGAGAGAACCTGCATTTTTTAACGCCTACATTCCTTTCATGATATCATCCTGTCTCCTGATTAAAATTATGTTTTCCCTCATTTAAAAAAATAAGATGAATATTTTTGGTTTGGGCCAGGCAGAATTAATGTGGCATTTGACAAGTGTTTTACAGGGCTTAAAACTGCTTGCTTAAGAAAAATTGTTAACAATTGCTAGAAGTCAGTCAGATGCATCTCAGGACTGCGTAAGGCATGGGGTCGCAGCTCTATATTCACAGCAGAAGAGCATAGTGGCTCCCACAACAGAAAAGTCAACCAAGAAATGTCAGTGTCAGCAGGAGGATCTGCAGTGGTCAGCGCAAACTGAAAAGATGATTTTTGACAAGCCGCATAGTGTTTCGTCCTTTTTTAATACAGAGATGATTTACTGGTTGTGTTCTCTTTTCTGTCCTGGGGCACAAACAGCAACTTGGAGTCGCCGCTGATGCACGAGGTTTCGGCCCCGCAGCCGGGCAGCGCCAGCAGCCGCTCTGGAAGCAGCCTGGGTGGCTCCATCACGGCGTGTAAGAAGGTAACCTTGCTGAATGCCACTCTCTTCTCACCGACCGAACTTTAGTGCTAGCTTTAGCGTGACCTTCCAAACACTTTCTTTAGAACAGAAACCACGACAAAACTAAACAACAGAATGGCCCACAGTCTGCTTGCTCGGATAACCCCTGATGACGTTAAAAGATGTAATTTGTGAAAGTGATGAGAAAGCTCAAACCGTTCAGAAAGGTATGACTCAAAAGTCATAGGCCTCTGGTGCCTTTCCACCAGAACTCCACCCTCTTGTCAGACCCTCTTCCCAAAGTGAGTCAGGGGTGACAGCTTCTTGGTTTTGAGAAAATCTGTACAGGCTTTGAGTGGCTCACCTTCTATATTGAACTCCCAAGTCTTCATCCAAGAAAACTGGCTATTCTCCTTTTGATTTTTTCTTCAGGAGAAGAGTATCCTTGGCTTAATTTATTAGGAGAAACAATTGCATTTCCTAGAATATAGACTTTAGAACCGATAAATCTTGCATTAACATACTTGCAGGAGATTGTCATTTGAACACAAAATCATCCAATTTAACTACCTCATTTTCCCAGCCAATCCAACTGCAGGCCCAGACACTTGGAGCAAAACATCCAGTTTCTCACCTAATGTCTTTGTCATTGTTTGATGCAGAATTCCGAGGAAATGTTTCTTTTCATCCAGAGGCTATCCACTGGATTATTTCATTAATCATTAAAAAAAAAAGGTAAATCATAAAAAATACTTACAAATGTAAGTTAAGGCAAATTCTGTTACTAAGGTTATTGCATATGTATGTATATAATGTTCATATACATAATGCACATTATGTATGCATATATATTGACTTGTGGAAACCCATACCTAGTTAATCAGGCTTTTTTAATTCTCTGCTTGTGAGGTTTTTGTAGAATTTTCAAGTACTAAAGAAAATGATAAATTCCTATATTAGAGAACACGTACTGATTATAGAAAAGTAGCATTAAACATAGTTTTACCAAAGTATTTGCATGCATAATTTATAGCCAAATACAAAATTATACTGGTCTAATTAATTAAAGGTTCTTATTATTATGTGTTATTTGATCTAATATTCTTTCTTCTCTTAAAAAATTCTTATAGAGAAATCAGTGCTATAAATTCCAGTTTTTAATGCAGGAAAATGAGACACTATAATTCAAAATGATTTTAAGTTACTTATAAAAGAGGTAAACCTGCAGTTCTTCAAACCCTAGATATGTTCCAGTCAACTCTGTAACTCCAAATTATAAAGTCTTTACCAGATGCTCTGTTTAAGTGAATTTTCGTTTATTCTACTATGCCTATAAGTCAGAGTCCGTGTGGTATTTAAAGGAAGGACTGAAGCTGGACAGCCTGAATTCAACACCCAGTTCGGTCATTACTAAGCTGTGGATCCCAATTAAATTGCCTTACGTCTTCATGCCTCACTTTGCACGGCTGAATAAGGAAGATGATGGTGAGGATTCAGTCAGTTAATAGGTGTGAAATGTTTAGGACACTGCCTGACGTACAGAAGCACTCAAAATAAAAATTGCCTATTGCTAATGTTATTCTACAGAATAATTTTATCAACAAGTAGGCAGTGCCAGAAAACAATTCAGTGTGGGCATCACCACGCTGAGTCCGCACTTAGTGATCTGTCATCCCAACTACAGTTATTGCCCTGGAACAAAGGCGGTCATATTCATTTCTTTAAAAATCATGCCTGGAAGTTACTGGACTAATATAGATCTTTGGGGCTGAATATTTACTTGAAAAATTAGAGCCAGAAGTCAATCATCTATTCTAAATGACTCATCTATT
>JAQQAC010019064.1:16511618-16783062 GCA_029783875.1 Phataginus tricuspis | reverse complement strand
TGTGTGTGTGTGTGTGTGTGTGTGTGTGTGTGTGTGTGTGTGTGTGTGTATGTTAAAGTTTCAACCATATTCTTACTCATTCCACAACTATTTTCAGAACAATTATTAGTAGGTTGAACCATATGAAATTTCCTTTTGTACAGATCAAAAATTTCCTTTTTATAGGCAATTTCATGTGATCCAAACGAAGTGCATTTAAAGTTTTGTTAGATCTTGAGGAGAGATAAAAGGACAGATAATAAAAAATACTGGTTTCTCATGTAAAAAGTCAAACGGTAATTCATAAGTTAAATAATTATGTAAGATAGCTATACATTAATATCTCTAAATGGTATAAAGTAGGTGCAAAATGAGTATCATGGGCATTTACAGCTAAGAAGAGAGAGAGGCTCTGGACCTGCAATAGTTAACAATCTTCAGAAGGAGAAGTGGATTAAGATTTGAATGTGTGAAGAGAGCATCCACCTTAATTTTGGAAGGGCTGATACAAATTAATGCAGAAGTCAACAGCTTTGTGTGCTGGTAATATTTCTGCTAATATTCATAGTGCATTCCTTTCATTTTAACTATTGTCTTAAGCTTACATAATAATTGCATTTACAGACAGTTCAGTAGCAAATATGCCATATGTCATAGACTCTGTAGGCTCTTATTGTTTTCCTTCCCTTCAAGAGAGTAGCTTACAAATATTTTCCTCTTTGTATCCAGAACATAGGCTCTCCATAAAGAGATATTGAATATTGAATAATTTCATGCCTTTATCTTATTATATATTACTGCAAGCTAATTTATGTGATCATTGATTTTTCTAAGCTGATTAATCACAGATAGTGGGACTGGGGAAGTGAGGATCTATATGTTCATAAGCATATATAATTTCCATCCTGCACAAAAGAGACAAAGTGAACAAGGGACAGCTCTGTCTCAGAAACAGCAAGGCTGTCCAGCTGAATCCCCTCTCTTCACAGTCAATCAGACTTCAGTAAGTGTAACCAGTTTAATTGAAATCTACTGAAAATTCCCCAGATTAGTTTCCAGTGATAGCTTCATCTTCTTCTCCATCAAACCTTCTTATCAGAACTGACATGTTGTTAAATTAACTGGCTGAAGAAAGAAAACAAGGGTCCAGAAGATAATGCATTAGTTAGATAATCAGCTTTTGAAAAATTGCAAATTTTTCACAAAGTATCTTTTCCATGAATCTCCAAGGCATTCAGGAATCCTACCCAAGTGCAATGGTTTCAGTTCCTTCTTGAATAAGCCATAACATTGGGAATAAAAGCTTTGGTGGATTGATTTGAAAAGGAACTCCTTAATACATAGTTTTGTCAGTGAAGGACAGCCTTTCCTGAGAGCTAAGGTGACCATACCATCCAGTCACAGTTTATATAAATTGTCCTGGAGTTTTGTTAATAGACCCCCTTTTGCTTTCAAAAGTTCTCTATGCCCAGTAAGTTATATGGTTATCCTAGCTCCAGCTTCAGAATTACTTTCTCTCCCTTCTCCACTTCCTCTAAGTGTTAGAAAACTTATCAAATAAATCCACAGTGGAGGTATTAGTGATTGCATAACTTAATGTAATTGTGATAAATAAAATCATTTTTACTTAATGACTATTACTGCTGAACTAGTACTACTGCCACCTCCTTAGCTGACATTGATAGCTGAGTCTGTCGAACCTGGACACCGTTCCAGAATTCTTCTCATCGGAAAGCTCCAAGCAGACACTATAAATCCATCCACCCTGGAATGTCAACTAATCTCTATTCTGTTGAGTCATTTCTCACATTGCCTGATGGTCTCCTTTTCTTAAGACTGGTCCTCCTTATAAGACAAATACAACCATCACTGTTACACTGTATCATAGGGATCTTCCACGGAATGAGCTAAATGATTATAAACATTATCCTTTTAAATCAGCTAAACACTAAATGCAAGTTTTTTATATTCTCTTCACAATAAATGAGAATCTGTCACCTCTAGGGAGGTAGTGGGATATTGTGTGACAAACCTCAACCTGGAATCCAAAGACCTCTTTGGTGAGAATCCAGATTTCTCTTCTTACTGTGTGACCTTAGGCCAGAGATATAACTTCTCTAACTCAGATGCCTTAGCACTGGGGTGATGATTACATACAAAAAAATTGTGTAAGCCCTTGGGTCATATAGTTGATGTGCAGTAAATACTAGTTTCCACATACATGATCTTTACACAGGGCAAAATTTATCTAAATAGAATTTTAAGACTACTCTGAACATCACATGCAATGTCTCCTCATGAAGTTGAATATCTGTAAGATTTTCCTTTACTTTGAAAGCATTATAGTCAACGTCATATTTCCACAATAGCTGGACATTTTCAGTCCATGCTTTACTTCACAGATTGCAGATTTGCTGTTTGGGATACGGTGGAACCAAGTCTGAATAGGATTCATGGGAGGGTAAGAATTATTGGAGAAAAATCAATACCCCAAATAGCCTTCTCTTTTTAATGTCATATTAATTAAATCTGTCTTAGACTTGGACCTATTAAAGGCAGCAGACTGAGAAAAATTCAGGTTCCCAGAGGCAGATTCTGAATTTAACGTGACATCTGATCAGCTCTTTGAAGTTTCAAGAACATTCTTTGCCATGACTGGCCTCCTTTAAGCTGACTTACATTTGTTTTCAACTGTGGCACAGATACATCTGAAGAATGACAGAATGGATGTCCCTTGATGTTTCATCTTATTCTGTAAAATACACTTTCATCTAAGCCCATATCTTTCTGATGACATGTAATTAACAAAAGCAATTCAGTTAATGTGTGCAGGCATGGCATGCAAATTGAGAGGCTTTTTCAGAATCTGATCCATATCTTTAAAGACATTTTTATTAGTCAGAATTGTATTGCTCTTGGCCAAAAGCCACAATAGTACTTTCAGCAAGCTCGTGATGGCAAATAGCTATAATATTCTGTATTTGTAGAAGCTGTTTACTTAAAGTAAGGAAGGACTTTTAAAAAATTAATAAATAAAATTTAAAACAAAATCAGCTTTTCTCCCTGGAGTACACTCTATAAACACTCTCTTCTGATCCAGCATCCCTAACAATGGTCTTCAGGCTCAGCTTCTGATGCCAGAGAGTGGCATCGCTAAATTTTGTCAAATGGCTGGATGTCCTGTTTAATCTCCATTTTGCAGGAGTAACCAGAGACATTGAAGAAACACGAAAACTTTTAAGAAAAAATGTAGATAATTGTCTTCTTAAAAGTGATATGTGAAGAAAGCTAATGTAGTAATTCTAGAAAGAATTCCTTACAGCAAAGGGAGATGAATCTGAGATGTCAGGAAGGATATACTTGGTGTGGATGGGGAAGCGGGTAGAGGACAGATAGGTCCTGCATTACAGGCAGTGAGAAGCAAAACCAACTCAGGTGAGATGTGTGTGGAAGTCAAGAGCTGGAGGACTCCGTGGCAGGGAGAGTTAAACAGAACCATGAGCTCTGATGATTTGAGCGAGGACATCCATGAGTGGTGGTGCCACCGAGGTCACTGGGAAGAGGAGCTAGGAGACAAAGTAGCAAAGGGAATCCATGGGTTCAGATTCAGCCCAAATACATCCAAACAGCCAGTTACAAAATTCCCCCTGGGGGCCGCTTCACTGACTACATAAGGAAACCTGTGTGCCCGGGTCACATCAACATCGAGGAGGCTTCCAGGTTGCCCAGAGGCCAGCACACAGATAATGAGGGCACAGGCGGGACTCACGTCGTCTGCCCTGGGGAAAAAAACAGGTTGAAATACTGAACATCTTCTCTTGCCTTTAGAGCAGCCGGGTGCACCCTGCAACAGAAAGGTGTGGCTGCCTGCGCGGCATGGTGAGCTCATTCTTTGGAAGATGTCCATTTGGCAGTCCTATGGGAAACTTTGTTTAAAACTATCAATTATGGTTTATTTTGCAATTTGAATATGATTTGGCTTCTTTTTTTCCAAAAGTCCGTATTTGAGGACGCCTGTTCAGGCCTCTGCGCCACCTCTCTGTCTCCCATGGCTGCTCCCCAACTGTTTGAAGTTCCAACATGCTAACTTATTCTGTCTCTGTGGCTCCGTTCCATGGGCACCCCTTTTGTCATGTGTGAAGAATGCCTGGAAGGGTCTTGCTGTGCCTTTTCTTCTCTTTCTTTTTTTTAACCAAAAAGTAGGACTCTGACTGCCTAAAATAGCTTAGGACATTTTGTGGAATTAAGGGTGATGCTGTACTATCAGAATGAGGCAAGTGATCTCTTTTTCCAAATTCTTGTAAAGACCCCAAACCTTTACATTATGTATTAACTATCTCTATCCAAAACAGGGAAGGCTCTAATATTTTTTAAAAGTCAAATCTGCCATTCTCCTTTCTGTCTTTGGGTATTTAAAACAAGAACTGCCATCCTTGCTTGCTTCACTGTCCTTGAAGCACCCCATCTAAGCAACCCTCTCAACTTTGGAGTCCAGAGTACACAGTGTGTTCCCCACCACCTTAATGGCATCCCCTTCCCTGCATCCTGCCAGCTTGCCCCTCTGACTAATGTGCCCAGTTTTCAGTTCTGCCAGTGTCGGAGCTGGAGAGAAAGATACGACTCAGATTTGAACAGCCCTTTGAAGGGGCTCCCTGGCTCATGAATGCCTGAGAATAAGCAACCTCATTTGTGTGCTCACATTTACTAGGTTTATCTCTGTTTTGGCAATGAAACCCACCCTGAAAGACCCATACGAGGACTCATGGTCTGCAGGGCCTAGGGCATCCAGGAAACAGCTGTGTCCCTTAGCAAACTGTGTGTCGATCTGCTTACATCTTAAAAGGTAGTTGTTTACAGTAACTTCTTCCAAACAGTCATAAAATGAGAGTTTCCCCTTTCTTATAATTCCCAAAGGCCAAAAGCATGCCCGCATGCTTGTGGTGTGTGGGCGTTAAATCCACTGTCCCTTTCACCAATGGCGAATTTTACACTACCAATGCTTTGCATTCTTACCCAAAATAATCCAAAGTCAATAGGAGGTCCTGAGGCACATCAAATATTTTCCTTCCTACATGTGTATTTTCCCTTATATTTTGCTTTTCCTAATGTTAAAAAATCACATTCCTCTTACTGATCATATCAACACTACAGCATCATACTGCTTCTAAATAGCAATTAAATAGCAATAGTAATCAGCTGTCCTCTATTTATATGATTAATTTGATTCTGTTTAAAACATCGCTGACCATTCATAAATTATACTAGATTCACATTTCCTGAGTATATTGGTTTTTGTGACTCTTGCATTTTATAATTGAGACTCAAACTCAGTTATTACTTTCACATGGAAAAAGCTCTGATCAACTTTCAAAGCATTCTTCGGCCAGCTGACATCTGTGTGATATGGCAGAAGTAAACAAGCATGACTTGATACATCTGTATTGCTTCTGTGCTTTTATACCATTCTCATGACTGCTAGAGATACAGTGTGGTTTCTAGGAGACCAGCCATTGTGTGGCACAAGCAAAACCAGGAGGTACCAGAAACTGTCCCTGAAGCCGCTTACGTCCTTTCTTGCCACATTAGGATGCACTCTGGCCCTAGTTAACCTACAGAATCTCTATATTACAGATATAGGGACATTAATTTCAAAGAAGAGAGACCTTTTGTTAATGAAAAATGTCTCCATTTTATACTCAGAAAGCTACTTCCCCATGTGACATTTGTCAGAAATGAATGCTCCATATATCAGTGTATTCTGTGTTTATTTACCAGAGGCAAGCTTAGTTAGACCAGGTACATATTGCTAAAAGTATTTCATAGATAAGGACTTTCCTGCTATAAAGATACAAGTTATCTGGAGGTCGGTCATTAGTATGTTTATAGTGAGGAATGACAGTATCATCTTTTCTGTTATCCTGGGGTGTCCCCAGCCCTCCGCACGGGAAATAAAGAGAGGCAATGAATCGCAGAATCCCTGCTAACCGTTTCCTTCCCAACCTTGCCAACCAACTACACCTTTGATCTGGTGCATTCTAGGCTTTTTCCTCTTGCTTGGTAATGGAGCCTTGTTTTGTTCCAGGGCTTTGAAAGAACTCCATTATTTTCCAATACTTTTCTAATGATCAGTTATAAGATTTCCAAAATACAGTAGGTGTAAATAGTGTAATGCAAGAACACTTCTCATCCAAGCAACCAGATAATCATATTACAGAAGGCACCCCAGGAATAGTCAAGCACGATTATTCATACCTTGGAAGCTGTTTCTCAAGTTTGTCAAAGGAGACTAAAGAGACAAGGACTGAGGCAGCCAGCCAGTAGAATCATCGCTGAAAGGAAAATGTTATCTTAACATTTAACTAAACCTTCCAAGAAATTGAGACCAAACCACTGAGTTTTCTATGTTTATTTTTTCTTCCCTACAGTTTTATATCCAGTGTGTATTACTGTTTCTTCTCAGGAGTTCAGTGTGTTTTAAATATGTGTTATGGTTTTCCTGTGAAATGATGAAAAGGTATATCCCAGAATGGAAAAGAATACAGAATTCTCAGAAACTTTGCTAAAGCACAGATTAAATCACCACAAAATTAACTGTGTAAAATTACACAAAATCTCCAACTTCTTGTCTAGTGTGTATATGTGTTTGTGGTAGGCTTTTAAGCCATAGGAAGATTTAAATTAGCAATGAAACATTATTTAAGACACTGGCTAAATAATCCAAAGTTATAATAAATGAATTTTGTAGAATCTCGACAGGGCCTCAAGACATTAAAGAATATCTGACCAAATTCATAAGTGGTTTTCTTTACAACGAAAGATAAAGGTTCTTGCTCAGCACTTTCCCCACCACTCACTCTGTACCAGCCATGGTGGTCTCTTTGCTGTTTTTCGTATACAACAAGCACACTCCTGCTTTGAGTCTTTGATTTTGCTGATGTTCTCTGCCTGGGATGCTCTTTCTCAGCTGGGTGTGTAACTGGCACCTCATTTTATTCAGATATCTGCTCAGTGTCACCCTCAGAAAGGCCTGCTAGAAAATACTTTCCAAAATAGCACGTAGCATCCTTTGCTTCTTTATACCTTTCTCTGGCTTTATTCATTGTCACAGTAGTTTTCATTCTCTCTCTCTCTCTCTGTCCACCCCCAACCGAATGAGAACAAGACTGTTTGTTTTGTCACTATTCCTGTTTTGTTCACTGCTGATTATCCAGTTAAATAAGCGACACCTAGTAAAAACAGTGAGTCCTCTCCCACATTCATTGTGCATTATTTATAATAGTCAAGATATGGAAACAACCTAATGTTCAACGATGGATGAATGGATAAAGAAGATAGTACGTACATGCAATGGAGTACTATTCAGCCACAAAAAAAGATGGCGCCTTGCCATTGGTGACAACATGGATGTACCTTGAGAATAGTATGCTAAGGGAAATTAGTCAGATAGAGGGAGATAAATACTGTATGATTTTAATTATACCTGGAGTCTAAAAAGCAAAACATAACAAACCTCATAGATGCAGAGAACAGACTGGTAGTTGTCAGAGGGAAGTGGGGTTAGGGGTGGAAAAAATAAGTGAGGGAGATCCAAAGGTATACAAACTTCCAATAATAAAAAATAAGTGTCATGTAATATACAGCATGGTTACTACAGTCAATAATATTGCATTACAAATTAGAAAGGCACTAAGAAAGTGAATCTTAGAATTGTCATCACAAGGGAAAAAATTAAATTTGTATTTTGACAGATGGTAAGTAGATTTAATGTGGTGATTATTCATTAATTCATACAAATGTGGAACCATTATGTTGTACACCTGAAACTAATATAAAGTAGCATCTCCATCATACATCAATATAAAAAAAAAACACAAAAACAGCAAAACACACACACACGCACACACAGGCACACAAAACCAAAGCCAAAACCAAACCGAACAAAAATGAAACCCCAAGAGATGCTCAATAAACAGTTGTTGGATGAATGAGAATGAAAACCTAATATGGGCAGCACCCCTTCTGTCAGAAATGGCATTCTAAAGTTAACATCTAATATGATAGAGTCTAAGTCAGACTTAAGGGTTTTATGACTATGGTTGGCATCAATACAGAATTGAAACTTTAATTATAAGGAATCTTAAAAAGGAAGAAAACTATCTTTCAAAATTAAAAGGAAAATAAGCCATAATGAAAAACCACTATGCACCAAGTGGATGACTAAAATTAATTTGAAAACAAAACAGAAAACACCAGTTACTGACAAATATGTGGACAAACTTGGACTCTATACCTTGCCCATGGGGATAGAGAATGGTAAATCCACTTTAGAAGACGGTTTATCAGCCTCTTCAAATTTACCACACTACCTGCAATCTCACCCCTGGATACTTACCCAACTGAAATTCACATAAAAACCTGTAGGCATATGTTTATAACAGCTTTACTCATATTTACCAAAAACTAGAAACAATCAATGGTAATGAATTAAAAAAGGTAAATGAATTTAAAAAACTCCGTGTCCATTCATACAATGGAATGCCATTCAACAATAAGAGAAAACCAACTTCAAATACACATGACACAGATGAATCTCAAGCACATTATGCTAAGTGAAAGAAGCAGAGGACAAAGGCTACACATAACATTCCAGAAAAGGTGAAACTTTAGGGATAGAAATCAAATCAATGGCTGCTGGGGGTAGGACTTGGTAGGCATTTGACTAAGAGGAACAGGGAGCAATTTTGGGGGTGATGGGGCTGAAAAGTTGTTTTACATTTTGATTGGGATGGTGGCTACACAACTGTGTGTTTTTCAAAATCGCAGGTCTTTACAACGAAAAGGGTGAATTTATAGGAATGTGATATCTTTATGAAGAAGCTGTTAACTGCAGTAGATATACCATTATTATATTATGGAGCAAATAGGTGATAGCATCTAATGAGTAGCTGCCTTCATTCTAATCTGCTGTTTGCCATATCTAGCACTTATTATGTAAATCTAATTGACCCACTCACATTACAGTCTTCTTATACAAGAAAAATCGAGTTTCTTAGGAGTCTAGAACAACAGTCTTCTCTGGAGAATCTTCTTTGAGCAATGCCTATGACTCTATTCTAATGGGCTTCTCCTGCCCCCTTTGTTTCACAGTTCTTGCTTTTTCTTTCCTAACTTCCAACAATATTCATGAAAATTGTGTGTCACATTTGAAAGCATGATTCCTTTGGCCAGGGCTTCCAGACTCTTTCCACATCATGACACATATTTTTAAAATAATATTTGTTGGGAACCCTTGAGTAAGCAGATGGCCAGGGGTGTTTGACCTTGAATGGTCGCCCCAGACCCTGTCCAGCTTTAGACAGCTGAGAGCATCGATGTTATTATCCTAGCACACATTAACATCTGCGAATCCACCTGTTTGGCAGGAAAAGAATAAATCTCTGCTTTTGAAGAAGAGTGAATTTGTTGTTCTGATGACATTATTTAGTTAATTTTAAGCAGCATTCCGTCATTAATCACAAGGCATACATTAGGCAAATATAGCATTTGTGTGTGAGATTTTCCTCTTAGAAGCTTTGAGGCTGCTTTACATCACTATACTTAAAATTATCAGAAAATGAAATTTGATAATGTTTTGATAGCAGAGGACTAGAAAATGGGGATCTTGCTCAACATTAAAATTCTTTGTTACCCTTCTATAAAGTCCTTGAGGGAAATAAAAGCCTTGCAGAAATATAAAATATCATTATGCGCATAGATTTAACTTTTACATTTTCTTCATGTTGAATAAATCACATTGTAAAAAATACAAGTTTTCTTTCTGAACACAATCATTGGAATAGGAAATTACAAATCTATTCTACAGAAAATGTAAAAAATTTTGATGCCAAACAACTATATGCCTAGAGATAAATGTGGTAGCTAAACTGAATAAGATACTCATAGTGATATAGGATATCTATTTATACGTATCTATCTATCTATATGAAATTATATAATACTCATATATCATCTAATGGGAAGGAAAATACATGTGTGTACATTCCAAATTCTAAAGCTGAAATATTATTTTCATTTTTATAAAAAATTCATAGGAAGAGAGAAATATTTGATAGGAAGGAGAGGGGCTCAGTGTCAAGATCTTGATGATTGAGGAAGAACATTGATGAAAAAAGTTCAGGAGACAGATGAAAAAATATGTGTATTGTACAGACTGCTCTTTAGCAAGCTGGTGGACTGTAGCACAGGGTAGGACAGCTACATAATTGGGGCAGATCCTGGAAAACAACTAAGTTGAGCATAGTGCAATATCCTAAGCACTGGAGCTTAATAAATATTAATGACATGATGTATAGGGGGAAGCTGGAGGAGGAAACTTGAATGGCACCCATCTGGCAATAATCTCATACAATTTGGGGCTCACCCACAGCAATATCATCCTTCCTCCTTGTTTCCAGGGCCTCGCTTAATCTCTGATAGGACTAGAATGAAAGACACTCATGTCTATGGGATCAGTTAATCGATTAAGGTTAAGATCTTAGGAGAGAATTATCTGACATCAGTAATAATGTTCATGATGATAGTAACTACCTGTTTGTGAACATCTAAAATAATCAGATACTGTGCTTATTTGTTATTTCTAATGTCTATTAAAAATCCCTCACTGTGAGTGACAAAACTGATATCATTTTGCAAAGAGACGGTTTGGGAGATCCGGAGTGAGGGAGACCGAAGAGAGAGACAATTACAACATGAATTATAGTTACAGCCTGTGGGTGCTCAGTCTTCCCTAAATGCCCTTCTCAAGTGTCATCCCCATCCCTGTTATTCTCTGTCACTGCACCATGTTGAATTTCTTCATACTACTTACCATAATTTGTAATTAAATGTTATTTCAATGTTCCTCTATTTATGTTCAGCTCCTGTGACAGATTTAAGTTCCATACACGTGGAGATCTGTTCTATATTATTCACTATTGTATCAGTCTCTACTAGTCCCTAGTGTACACTCAAATGTTAAGTGAATTAAAGAAAAAAAATCAAACTTTAGAGAGCAGAATATTAGACTAGAAATAGAAAAACAGGTGTTCAATGGCACAGGCATTTTAAGCCAGGGTATCTAGAATTGTTCAGCCTTAACTACAAATAGGGCACTTAGGAGTCAGGTTTCTTTAAGGGACTGGAATTGGGGAGGGAGGGAATTTGGGTCTAGACCCACAGAGTCTGATGACAGCAGGAGATCCACGAGTAATAATTAATAGAAATGTGAAAAGCCAGGCTCTGGAGAAAGGTCAAAGCTGGACTGGGGACCAGTGAGTCATCCCTTCAGGTGGTAGTTAATGCTCTGAGAGTCAGTGAGCTCTGCGGTGAAAAGGGTCAGAGGGAAAGGAAAGAGCAGTACGCTGAGAGCCAACTAGAGAAAACACTCGCAGCTGGGGCATCAGAGGAGGAAGAGCTAGTTAGGGAGAGAGACGCATCCTCCCCACCCTCCACAGCATCCCCAGAAGACCCAGAGGCACCTTCGGTCAAGTGCACAGTCACCTGCCAGCCCTCCCACGCGTGGAACTGACCGCTCCATCCTGGGTGATGTCTAGCCTGGACTGCTGCCCATCAGAGCCCCTGCTTTCCTCATCACAGTCCTGTGGCTGCTTGTTCTCCTCTATTATAGTTTGATTTCCAAAAAGGCAGTTGTTATTTTTGCTCATCTTAATCTTCCCAGTGTCAAACATCAAAAGAGTTCAGCAAACGTTTGTTGACCAAATATTGTTGGAAGGAAGAGATTAGAGAAGCAGGAGGAAAAAAATAAGAATGTACCTCGTAAGTACTAAATAAAAATTATCAAATGTGCAAAGATCAAGTAAATGTTAAGATGGAAAAAGTATTGTCATAACAATAATTCTCATTATTTTCATAAGTATAGTTGTCCTGTTTACAACCGCCTGCTCTGTTAAGAGGTTAGCTCTTTACGTTTTATGATTTTAGCCTTTGAACAGCTTTGTGAAGTGTTTCATTGTCCTCATGTGATAAATGCAAAGCACCAAGCCCCACCGAAGTGGTGACTTGCCCAAGTTCACTCATTAAGTGACAAGATGGGATAGAATTTCAATTCTGCCCCCAAACCTCTGTGACTAATCAAAAGTTACTGTCTTCTCCAAAAGAATTTTTTTTCTTTTATTAATTTGAAGACATTGTTCAGCAACCTCTAGTGCTGTGTCCAGGTTACTAGGAGTCTATTTCTCCTCCCCATTCCATAGCAAGTCTAAGTTCCTGCAACTTGGTTCTCTAGATAAAAAAGGAAAGAAACTGTAAAATAGAGCACATGCATCTTTCTTCATTGTTGAGGGCTCTCGCAAAATTTTAAAAGAAAACATGCCATTATTATTCACCCTTGTGAATGCACAGCACATTCATTATTATTAGCTCTTCATCCAAAATAAGTGAACCTACAACTGAAAACAGCAGATAAATAAATGAGCCATTGAAAGCCTGGTGACTTTTTCTCTTTTCCTCCTGAGAAAGTGACTCTCTCAGCAGAGAGATTATGTCCAGAAAGCTTCAAAATCATTACATTCTCAGGCACCACGTTCTTCCTTCCAGCCTTCCTTTTTTTTCAAATGACTTATCTGAACGATTAAACCAAAACCTTTTGCACAGGTTCAGACTGCTTAACATCCGGTGCCAAGGGCTTCACTGAAGCCTGCCTGCTTCTTCCCTTTGCTTATTTGCTGCTTCATGCATTTGGGAAAGGGAGGGGCAGGAGGAGGGGCAGGATGGGGAGCATCACGTGCTGCTGGGTGTAGAAGGGGCTTCAGATCATTAGATTTAATTGTTTACAAGGGGCCAACTGAGATGCAGTAAATGATGGCACCACAGACAGTAGGGTCAGGCCTGGAACCCATGCCTCCTGACCACCCAGACCAGGGCCCTGAGACTGGGATGGCCCAGACCCTGCTTTGGTAGAACCCAAGGATGCAAAATTTTGTAATTTTGTCCCCTTACAGTGGAGCACTGCCTAATGGCAGCTTCAAGGACAGGCAGTCTGGCTCAAATCTGAGTTCTTTACCAATAGACAAATTATTGACTGCTCAATCTCTAAGCCTGGGCAAAGAGAATAATAATTTCTATGATATCTAGTGTTTATTGAGTGCTTGCTATGTGCTAAGTACTGTTTTCCAGCACATTACATATATTAGCCCTTAAACTCTATCTCAAAAGTCTGGAGGTGTAATTCAGATACTATTAGGGCCTTAGCCCAAAGAATTCTCAATAAATACAGCATCCTTTGGTCAGTAATTAAAGAATATAAGTATTAATTAATTATCTCTAAATATTAATAAATTGTATGGGAAAAATGTATTTTAGTTATTAATACAATTGGATGAACTATTTTTAAAATTCAGATGAATAAAAAAATTCAAATTTTAAGGTTACATAGTGAATGCATACTCTCACAACACAAAGCTCTCTTTAGAATATTTCTTCTTGAAGCATTGAACTATTTAGTTTTCATTTTTAATTCCATTTCCTCACTCTACCATTTGTTTCCTCTCAAGCAAAGACGTACCTTAGAGAAGCTATCCAGTGTCCCAGGGATAAGGAATAGCCAGCTGAGAAGTCTTTCTAGCATTTTCCACTGAGTAAACAGGTCAATGAAGCTGTTGACTTCTTCCTCACTCTTAGGATAAGACAGAACAAGCTTTTTATATATTTTTAGTTATTTATTTAAAAACTAGGTGCAAGAGTACCCTTAAAGTCTACTCCTTTACCATAGATTCATACCATAAGTTCTTCTTTCTGTGCTCCTGTCCCTATGTTAGAGATGTTAAACGCAAGAGAAATCTGGTAAGGTAGCCACTCTACTCTTCAACAGTCTTGTCACGAGATGGCCTTCTAACACAGCTGCAGGAATCTTCCAGAGTTTAGTGCCAGGCTGATGCCTTTGGCACCTCCATCTCTGCCTCTCTGTGTTTCACCAGGAAGATAAGCCAACTCAGATAAACTGTGTGTGAACTCTATACCCCTCCTTGGGTTGACCTAGGATAAGAATAATTCATATACTCGGCTAAGTGACGGTTGCTTTATTCTGTTGACATGTTTTCTTGCAACTAGAACACCATGTGCCTGAATATATTAGAATGTAGAAGAGATCCAGGGCCTAATTTTTGATGAGTAGCTTTGAAATGACCAAGAAGTGATTCTAGTCAGTCAGGATTCTGATTCTAATCAGAGGATTTAGTAAACTATATTATAAAAGTATTATTAACTGATATGTTCCTTTGATGCCTTTTAAATCTCTAACATTCTTAGCATGCAGAGTGAATAAAGGCTTTGTTTTATTCACAAGTGTTCAAAATTCTAGAGATCATAGAAAGGCCAGGAACAGAAACATAATGACATCAGCTTGTTTTAATGTTAACTCAGATAGATGTAAAATCATGCTCTCCTTTGAGAAATTAAACTACTGATACTAGCCACATGGATTAATTCAATTATTATAATTTGCATCACAGAAATTTTCTTCTCCTAAAAGAAGAATATCACCTCATAGTTTCATGAATAAAAAATAACTTTAAAATGGAAGTCCATAAGAAAATGTAGTTATATTTACAAAAATAAGGTGCACATAGTTTTTCAGAAATGTACCCCAAATTAGACTCATTTATATACAGGTTATAAATAAAAGCACTGTTAAGTTAATTCACTCACAGGCTTTGTGTCTTCAAAAACAAATCCAAAGTTGGGCTCTGAGCAACTTGGGGGAGAAACACTAATCTCTCTGAACCTCAAGGTCTTTGTCTTCAAAATGACGATTTCTGGGAAGATCCTTACTTTTAAAATAATTCCTACCTTAGAGCATTGCAATAAGGATTACATTAAAACGTAAAAAAAAAAACTATGTATATATGAAAAATTTAGCTCCTTTCCTAGCACGTTTTAAGCCCACAACATAGTAGCTGTAACTATTAATATTACACAATGCGGAACTAAAATAACACCTTAGAGCAGAGTATTTGCTAAAGTAGATTTGTCTTCACATATCTGAAATGCTTTCAAGTCACTAATTTCAAGTGAAGGCATCCAATTTTCTATTTTCTTTATAGTTAGTTTGAGATAGTAACAGTGAAAACCATGTATTGAGAGGCCAGCCTGCCATCTGCTTCTCAGAGTCTGATATCCATAATCTCACTGAAGACCCCAGTGATCCTGCCACGTGGGCATTATTGTCTCCATTCATATGTGTGGAAACTGAAATTCAGAATTTAAGTCATCTGCCTAAGACCATCTTGCTACTAGTGACCAAGTTAGGACTTCAACCCAGTTAGACCACTAACACCCATGCTCTTAAAGTTGAAATAACCACATTTTAGGTAAAATCTTTAAGACATTGGAGAAATTCCATCACCAACTTTAATCTGCAGTAATAACCCGAGTTCATCATTAAATTACCTGCTCATCCACAACATATCCCTTTCTACTCTTTTTGAAATGATGAAAATTTGTCATCTGTGGGTAATAATAAACATTAGTGGGAAAAGATTTGAAAGTATAAAGTAGTTTGGCTAAAACAAAAAGTTATAGAAAAAATTCAGAGACAAAAATTAATGTATCTTTATCTTTACAGAATAAAATAATGCAATACTTTGTTGTACAAATGAAAAGTAATTGAAGTGTCATTCTATTTTTGTGGCATTAACCAAACTGATTAAGTCTATTATGTTGCTTAAATGAAAGTAGTAGTCAAATAGTAGCAGACATGTACCCTAATAAAGTAGAGGGAACCAGCAGAGCTCTGGAAATGTTACATTAGGCGGAGAAAATCTTAGTTGGAGAGTGTGAAGACACATTAGAATTTGAATAATTTGGTTATTTATGAGATTGCATCTTAAAAATGTATTGGCTCAGATTTTTCCTTTTTGCTCTAAACTCCAAGCCTAGAAACAGGGCATTTGTAAATCGTGTTTGCTTTTGTTAATTCATGTATTTCAGTTTGTTTTGCTTTACTATACTGTTTCTACATGGAAAATGATTGCTCTAATATACTTATTCCTAATAATTTTTAATTTTAACATAGTACCCTAGGTATTCTAAAAGAATTGTACCCTCTTTTCAGATATGTTAACAAAGCTGAAGAACTGAAGAATCATCATTTCAGTAGCAATATTGTGCTAAAAGGAAAAACGTGACTAGTATAATTAATATACAACATTATGTTAGTTTCAGGTGTACAATGTAGTGACTTGACAATTATGTGCATTACAGAAGATATTTTCATCATACAAAGATATTATTATTGACTCTATTCCCTATGCTGTACTTTTAGTTTTTTGAAAATTGAAAAACACTAAGTTTTTAAACATTGAAAATATTCACAGAGCATGAAAGAGCATTAACACTAAAATGATGTGTGTGCCCCACTGCCAATTGAACCATACCCCCAAATAATCATGTGGACTTTCCATGTTAGACATTCAGTGAAGTTTCCAGATGTTGGATTTGAAGAGAGAAGAAATATCAGTATTAACATTAAGTATCCCTCTAAAACCAATTTCTGGTTGAATATTCTACACATTCTAAAGGTGCTTTATCCTGCAAGTTTTTTCTGATATCCAGATGCTTGGAGGAAATGAAAACACATCCAGGTTCTTCAGAAAGAGCTGCTTGTTTAAATAGAAACCTTGTCAAACAACACTGAGAAGGTTTTCTTATTTCCCTTAGGTTCTTTGTAGCAATAGCTTACTTGAGTCTACAGACTACTGGTTACAGAATCAGAGGACGCCCTGCCAGATTGGTTTTGTGGAAGACAAGTCTGAAAACTGTGCTTCTGTAAGTAAACACAACTCCTGGGATGTGGTCTGAGAAATCAGGGAATCAGGCACATGTATTCAAACAAAGGGCAGAGATTTCATAATTAATTAAATACAAGGTTGGAAAAATATCCTTTCTAAAATACATAACAGGTTTGTACAGACTGTTGACAAAATAATACACAGATCTCATGTTTCAACTCCAATTTTCCTCATTCAAGAGGTAGATTAACCTGGTCAGTTCTCTGAAAAGGAAAAATTATGTTTATATTTTCAAAACAGATAAAAAAATCAGAAATAAAAATGTATGATGAGAACTAAATGATCATTTGAGAGCTCTCTTGGATTCCTTTCAATGTGTTTTATAATTCCTGCTAATAGGTATTTTCCAACATGTAAATTGTGTAAAAATGTCCTACCAGGATTATCAATTGTAGTCATTATTTGAAAACGTTTCAACCTAAGAAATATACAGGCATGCATTTTAGTACATTAGAGCTGAGTTTTACATACAAAACCTTCCTTTCCAAGGGAAGAGCTGTTCTTTAGATAAATACAATTCTTACGACTAAGTGTGGTACATATTGTTGAAATGAGATTCTCCTTCATATGTGAAACATGCTCCTTTCCATATGTTATACAAAACTATATGTTTCCTTTTAGTTAAAATCACCTAGCTTTTATGAGTTAATGATTACAGAAACTGGGGGAAAATATTTCCAAATGAGAGAGAAATGTAATTCTCATGACTAAATTGCGAGCATCAGCTCTGAGCTATTCCTGGAGGTAAGTTGCATGCCAGCATTTCTGTTTAAAGGAAAAAAAAAATGGAAACTGAAAATGGGGTAGAGAAGCTTTTTATATATAATGAGCAGAACCAGAACTGGCAGACAGAGGATGTAGAACATTTCACACTGCAGTCTCCAAGCACAAGGAAAGCAGAGTCCATTCAACAGACTTAATTCAGTCTCTTTATTTAGGCAAATATAATTTTGATTCTGTTTTTAGAACTTTTGATCTCTTGTCTAGAAAACTAGTTGATAACTAAAAATCTTTGGGGAAGACAAGAAGAATTAGGCCACAAGTAATTTAATAGTGATACTTCCTTTGCAAATTCAATTCTGAGGTAAGTTGGAAAATTCAGGCATTTGCTGCTACAGATCTCTAGTTACACAGCTATAAACTGTAAAAGGGAGAGAAATGAAGAGTAAAACTTATCAGCAACTACACTCATCTAAGCTGTCATCCGCGCAGCTCCGGTATTAAGAAGTCTGATTTAGAACACAAGTTTTGGAGTCAAGTTACTTTGGTTTGAATCCCTTTCTAGCTTTATAATCTTGAGCAAGCTACTTAGTCTCTCTGTATGTCAGGTTCCTTATGTGCAAGGTAGAGATGATAATAGTATTTATCTCATGGATTGTAAGGATAAAATGCATTAGCATTTCTAAAGTGCTTAAACAGCACCCGCCCGTAGTATGCTGTAAGTATTCAGTAAAATCAACAGCACATGATAGCAAATACCAAAAAGATTTTGCATGTCCCACAGTACAAAAATGGTTAAAGGAATGGTGGACATCTATACAGGAAGAGTTATGCATCCTTTACAAACCAGGTTTGCAACAAATACTCAAGCACATGGAAATAAAGGATCACAATATAATCACATATAAAAAATAGGTTACAAAATTATGCATAATATATTTAAACAGGACGTGTTAATGGACTGGGTGAAGGAAAGAGAGTAACCGAGAATGACTCCTATGATTTTAGTTTAAGCTCCTAGGTGGATAGAAGCTTCTGTTGACCAGGATGGGGAGGACAGAGGAGGAAGGAAGGGCTTGGAGATAGGATGGGCAGGTGATGCTGAATGTATTTAGTCAACCAAGTAGAAATATCAGGTTGGTAGTTGATGTACAAATTGGAGTGGCTGGCAAGATCAAGGTGAGAGGTGGGAGATTTGGGGATCTTCACGGTGATCCTAAGAGGAAGATCAGTCAAGCCAGGGAGAGTGTGTAGATAGAGAAGAGGGCGTGCACGCGAGTGTGGGTGCTCTGATGAATGCTCATACAGTGATCTCCAAGTCCCAGGGTGCCCTCGAATGCAAGAGATTATTATTTAAGCATGGAAGCCTGAGTGTCATATACAAAATAGTTTATGTATTTTGATATTTTTGCTACTAAAAATAAAATTAGATGAGTAGATCTGAGTGTACTTTTAAACCTGGAGGCTCATACCATTTCTCAACTGTTTTTTTGAAATATATTTTGACAGAAGAATGAATTATTAAAATAGCCCAGAAGATCTCTGAGTTTCAAATTTCATACAATTCCAGCTATTACAACCATGTTCCTCCGAGTGGAAAACCTATCAATCAAGAAAAGCCAGTAACAATAAACAATGTTTCTCATTAAATACCTTTCAGCTTCAAGGATATTGGCCCTATAATTTCTACTTCTTTTTAGTAGGATTATTTGTTTGAATTAACCTGTTTTTCTTAGTCAGTTCTTCCAAAATCTCAGGAACAAGTTGGAAGTCATAGAATTATTCATTTTACAACTTAAGAGTCTCAAGTTTAAAAAAAATTTTTTTTTACTTAGAAGAAATAAACAAATAGAGCTAGCTAATGACCACCACAGGACGTCTGTTTTTCAGTTTGGAGCCTCTGGAATATTGTTTCCCTCTTTTGTAACAGTGAGACAAGATTTAATAGGAAATGAGAAAGTGTTGAAAGCAGAATTTCTGCCCCTCTATACTTTGGTATTACTCTCTTTAGGATTAGAGACAGCCCTCACTTTAGGTTCTAGACAGCACCCCGCACATTGGCTGGTACGTAGCATCTGCCATGGTGGCTTTACTTGGATTATCTGGGAGAACCTAATTTACTTGCCAGAAGCATCTTAAATGGCTGAAAGGGTGAAGGAAAGTTTGCCCCTTGCTAAGTTATGCCTCAGGTTTGGTCGGCTACGGACAATCAGCAGGCCGCCTACGTCAGCAGGACCACCGGTAGTTTTACTGGGCAGCCAGGGACAAATTTCTAAAGCAGGGTCTCTTGACCCTTGGCACTATTGTCGTATTAGATGGGATGATTCCTTGCTGTGGGGACCTGCTCTGTGCATCACACAGTGTTTGATAGCATCCCTGGCCTCTACCATGACATGACAGTAACACTCCTTCTTCAGCTGCAGAAATGCTTCCCGACATTGTCAGTGTCCCCTGGCCAGGGGTGATTGAGTAAGGGGCAAAATCACACCCAGCTGCAACCGCTGCTCTCCAGTTTCTCAGACTTTAACCTCTAGTCACCCCTGAGGTGTCTCCTATTCATGTGTTTCAACCCAAGCTGCACCTTACTCACTCCTACAAAGGCAGGAAGGGAAAACAGTCTCCACTCCTCCCGAATGATCCCAGCCCACCTGCTGCTCGCTTCAAAGGCCATATGCCTTAGGAGGAAGGAGTGAAAATGAAAGGTTCATGACAGGCCGAACCAGTTCAGGGTACCTCTGCCTGCAGGTCCAGGTCAATTCATTTACTGCTATTGGCTCAGCCACCAAATAGAATCCAGTACCGCTGGAATATGGTTAGCAACGATTCCTAGACTGAGATCTGTTACAGTTATTTGTAGCTTATTTTCTTTCTTTTATCAAACACAATGCAGTTATATGGCAGTGAATTTGAAAGCAATCAGAGAGAATAGCGCTCTCACCCTACTACCTAATGGATCTACTCTAGGCACCCAGGCTTGTCCTTCCACATTTTCCCCCACAGGCTGGAAGGAAAAGGCATGTCGAATCACCTCAATTCAAATAGGACTATGAGCCCTGGGTTGAAGCTCTCCTAATTTTTCAAGAAAAGTCAGAAATCTGGTTTTCTACATGAAATCTGTCTTCTAGCTATTGCCAGTAATGAAATTTTCTTTTCAACATTGTGTATGCAAAACAGAGCACATCTATGGGATGGAATCAGCTGGTGGGACTCCATTTCTGACACCTGTGATTTCATTTTGTGCCCTCCCTGCCTCATTCTTGTTACCTGACAGCTTCTCTTTTCATTTAATTTAGCGCCTCTGTCACTAAACAATCCCTTAAATACTTTCCAGTTCAAAAATTCTGTGATCTAGGACCAACTACATTACTAGAACTCCCTTTCTCATTACCTGATTTGCCTGGTCCAAATTTCATCTCTCCCCACAAATAAACACCACCCTCTGTGGCCTTATTCCCAGAATTATTTGGAAAATAAAGTTTCACCTAACTTGGAAAATAAAGGACAGTGGATATGAATTACATCAATTTATTTCCTTTATTGTGTGTGTGTGTGTGTGTGTGTGCGTGTGCATGTGTGTGTGCACATGAACACATACCCCTATCCACCTTCTGAAAACTAGCTATTTTCCCCATGGCTTCAAAAACGTTATTCTCTTTTCCAGTTATTTTCCTGCCTCTGGGATCACGACTTCTTTGTCTTGCCTCTGGACTTCTGCTCCTCCCACCTGCACTTAAATGTGGCATTTCCCAAAAGTCTGGGCAGAAGCCTGGTCTCTTCCTGCTCACTGCTCCCACTGGATCATGCATCCATACTTCATGGCTTTAGCCACATCTTTGTGGCAGTGACATCTCAGAAAGAATCCAATTCAAATAACTGAAGTTAAATATTCAAAAACATGTTCTGCCTCCTGAACTTTCACTTTCTATTGGTCGTGTTGTAATCTATACATTGCCCCACACTATAGTCCTTAGAATCACACTCATCTCTCGCCCTTACTTTTCCTCTCTAATTGGTTGTCAAAAGCTGTTTTGATTTTCAATTCTGGCTATGCCTGTTAAGTCCCACTGCCATTATTTTATTGCTTAAAGCTGCACCTATTTCATCCTAAGATGTAAAGTGCAAAAATCAACCAAACACAGAAAGAAAAATAAAAGGGAAGAAGAACCTCACAACCATGAAAGGCTCTGGTATTTTCTCTCCTGAAATCCTTTGCAGCACCAAATTCCTAGATTTATTTTCAGGTTTCACTGTTACAAATAATTACATTCCCAGTTGCCCCGCTACCTCAGCATCACATAATTCTTCCAGGGGCTGCTGAGTCAGTTCAGTATCTAATTCAAGACCATGGCTCTAGTTTTAAATTGAATTGAATGTGTGAATTCCAAAGGAGCTTATTCACCATTGTGATCCTAGTTATTAAAGTGCTATGCTAAATGACAGGCCAATGAAGAAACACTTTGACACTGGTACACTTTGACATTGGGAAAATACACTCACAGTATTCATTTGCCAGAGCCGGTGGTAGCACGAAAATATAATGTCAGCTGGCTAGTATATTTGCTCCACATTGTAAGCAAACGGAATGTACTGGTGTTCTCCTATTCTGGCAAACTGAGTAATTAAGCTTCCATTTTTGAAATCACAGAGCTCAAGAGATAGAATAAACCTGAGAAAATATATTGCCCATTCCTCTCACTTTTCAGGTGAGAAAAAAAGATGGTAATGAAGAGAAGGGATTTCTCAGAGCTCCAGAGTAAAGTAGTTGCAAGGCCAGATCTAAAGTCCAGGTCTTAAATGCTTGGAATACACCTTTTCAATATTCTGACAGGTTACCACTCCAGAAAATATTATAGTATTTTATTTAAATGTCATGAAAAGTACAATTTCTTCATTGTAGGATTATATTTTCTTGAGATGTAAAAGATTTGCTTTACTAATCCAATGTGAAGACCCTAAATTGGTATTATCGAAAAGATATTTAGCTTTCTGGTTATTTTTAGTAAGTTTAAGATCAACTGTTTGCATATAAATTACTGTCAAATTATGTATGTGTCATACATATGTATGTCAAAATATGTATGACACATATCTAGGAATATCATCCATAAGTATAAATGCCATTAGGAGTTGATATATCTGTACCATCATGCCAGAGCAACATAGCCCTTGGTCATCTCAAGTGGTAATGCCAAAACTTAAGCATCCACTCAGCATTCATTGAGTCTAATGATGTGCATACTACCCCCAGAATCTCTGAGGGGTATAGAAATATGAGTAAAAGTTCTCTGCATCTTAAAAAGCTCAGAAGACTGGGCATTTTAAATAATATATCACAGCAACTCTGGGTACTGACTCCCCTCCTACATGCCCTCTCCTACCCTATCCTGGGCTTGTTTTGTTGTTTAATTTTTTTTTTTTTTATTTCACAAGGTTGTTTTAGTGAAGTCTGTTTCCCCATTACAGTGTGAAGCCTTTGGTGTCACTGCTCAGAGGCCTGTACACAGTCCCCTAGGAGGACATTGGTCTTAGCAGGTCTCTCTTTGTGTCTTTCTCTAGTCTTTCTTTAAAGTTGTCTGCTCCATTTGATATTAACAACCCTGCCTGTCTCACTATTTATCAACTAATTGCTTTATTGATTTTAACAATGCTCTGGAGAATAAATTTCTCAGCAGATCCATCCAATTAAATTTTGGCAGGCTTAGACTTTGAGACCCATTTTGAGTTATATTCTGACCCCATGAGAGCTCTTCTTAAATATCTTTTCCTGGTTCTCGCCAGTAAATTAGCTGGGCTATGGTTTAGCTTGTTGCTCTCAATTAAGAGGAGATATTGCTTTGGAGGTGCCCTTAGGCTTGAACTTCACCAGACTCTGTTTCAAATATTCTCAGTTTCTTTGGGGAGAGCTTTTGAACCTGCTTTTCTTATATAAACTACCTCTCCTCCTGGGCAACCCCTCTGAGCCACTATGTTGGGCACTGGTGGGGCAGTAGCTTCTGGTGGTCTTTGCTTGCCTCTCCCAGTATAGAGCCTTGGCTCTTTAAACAAGCTGAAGTGAGGCCAGTCATGGCCCCAGGAGTCTCTCTGCCATATCTGGGGTAGTGCCTGAGTAGAGCCTAGATGGAGGAAAGAAGCACCCTATTTCTTGGCTTCACTCACCAGGAATTTAACCCCTTCAGTTTGGAGTTGGAGGGGATGAGAAATGCTGGCAGTCTCTGACTGTCTGTGAGAGCAGTGACCCCTGTTTGGAAAGTGAGGGAGAGGGAACCCAACTGGAGCTTCCACCAAGTTAATCTGGACCAAAGAGAGGCAGATGAAAGGAGAAAGTGAGCGGTGGTTTACCAAAGACTTTTTCTGTTCTGAATTTTAGTAGATTTTCTTGAAAAATTGTTTTGTCATTTTGTATATGTTGTTAAGACAATTTCTAGAGAATTAAAATATTTGCTTTTATAGTTTTGCTAGTTTTGCTCACTTCACTGGGGAGATAGTCCACAGAGCTCCTCATACTGTCATCCCAGACTGGGAACTCACCGTGGTTTCTTATTTCCAACCCATTTCTCTCCATGTTACCTATCTGGCCCTCCATGGTGCTCAGGTTTGTGACCCAGGCAGGGTTTGCAACTCTAGAGTTAGGGGTTTCCTGTCTCCAGTTAGCTGAACATCCTTTACCATTCAGCCTTGTGTGTAGAGTTAACATTCATTCATGTTAAGACATCTAATGTCCCTGAGAAAGAGAATCTTGGTTTTGTACAAAGTTGACAAGTGAATGTTTGTGAGATGTTCCTCAGAAGAAAAAGACTGGAATTCCTTGTAGCTTGTGGAGTCCAACTTCAGAAGATGCTTTTGTTAATTGTATTCTGAAAACATTTAACAGGTGTCACTCAAGGTACAGAATAGCCATTAAAAACTTGTTGAACAGCATTGACTTTTAAATGTTAGGGATTTCAGAATGAGCCCACTAAATAAACTAAAATGTTCCCCTTGATACTATGTAAATTGATTTGCAATATATTTGTTGGCTGGGCTTATTTAAACATTAAAGGTCTGACAAAGGATGACAAATGTCGAATAGCTAAAACTGAGTCGGTCTCTATAGTATTAACTTGCATAACAGACCCACTTGTCTATATATGCCACTCATTTGTTCTTAAATTAATTATGTTATCAACCAACAAGAGAATTTAGTCATGTATCCTTGAAACCGCCAGAATTTTTATGTATTTGCAACTAGAAGTTCATGGATAGATATGTATCTGTACCAAAGAAAATCATTGGTCACTGCAATTTTTGTCTAATAGCATTTATAAATAATATGAGGTAGGTGCAGGATAAAACAACTTTTATTAAAATTAAAGGTCATCCTTCATTTATAACCACAAATTCCCAAGAGACTTAGCCTACCTGAGCTCAGAAGTTCTTTCCAATTTTAAGACTCTTTTCAAATGCTTATTCATTGTTTTTGACAGTACAATATGGGAAGAAAGTGATATTTTGCTCAATTAGTGAGAGCAGCATACATTGCCTGTCCCTTTTTTTATTTTTTAGCGCTGACCTTCAACATGGTGTTCTGTTAACTCAGCAGACTGCTGTGGTTCTGATGCTTAGTCTGTGAAAACACATTCTGTCTGAGTTCTCGAAAAGGCATAAGAATTAGAGGTAGCTATTTGGCTTACCTGAGTAACCACACTGGGAACTCATCAGTCATTGCCAAGGCTTTGAGCTATTCCCATGACAACTCAGTTTTATTGACTATATTTCTTCCTTCAGTAAGTTTGTTTGCAAAGATGCCCTTTTCCTCTGTCCATCATAACCCTTTCTTCTCCATCATATAGGCAGAGATCCTTTTGATCTAAAGAGAAGTGAGTTGAAAAAGGAAATGCAAAGAATTGACCGTGGGCCCTGTTTCATGTGCCTGGAAACTGAAGAGGGAATTCATTTGCTTAGGAAAAGTCCATTTGGGTTTTTTGTTTATGAAAACATTTTCAGAAGTAATCAACAGTAGCATTTTAGGGATTACCTAAAATAAAGTTCCACAAGACATTTAAGATGATATAGAAATAATGAATTCCTGTGGTGCATGAAAATTTATATCACTTGTGTTAAAGCAAAACCAAAAGAAACTTGACTAATTTATGATACGATCTTATGTACAATTTAATTACTTAAATAAATGATGATATAATCATATGTGCAAAATAATATTATGTATGAATATATTAAAAAATGAAATGAATGGGCCCAACATTTTCTTAGCATGTTGATAATTATGAGAACATTCGTGCAGGCTTTAAGCTCCCTTCAAATCAGTTGTGCAGCCATTTGCTTACCTTCCTGTTTGTAGGCCTACTCTGTTAATAACATCATCTTTCAGTTAGAATTTTAAAAATTTTCATACTAATTATCAAGGCCAGGAAGTAGTTAATAAGTCACACTGTCCACACAAGGTAAAATGGGCATTGATTTGACAGCCAGTCCTTCAGGAGGTAGGTGAAAGAAAGTTTCCTAGCCAATATTGCATTTTATAAGCTACTCCTGTGGGCACCATTTATTAAGATGGCAAGACACAGCCCATCGTTTTACTTGGCCTTAGAAATGTGTAGGAGAAATGGAAATAGACAATAAAGCCCAAATACTGCCTTATTTTTTCTATGAAAAATAACTTTACTATATTAATGATTCAACTGTTGGATTCATTACCTGTACTGAGTTCTGTGCAAAGTAATGAGCTTTCTAATAAAAAGAGTGTTCAAATAGAAGTGGGGTGAAGACAGAACCACCATATAATAGAGATATAACTCACGTGGCTGATACATGACCTCTGTAAGCTCTTCTATTCCAATATTATATGACTTTGTGAAATTTTTAGTAAAAATGAACTGATGCTTATTGAATACTCCTGTTCTGCCAGAAATCTCTGCTTGGAATAGGAGGTAGATTTATCAGCTCAGACATTGCTACAGAGTAGGGAATAATACTTTCTCCAGACAAGGCTGACTTGCATGGTATTCCCAAGTCACACAGCTAATAAATGGTGGAGCCAAGAATAAGGCACAGGAAAGCTAACCAAGAGCCCAGTTTCCCAGCCCCTTCTGCACTGTCTGCCTGGTGTGTGTCACCATATCTAGCCCTCTGACTTTATGGCAGCTGAACAATCTGCTGTTCATTTTCATCCAGAGACAGAGGGCCCCTTAATTCCAAAGTGACTGTTTAGTGATTCCATACATATGGATTTTTTTTTTACTGCTACTATTTTAGATGCCTATCTAATATTTTTTCTACTCACTTATCACCTGCTAATAATGAGAGCCTTATAATGCTTTAGTTTACAGATTGCTTCCACTAATAATATTATTGCACTGAGTTTTTGCAGAAATCCTATGATGTAGCCAGAATAGGTATTGTTAAGTGAAAAAATGTGAATGGGTGTTAAAAGGTTTCATGCTTATCCAGGATCATAAGGTGATAGAGTTGGTGAGTGAAACCAGGTATTCTGATTTACATTTTCCAAGCAACTTCTTCCTGGTCATGTCGCTTGCCAAATAAAAGGATTAATAAGGAAAGGAAAGTTTTGTGGTTTCATATTTTTGATTTTCTAGAGCAACAGTTGGCAAAATACAGTCCTCAGGTCAAATCTGGCCCACTTCCTGTTTTTGTAAGTAAGGTTTTATTTGGACACAGTCACACCCACTCATTTACATATTGTCTGTGGCTGTTTCTCTACCATCAAAACGTTATGGCCTGCCCACTTAAAATATTTACTGTGTGGCCCTTTACAGAAAAAAATTTGCCAACCTCTGTTCTAGAAATAAAGCTTACACTTTGGAAGGTAAATACTGATTCCCTCTATTACTGGTGTAATATGGATAAAAAAAAAGACCATTTCTGTTCTCTCGGAGGGATCTCAGGACTTTTTTCATCAAGTATTTGAAGGACTTTACATTCTACATTCAAGACTTTAGGTTTATCTCTGCTTCCCATTACTTAAAGCCATGATGTGTTTTGAATTTTTTGACAAAATGACCTTTCCATAACAATTTCCCACAATCTCTTATTCTTGTTTCATTTTAGTAAAGTTTTTTATGCTTTACCTCTCAACATCTTCTAATTGAGCTACTCTAAGTGTCCTAAGAAATTACATGTTTCATAGCCTGACTTACATCTGAGAATTAGACAGATATGTTGCCTTTTCTTTTCTCTCCGAAGAGTAATCTGGCATTTTATGGGAGAACAGTATTGCTTCCTGCATAAATCTAGCTTTTGTTTTACTCAACACTGTAATTACTAACAGTATTTTTAGTTCTGTAAACCCTAATTTGCCATCCCATTTTACTGTATGTAGCCTGTTAATCACAGCCTACCAGAAATCGCAAAAGTCACGGTCATGACTGTTGAGAAATATTTGATGTGTGGTTTGCAATTCAGACAGAGGAGCAACACTTGTCAGCAATCTAGCAAAGGAAAACAAATCCTGAGTATTCAAAAAGTGTGTGATCAGAGGATACACTTCTCTATTTCAGGACATAATATTTCAGGAAGGAAGTTAACAATGACATTACACATATACTGGAGCCCTAACTGAGTCATTATTAATTTTGAAAAACAGACACATCCGTGTATAGCAAAAGACAATGTGCTAAGAGGTTACTACCTTCGTGGAACAAGAGAAAAAATACAGATATTGTAAAAAACCTTTCATCTTTGAGATTCACTTTTGTGATGATATTCTGTAATTTTAATTTACTTCCGTAATTATGTTCTTCCTTCCTTGATAGGGATTTTGTTACTCCCTGGAACTACAAGGGTGACTGAGATAGACATAGTCTGTGCCCTCTTCGAGCCAAAATCTTCTTGGTTTTGGAATAGATGACCTCTTTTTTCTGTGATAGCATTGATTATCTCATGCTGAGCAGGAACTTGATCAGCAGGAATACATGAGAGAGAGAATGAGGAAGAGGGAAAGAAGGAAGGAAAGAAGGCAGGCAGTCAGGCTCAAATAAAATAAAGGCAAACTCATATACTAGGAGGGGGGCACTACTGAAGGCTTCAATAATTCACGATTAATTTTCTCATAGGCATTAATACCGAGTACAGCTAATGGATATGGGATTAAATCAATTAACCCCCATTATAGAATATTTTTGCCTTTAAATACTTTTGCTTGTGGTATGTATTTACAGTAATTTTTACATTGCTAATACTTTTCAAATTATCACAATAATGCAACCTGCCTTAGTTTAGATAACTATTTAGCATAAGTTATAGGGGCACATTATGGAAACTTCAACCTTGAGGCTAATCTCCACAAGTTTATCTTTGTCTACTTGCATGATGATTTTTGCAGACTGAACATTGAACCTGCTTTGATTTAAAAAAATATATACTGATATTGCCTCTAATATGTCACAGAATGGTTCCTTGGTCTTCGTCATGGCACATTATCACTGCTAACTTCAGATCCAAAGTCATTGATTTTATGCTCTAAAAATAGATTTTATATGATGATAGGAGTAACTGCTAAAGTAACCTGTATCAGAGTTACTCACGGGGGATGAGGCATGTAAACCTTCAGTCCACATGGTTTTGTGTGCAGCAGGGTTGTCTCTTAAAAGGTAAAGTATGGTGATGGTTGAAGAGTTCACAGTGCACTAGAAGTTATGTGATTGTTGTTATGTTGATTTAATTTGGAGAATGTTGTGGGGCAATACATTCACATGTGAAGATCTCAGGTAGCTCATGCTTTTGTTTACATCACCATGTTTTAGCTCTTTCTGCATGTTAAGCAGTACATTAGTACTGGGTTTTTTAAAGACTATCCACCTAAATTTTCCAGACATGCTTCCACCACTGTCATACTTCTGGCTGAATTAGAGTTGGAAAGATTCCTACATTGACCTAACCCCCACTTAACACCCACATACTCATTCATACATATACATACAATACAGTCCAGACTAGGTCTGCCTAATATATTAGCAGCATTAAAAATATAAGCATTAAAAAAACACTGATAGGCTGCCTACAAAAGACTTACTTTAACTTTAAGGACACACATAGACTGCAAGTGAAGGGATCGAAAAAGATATTCTAAGCAAATGGCAAATACAAGAAAGAAGAGGTAGTCATAGTTATAGCAAACAAAAGATAATTGAAGCTAAAAAATGGCCACTTTTTAGGCATTAAATAAGGATAAAGGAGCTAATTCATTAAGAAGATATGACAATTGTAAATATTTATGCAATCTGGCATAAAAGTACTTATATATATAAAGAAAATACTAATAGAACTAAAAGAAGAGATAAATAGCAATCTAATAATGGTTGGAGATTTAATAACCCACTCTCAGCAATGGATAGATCCTCCAGATAGAGAATTAATAAGAAAGCAGTGTATCTGAACAATAGCACAGATGAAATGGAGCTAACAGACATTTACAGGACATTCCATGTAACCGAAGCAGAACATAGTCTTCTCACATGCATGTAAAACATATTCTAGGCTAGATCCTATGTTAGGTCGTAAAACAAGTTACAGCAAGTTCAAGAAGATAAAAATTATATCAAACATCTTGGACCATGTATGAAACTAGAAATCAATAACAGGAGAAAAGCTGGAAAAAAAATCACAAATAAATGCAAATTAAGTAACACACTTCCTGACCAACCAATGAATCAAAGAAGAAATTAAAAGAGAAATCAAAAAATATCTTGGGACAAAGAAAAATGGAAAAACAGCATACCAAAACTTATGGGATATAACAAAAGCAGTTCTAAGAGGAAAAGTCTGTAGCTATAAAAGAATACATCAAGAAAAAAAAAAGAAAGATCCCAAATAAGTAACCTAATGTTACACCTCAAGGAACTAGGAAAAGGAGAACAAACTAAGCGTAACATTAGCAGAAGGAAGGAAATAATAAAGATTAGTGCAGAAATAAATGAAATTGAGAACAGGAAAGAAATAGAAAAGATTAATAAAACTAAGAGCTGGTTCTTTGAACATATTAACAAAATTTACTAATGTTTAGCTAGACTAATCAAGAAAAAAAAAGAGGACTTAAATAAGAAATGAAAAAGGAGACATGACAACTGATACTACAGAAAACAAAGGATCACAAGAGGCTACTATGAATAATTATATATCATCAAATTAGACAACCTAGGAGAAATGGATAAAATCTTAGAAACATTCAATTTACCAAGACTGAATCATGAAGAAATAGAAACTCTGAACAGACCGATAATGAGTAAGGAGATTGAATCTACCTACCAAAAACCTACCAACACAGAAAATCCCAGGTTTCTCTGGTAGATTCTACCAAACATTTAAAGAATTAATGTCAATCCTCTCAAACTCACCAAAAATTGACAAGGAGGGAACACTTCCTAATTCAATTTATAAGACTAGCATTCAACTGATACCAAAGCCAAATAAGGACATTATGAGGAAAAACTATAGACCAATTCCCTGATGAATATAGATGCAAAAATTCTCAAAAAATACTAGAAAACAAAATTCAATAGCACACTAAACAGATCATACACCATGATCAAGTAGGATTCATCCCTGGATGCAAAGATAGCTCAATACACTTAGATCAGTAACTGTAATACATCACATTAATATAATAAAAGATAAAAACTATATGATCATCTCAAAAGATGCAGAAAAAGCATTTGACAAAATTCAATATTCTTTCGTGGTAAAAACTCTCAACAAATTGGGTATAGAAGAAATGTAGCTCAGTGTAATGAAGGCCACATATGATAAGCCCAGCTAACAAGACAAGAAAAGCTATTCTCACCACTCCTATTCAACATAGTACTGGAAGTCTTAGCCAGAGAAACCAGACAAGAAAAAGAAAAGTCATCCAATTTGGAAAAGAAAAAATGAATTTGTTTACAAATGACATGGTGTTAAATGTAGAAAGCCCTAAAGATGCCACCAAATGTTGTTTGAACTATTAGTTCAAATTCAGCAAAGTTGCAGAATGTAAAACCAACATACAAAAAAAAATCAGTTGCATTTCTATATGCTAACAATGAACTATCTGAAAAAGAAAAGAAAAAGACTATTTCCAATATTAGGAATAAATTTAGCAAAATATTAGGAATAAATTTAACAAAGGCAGTGAAATATTTATGCATTAATACTATACAACACTGATAAAAGATATTGAAGAAGACAGAAATAAATGGAAAGATATCCTATACTCATGGACTGGAAGAATTAATATTGTGAAAATGTCCATCCTACCCAAAGCTATCTATAGATTCAATATAATGCCTATCAAAATCACAATAGCACTTTTCACAAAATTAGAAAAAAAGGTCCTAAAATTTGTATGTACAGCATGGTGTACATACAGTACAGTTAACAATACTGTATTATATACTTGGAAGCTGTTAATCTCTTTGGGAAACACCTTCACAAACACAATCAGAAATAATGTTTAACTTGCTATTATGGCTCAGTCAAGTTGATATATAAAATTAACCATCCTATATTGTCAGAGTTTCTTTGACTGCTTAGCATATAAAATCCCTTCCTTTGTTTAGGGAATCTCTTAGTGTTTAATTCCTGTAGAGGCTGAAAAGGATAGGTAGGTACTCACTCTCCAGCTAGCACACAGACATCTAACTTAAGCTTGGTCCATGACCTGTTCCTGGTCCCAAATGGGATATAAGGTGGGGGTAGTTCAGAATTCATTCTGTGGTGACACTCAGTATTGAGTGGCAACAGCGTAAGTCACAGCTACCAGTGTAACAATGGCAGTACTCTTTCCATGGCTGGACCTAGAGTGGATCCAGCCACATAACTTTTGTGGGTCCTTTCAGTTTTCCAAACTTGACTCGTCAGAACTTCCCTCTGGTTCAGTAAGTTAAACAGTATCCATGCAGCAAATTTCTTTTCTGTCTGTGTTAGCTGAAATTCATTTCAGTTGTTTATAAACAAAAATTCTGATGGTTATAGTAATTAAACATTAAGGCATTGTTTTAAATAAATTTAGTAAATGTCTATAGGGCACTTTCTGTATACTAGGTAGACACGAGGGGCTGGCAATCTAATGATGAATAAAAATGAGACTGTCCCTGGAAAGAACATGGCTTAAGGAGTCCCACATCATTTCCTCACCCAGGTCTCACTCCAACGCAGCTCCCCCTCTTGGATGAAACACTTACTGGTGCTTCTAGACTAGTTGGGTTGTGACAGTACTGAGCACTTAGGGATACCTACTCACAACATAAAAATAAATTCTTAAAACTGAAAACCCTTATTTAGTAAAAACTAAAAATGTCAAGAGATAGGTTGAATGGAATACAGTCACTACAGAGATTCAAACTTGTAGTCTAGTGGATACAGCACAAGAAATATCCCAAACCACTACTTTTAGAAATTAAAAGTATTCAAAAAACTGGGAAGTCTAACATGCAATGACAGAAGCTTCAGAAAGACAAAAGGAAACAATGAAAGGAAAACAATAGTTAAATACTTTAAAAAATGTTTATATGAACTTTAAAAAAACCTGCATCTGACAAGAAGGGACTAGCAGTTACCGAAGGGAAGGGGGTAGGGAGGGTGGGTGGGAAGGGAGAGAGAAGGGGATTAAGGAGTATTATGATTAACACACATAATGTAGGGGGGGCACGGGAAGGCAGTACAGCACAGAGAAGACAAGTAGTGACTCTACAGCATCTTACTACACTGATGGACAGTGACTGCAAGTGGGGTGTGGGTGGGGGACTTGATAATATGGGTGAATGTAGTAACCACAATATTGCTCATGTGAAAACTTCGTAAGACTGTATATCAATGATACCATAATAAAAATACTAATTAATTTAAAAAAAAGGCCCAAGTCTGCATATTGAAATGGTTTACCAGATTATTGGAAAAATTAATGAAAGAGGAAATGGCAAAAAAGTGCATATGTATTGAATTCTTCCACCAAAAAACATGCTAAAAAGAAGGAAGAAAAAACAACAGGGGAGATCCATATACTTCATCAGGGAAGCATACTCTAATTTTATGCTTATTAGTGATAAAAGCAGAAGCTTAAAAGAGCAGAACAGAAGCAACCTAAATGCCCATCAGTAGATGAATGGATTAAGAAGATGTGGTACATATACACAAAGGAATATTACGCAGCCATAAGAATAAAACAAATCCTACCATTTGCAACAACATGGATGGAGCTGGAGGGTATTATGCTCAGTGAAATAAGCCAGGCCGAAAAAGACAAGTACCAAATGATCCCACTCATATGTGGAGTATAAGAACAAAGAAAAAAAAAAAATGAAGGAACAAAACAGCAGCAGACTCACAGAACCCACGAATGGACTAACAGTTACCAAAAGGAAAGGGACTGGGGAGATGGGTGGGAAGGGAGGGATAAGAGGGTAAAAGGGGCATTACGATTGGCAGACATAGGGTGGGGGGGCACGGGGGGGACTGTACAGCTCAGAGAAGACAAGTAGTGATTCTCATCTCACTACGCTGATGGACAGTGACTGTAATAGGGTTGGTGGGGGGGACCTGATGAAGGGGGTAGTTTAATCATCACAATATTGCTCATGTAATTGTAGGTTAATGATACTAAAATAAAATAAATTGTAAAAAAAAAAAAAAAAAAGATCAGAACGCCTATGTTACTGATATGGATGCAAGGAAACAGATGCCTTCACAAATTGCTGATGCTGTTTAAGGCATTCCAGCCTGTTCCAACCTGTTCAGATAGGAAACCAAAGCATTTGTTTAAACTTAAATTGTATATGTGGCCCTTAACCCAGAAATCTCTCTTTTGGTACTGAACCCCTAAAGCAACTGAAAGTGAGAATCTGTGAGGCATTCTTCATAGTGGCGGCAACAGAAAAAAAACAAACCAACAAATCTGGAAGCAAAGTGATTCCCGTGAATGAGAGAATGGTTGGATGAATTCTACCTTGGCCCACAGAATAAAATGCCGTCAATGTAAAGAATATGCTAGAGTTACGTCACTGCACTTGGAGGGCATACCAAAATGTATTGTTGAATAAGAAAAGCCAAATGAAAAGAAAGGTATATAATATGATCTCATTTTCATAGAGCATTGTCCATATCCCCCATTAATACACACACACACACACACACACACAAATATTATATGTCAAGTTCTTATCACAAGATCACAAGGGTGACCTTATCACTCTTATCATAAGGGTATGGAAAGAATGGTGGTTTTACATGGAAATGGTAGGAAAGGAGTGGAGTGAATTAAGTAGAAAAGAAAAGAATACAAAACTGCAATTTCCCTCAGCATACTCCCCCAACAAAAAAATACACTCATCACCATGTTGTGGATGGAAAACCCAATATGTGTTATGATCCCATTTATTGAAAACTATAGTATGTGTATGCAAAATAAGAAAAAATATACGTAGTTAAATATATGGTTCTCCATGTAAAAAACATAAAATATTTAGTAAAGTTCTATTATCATGGACAAAATTTCTTATATTTGTGTGTACATACATACACGTATTGATAGATATACATGATATAGATGTGGAGATACAGAGCTATATCTTTAGATATATATAGAGAGATTTATCTAGAGAAAAATGTGGAGGAATATACATTAAGCTGTTCAAATTTACTACCACACTGGTATAGATATTGGAAGAGGGAGGAGATAAGAGGAGGTAGTGGTTATTAGTTTTTTGTCTTTACATATCTTTCATTATTATTTTGCTTCACTTATTATAATTGCCATATTATCTGTAAAAAAAAACTAATAAAAATGTTTTAAAAATAAACTACATAGAGCTAGAAAAGCCATGTCTACGAAGTACTCCACAGAGCTGAGAGCTGAGGGAAGGTTCACATTCTCTCAACTGTCCTTCAGTGTCATATGTTATCACCAAAGATACAGAAGCAGGGAGGCAGGGTCCCAGGACGGAAGAGTTATTTCAGGTCAGAAAAAGTGACGGGAGAAACTAAACATCCAAAGTAGATTTCTGAGGAGATGTGATTTTGTTTTTAAGTTGTAGCATGAAAAATAGGAAAACATTAATTTGGGCAAAGAAGATGGGAAGAGAATTCTAGGCAGGTACAGAAACATGCCCAAAGCTAATACATATTATTATAAACTAGGTCTGATATTTACATTAAAGAGTCTAATGCATCTTTGAATGAAAGGACTATAGGAGTTACATGATTTTAAGACCAAAACTCAACCACTTCATAGCTATCTGACAATTGATTTTCTTCAAGAATGAAATTCAGTGATAGTAAAATACAAAGAAATAAAACATAAAATGCCTGAAATGAGAGAAGATGTTTGAAACTCTCAATAATAACAAAGATCTTCTAAAGATAACTAGAACCCCTGTATGTAAGATTTCAGGTGCCTAAAAATATTCGTGCCAAACTGCTCTATCTAACCTACACTTTAGTTAATGCTTTTCAAATTTGGTCCCAAAGAGTAGTGCAGATTTCCGTCTCCTTATTTACTTAATAACTCAAGTTGAAATTTCAGTGAATATGATGCATAATTGTAAATAAATCATATACAGTCTCTGAATTTACCCTACATCAGTCCGTTTTTTTGTTTTGTTTTTTTGCAGCAGAAATCTTTTTTCATTTGAAATCTTACCTATTCCCGAAACACAAAGAGGAAACAGGGAAATGCATAAATGTTCATTTGAAGGCCTGGGCCCTAACCACAGCTCTGAACCAGAGGCCCTTAGATACATGACTGAATGCCAGCATGTCTCTCTGATTGTCTGCCTCTCTGCCCATCTGTCTGTCTGGTTGACGCCCCCAGGAGGGCTTATCAATCACTAAGCCAAGATGATTTTCATATCACATTAAGTACCCCCACTCTCAGATTTCTAGCTCCATGTGTACCGTTTGAAATTAATTTTATGTTTTGTAAACTGTTAGCCTGACATTGACCTTATACTAATTTTATCTCATGTGATTTTAAGTATAGATCCATTTTTACTGTGGCTGGGAGGACCCATCAGTATTTCCAGCAGGTATCAGTGAGTCATTTGGATTCTAATAATTGACCTTGGTAGCATATAACTACAGAAGGCAAATGCTCCCATATCTCTTGGTTCTTATGCTCCTGTGCCCAAGGGAGAAGCAGACTGGCCGCCCTGACGTCATCACAGATGAGATAAGCCAAAGGTGTTGAGTCTCTCAACACATTCTGTGGTCTGTGCTTTTAAAGTCACATCCATGAAGCTGCCTTTTCAAATTAGGTGAAGAAGGACAATCCTGAATACCTTTTCCAACAAAAAGTAAACAGAATAAAGCAGGACAGATGAATGAAGACATGAAAGAAAGCTTAATGGACAGGATAGTATGTTAAAAAAACACATTCACAGCCTCTAAAATATTGTCCCTTCCATGTACTGGCTTTGTTTAAATGAATGCTAGAAGCATTGGGTGAATTCTAAGAGGCTATCTGTCCAGGTCCGTTTGTGCTGTGCTATAATGAGAATATATTACAGCAGACTGGGTGTTCCTGTAGCTCCAGACAGCTCAGCTAGCTGAGAAATGTGTTCCTGAGAAATGGGGACACTTAAATAACGGTGCTTTTTCACCATCTGAACAAAGTGCAGCCTAGAAACTGTGCTCTGGCTCCACGTCAGGGCAGGGAGGGCGCCACAGGGTGGCACCAACTGGCTCTCTGGAAGGGAAGGAGAACTTCACCTCTGCAGATTCAGCTTGACTGTGGCCTGAAAGGGGGCACAATGTAATTGGCTAACCTTTTTAAAAGAGGATGAACTTCAGAGAGGCACAAATTACCGTTTTATGGAAAATAAATTACCTTGTGTCAAGGTGAGACCCAAGGGGGAGGAGTAAGGATGGGAGATGCCTAGAGAACGTGACCTGTAGCTGATGATGAGGTCGGATGTCAGCACCGGGGTCAGGAGTCTTTGAAGCTTGTGCTCACAGGCATATTTCAACTGTCAACTAAAACCACATTTTGCTGGAAAATCAGCTGGGGACAAAATGCAAGGGAAAACATGAGAAAGATGGAAAAGAACCACCCGGAGCTTCTCTGGCTCTTGTTCAATTGTCCTCATTAGAAAAAGCTAAACGTCCCTCTTCTTGCTGGTACTATCTCAGGTTTTCGTTTTGTTCTTAGCCACTGAGGGCATATTTAAGTTCCTTTGTGGATTATGCCCATCCAGCCTAAACTGGGGAGCGGTGTGGGGTGGCCCAGCATAAAGGACAGATGCCTTTCGAAGTTCTGCCCCTCTGCTCCTCAGCCCCTTCTGCATGAATCGGTCCAACTCAAAGTCTTTAGCCAAACAAGCCCACTTCTCCAAACTCTCTATTCCCCCCTTTGGTGGCTAATAGCTCTTCACTGTTCATGTCTTAGCATCTCTCTCCCCAAGAGCCTTCTGGAACATTGAGGGCTAGAAATGCTTCTCCTACACCCATGTGTCATCCGCTAGTACTGTTCCTGGTGCATAGTTGACTCATGATCTGAATTTTGTGGAGTGCAAGCAAGGAGTCATCTTTGCAGCTTGAGGCTGTTTGCTAAGTGACAGATTCACCTTGAGTGCCCCCCGAGGCAGTCTTGCCACCCTTCCTCAAATCAATATACTGCTTCTCTCCAGAAAACAATTATTATAGCCCCAAGGTTCTACGGAGACTAGAAAGTAAATGGCGCTTCCTGGAGTTATTCAGCACATACTTTGCACAGCTGCAGACAGCAGTCTTAATAGGAATCACCAACACATCCTGGGGAAGGGACACAATGTAATAACGGGGGAATCACTGTCAGAGATAGAATTCTCCTTTGACCCTATTTCTTCTTTTACCAATTATCCTCAGCACTCTCATTATAGCCAAACTTTTTGAAATACAGTTGACCCTTGAACAACCTGGGGGTTAGGGCCACCGGCCCTTGCATAGTGGTAAACCACATACAACTTTTGACCCCCTCAAAGCTTCACTACTGACATCCTACTGTTGACCAGAAGCCTTACTAATAACATAAAGAGTCTATTAACATATATTTTATATGTTATATGTATCATATACTGTATTCTTACAATAAAGTATGCTAGAGGAAAGAACATGTTTTTTCAAGTTGTTGCAAATCTCCAACAATCTTTCAATATGTTTATTGAAAAACATCCACATATACAGAGACCTGTGTAGTTCAAACCTGTATTGTTCACGGGTCAACTGTAGTTTAGGCTTGTTTCTTAATCCCTCAGAACTCCATGGAAACTGTTATTTACCAAGTGTATCAAGGACCAATACATCCTTTTTGACCTTTCTTTCTTGACCTCTCAGCAATGCTGTTACCTCCCTCCTCAAATGAGTGTCTGTCAAGGACTGTGAAAAAGCTGATAATTTACTCCACTTTCAGCTAATAAGCTAGACTGTTACTGTTAAATGAACACTGAGAGAAGACATGAACCTGCTGGGTTAGATAAAAAGGATTTATTACTCACAGCACAGCAGTCGCCAAAGAGTCAATGTGCTTGTGTCAGCTCCTCTTGCCTCCCAAGAACCAAAGGGGCAACACAGGTGGGTCCCAGGCACACGCCATGCACACAGTAAGTTTGCCTCACAACCAAGAAGTGCCGAGCAGAGAGAATTCACTGCTTTCATAGAAAGCCATAGTGAGACCACTCTTTGTTGGTGGGGAGGGGAGACATTATCTCATCCTTTTTTTTTAATTAACTTTTTCTATGTGATAATTTTAACATGTTACAATTTGTAAATTTAAGGTGTACATACAGCATGTTACTTTGATACATTTATTTACTGTAATATGATTGCCATTGAAGTAATATTTATCACATTGTATCATTATAGTACAGTATTACTATGTTCATTATACTGTGTATTAGTGTCTGTAGCTTATTTGCTACTCGTTATAAGTCTGTACACTTAAACGCCATCAATTATTCCCCCCCAGATCCCCCGTTCTCTGGTTACCACACCATTTTACTCTGTTATTTCACAGCCTTGACTTTTTTCGATTCCACATGGAAGTGATATTATGCAGTACTTGTCTGCCTTTGTCTGACTTATCTTGATGAGTAGAATGTACTCAAGGTCTATCGGTGTTGTCACAGATGGCAGGCTATCTCCCTTTGGCATGGCTGGATAATACTCTGTTGTGTATATATCCCACATCATTTTTTATCCATTCACCCACTGAGGGGCATTTGGGTTGTTTCCATATTTTTGGCTATTGTGAATAATGTGATAAACACAGGTGTGCACATACCTCATCAAAATACTGTTTTCATTTCTTTTGGATATATATCTGGAAGTGGAATTGCTGGATCATATGGTAGATCTATTTTTCATTTTTGAGGCACCTCCATATCGTTTTCCATGTGGTTGGACTAATTTACATTCTGGATAACTTACTGCAGCGTCTCCATCAGCCCTTGCTGCTTCACCTTTTATGTTACGGGGACGCTTCTTCCCTTAAATCTCATGAATCAACTTCCACTAGCTTCAAGCTTTTCTTCTGCACCTTCCTCACCTCTCTCAGCCTTCAAGGAATTAAAGAGAATTAGGTCCTTGCTCTGGAATAGGTCTTTGACTTGCAGGACCTAATGGCTCCGTGTATAATGGCTCCCTTTTCACCACGTCCTCATCAGCACCTGTGGGCTCTTGTCTTTTTTATGGCAGCCATCCTAACAGGTGTGAGGGGATATCTCATCACGGTTTTGTTTTGCATTTCCCTGATAATTAGTGATGTTGAATATCTTTTCATGTGCCTGATGGTCACTTTGGTGTCCTCTTTGGAAAAATGTCTCTTTAGTACTTCTGCCCATTTTTTAATTGGATTTTTGTTATTGTTGTTCAGTTATTTATACACTTTGGGTATTAATCCCATACCTGATATATGTTGTGCAAAAATTTTCTCCCATTCTGCAGGCTGTCATTGTTGTTGATTGTTTCTTTTGCTGTGCAGAAGCTTTTGAGTTTGATGTAGTCCCACTTGTTTATTTTTGCTTTTGTTCCCTTTCTTCTTGTTCCACATATTCTTTCCTTTTGTGATCTCATGCTTTAATTAACATCTGTATCAGGGAACACAAACTCCAAATGCCTACAGGGGTGAGGCAGGTAATGTAAATGACTGACGCACACCAGGGATAAAGCCACATCTGCCAGAAATGTAATAATTTGCCATTCATTTTTACTGAATAGGGCAATAATATATATCATAATACAAACATAACTGATACTGAAAATAACACTTTGAAGTCAAAAATTGAAAACTATACAAGTATACCTCATTTTATTGCACTTCATTGTGCTTCCAAGATATTGCGATTTTTACAAATTGCAGTTTTGTGGTAAACATGCAACAATGAGGTCTATTGGTGCCATTTTTTCCAACAGCATTTGCTCAGTTTTTGGTTTTGTATCAAATACGATATTTCAAAATGTTTTATTATTATATTTGCTATGGTAACCCATGATCAGTGAACTTTGATATGTTATTATTATAACTGTTAGGGACACCACGAACCATGCCCACATAAGACGGTGAACTTAACTGATAAATGTTATGTGTGTTCTGACTCTTCTAGCAGCTGCCTGTTCCCCCATCTCTGTCTTCCTCCTTGGGCTTCCCTATTCCCTGAGACACAACAGTATGGGACTCAGGTCAATTAAGAACACTACAATGGCTTTCAAGGGTTCCAGTGAAAGGAAGAGTTGCACGTCTCTCACTTTAAATCAAACGCTAAAAATGATTAAGCCTAGTGAGGAAGTCATGTTGAAAGCTGAGACAAGCAGAAAGTTAGGCCTCTTGCACCAGTGAGTCAAGTTGTGAAGGCAAAGGAAAAGTTCTAAGAGGAAATTAAAAATATGACTCCAGTGAACACATAGGTGACGAAAACACAAAAGAGCATTATTGTTGATAGAGAGAAAGTTTTAGTGGTCTGGATAGAAGATCCAAGCAACCAGAATAGTCCCTCAAGCCAAAGACCTAATCCAGAGCAAGGACCTAATTCTCTTTAATTCCTTGAAGGCTGAGAGAGGTGAGGAAGGTGCAGAAGAAAAGCTTGAAGCTAGTGGAAGTTGATTCATGAGATTTAAGGAAAGAAGCGTCTCCATAACATAAAAGTGAAAGGTGAAGTAGCAAGGGCTGATGGAGACGCTGCAGTAAGTTATCCAGAAGATCTAAGGTAATTAATGAAGGTGGAGACACTAAACAACAGATTTTCAGTGAAGATGAAACAGTCTTGTATTGAAAAAAGATGCCGTCTAGGACTTTCATAGCTGGAGAGAAGTCATTGCCTGGCTTCAAAGCTTCAAAGGACAGGGTCTAATGCAGCTGGTGACTATAAGTTGAAGCCAGTGCTCATTTACCATTCTGAAAATCCTAGGGTCCTTAAGAATTATTCTAAATCAGCTCTACTTGTGCTCTATAAATGGAACAACAAAGCCTGGATGGGAGCACATCTGTTTACAGCATGGTTTGCTGAATATGTTAAGCCCACTGTTGAGACCGATTGCTCATTAAAAAAAAAAAATCACCCAACAACTGATGGAGAAGTACCATGAGATGAATACTGTCTTCATGCCTGCTGACACAACACCCATTCTGCAGCCCATGGATCGAGGAGGGATTGTGACTCTCAAGTCTTATTATTTAAGAAATATTTTTTGTAAGGCTATAGCTGCCATAGAAAATGACTCCTCTGATGGATCTGGGTAGAGAAAATTGAAAACCTTCTGGAAAGGGTTCACCATTTCAAGATACCATTAAGAACATTTGTGGTTCATGGATAGATGTCAACATATCAATGTGAACAGGAGTTTGGAAGAAGTTGATTCCAGCCCTCATGGATGACTTTGAGGGGCTCAAGGCTTCCGTGGAGGAAGCACAGATGTGGCAGAAATGGCAAGAGAACTAGAATCAGAAGTAGAGCTTGAAGCTGTGACTGAATTGCTGCATCTCATGATAAAACTTTAAAAGATGAGGAGTTGCTTCTTATGGACGAGCAAAGAAAGTGGTTTCTTGAGAGGAAATTTACTCCTGGGGAAGATGCTGTGAAGATGACAACACAAGATTTAGAATATCACATAAACTTAGTTGATAAAGAAGCACCAGGGTTTGAGAGGATTAAGTGCAATTTTAAAAGTTCTGCTCTGGGTAAAATACTGTCAGGCAGCATCATGTGCTACAGAGAAATCACTCCTGGAAGGAAAAGTCTATCAATGCAGCAAACTTCATTGTTGTTTTATTTTAAGAAATTACCTCAGCCACCCCAGCCTTTAACAATGATCGTCCTGGTCATCAGCTGCCACCTGCAAAAAGCTTCCCACTCACTGAAAACTGAGGTGACGGTTAGCATTTTTTAGCAGTCAAGTATTTTTTAATTAAGGCATGTGCATGTTCTTTTGGACATAATGCTATTGCACACTTAATAGACCACAATAGCATGTAAATATAACTTTTATTTGCACTGGTAAACCAAAGAATTCATTTGAATTTCTTTATTGTGATATTCATTTTATTGTAGTGGTCTGGAACCAACCTGCAGTATTTCTGAAGTACACTTACATAGTTCTAAAAACAGAAAACCTCCCGTTATTACATTTTTATATTGTAACTTAATAGAACTTGACCTGAAACTACAAATCTGAAACCTCCTACACAAGATGTCCTTGGCAGGTTTCATATTTCAATTTACAATGTGCAATACCAAGATCAGCCATGATTCCTCTGCCTGGGTGTGATTACTTACTTTTATTACTTTCCATAATGGAAAACAACTGTTCCCAAACACTGCTTCTTATGTTTAAGGCAGTTACATCTTGGGGAGATGAAATTATGGTACCCCAATGTTATCATTTTTAGATCCTAGTACTTTTGTTTCTGTATTTCAGTAACCTCCATTGGCAACTCTTCCTTCAAAATTTAAGTATTCAGAGAGAGGAGTTTAACAATATTAATAATTTGCCTGCAATTTAACATTAACCAGAGAAATCTTTTCAAACATCAGCTTTCAAAATCATACTTTGGGGAACATGGTTCAGTTTCATTTGGGAAACTGATTATAACATATGAAAGTGGACCAGATTATTTCCTTCCAAATGACATCTCCAAATACATAATTTCAGGATTACTGAATCAATGAAATCTTGCATTCTGATAACTGTTCAGTGGTTAGATGAGTTGTACTGGCACTACGTGGCCAAATCTTTAATGCAACCATGGATGCATGAGAAAGTCAATGTCTTCCAAGAATTAAAGCTTTCAGCCACACTTTAACATACTGAAACACAGAAACTGTGCAGTGTTTCCCATCCAGTTCATCCAGAAATCTTACCTTGACTCAAGCTATGGGGGCATATTGAATTCATGGAGTTAATTGCTATGTTCATAACATTGTCTACTTTTAACTTTTTAACCAACACAGACAAAAACTAGTTCATAATGTATCACATGAACTCAAATTCTACATTCTTGAAATATGTTGCTGCCATATATGTTGGTTTTGTAATAAGTCTGACTTTAACCATGGCGGCACCATGGCGGCACCACTATCTCTTACTAATTTTAACCAATCTACAATAAGCTATTCAATAAACCGGGTAAGTGATTTCCTGATATTATGTCATCAGAAGCACTATATCCAAAAGTTCTAGATTAAATCAATTGCCATCAACACCAAGAATAAATATAATTAACTGGATAGTACTACATAGATGACAGAGGTAGGTAGGTAAATAGATTAGATAGATAGATAGATAGATAGATAGATAGATAGATAGATAGATAGATAGATAGATGGATGGATATAGAACCCAATCTGTGTTTTCAGTAGATACCACAAATAATTTTTCCATGTAAACAATATAAAATCTTAGCAGTAGCTTCAATATGCCAAGGAATATTATTTCCAGCCAGAGTTTTATTTGTAAAAGCTTATGTTCATAACACATGATTCAGCTGCACTCAGTAGACTTTATTTAATAAACTTGCCCTCTGTAAAGCCATTCCCAGACAAGTTATTTTCCCCAGGCATAACTAATTCCACAGAAACATCAGTTATTTTACTCACATCCAAAACCAGCGCTTTTAAAATTTCAATCCTTTTTTGCAGATCACCATTTATTTCATCATGAGTCTTTTCTTCACATTTGTACAGTTCTTTATGATGGATTGTTTCATAGTATTATTTTATGGTTTTGTTTTCTTTTAAACAGAACTGTTTTGCATTTAAACATGTGGATCCATTACCCACTTTCAGGAAGAAATAGGATCTCTACCAATTTTTCTTAAAACTCAGTCTTGACATTATTATTTTCTCATTTTTAATAAAGACATGGCACAGAGACAAATGCCATTTGCTATCAAACCTCAGTGTCCAGGACGTTACAACAAGTGGTAGAGACTGTGGAGAACAGGGGAGCACAGGCCCCATTTACAAGGGTCTGGGGCATTGTTGCCGTATGGAAATGAAGGCTTATTGTCCCAGAGTTCTATAAAGAGGCTAGAAATTCAGACTTTTTATCTGAAATCACCCAATTGTTTAATGTTACCTGATTTTACTTAAAACACACATATTCCATACTAAACACATTTCCAGGCTAGATACAAGCTAATTTTGGACTGAGAATGCTGGTTTGCAGCTTCTGAAAGAAACTGGGTAATACTCATTATAATATCAAGGCTAGTAAGGCTGAGTCCAGATTCAGTCAACACAAGACTCAGTTTTTCAAGGAACAAAGTTTTGCTTTGGCTTTGTTTTTCTTCTTTTTTGTAGTGGCCCAGCTAATGCGATTTTCCAAGAAAATACATTTCCTGGAAACTCAGAGTATAAATACCTCATCCCAAATATCACAGTTATTGCCAAGCAAAAACCTTTGTTTGAATCACATATTGTAAACTGTTATTTCCCAGGCAATGTCTAGCTAATAGTAATAATGGTAATAATAAAGCTACTGACTTAAGCTCATACCCCTCACCTTCCTGTCCACAGGTAACCAACGAGAACCAGCAGAGTCTATCCTACCTGCTTTCATTATCCCCTATTATTATGTTGTTATGGATCAAGTTTAACATTAGGAAAAGGATACCCACATATATTATATATTTGAAGTATACATATGAAAATGGAGAATTTCAAGTTTCCCTAAATGTTGTGCAAGGTTGGCCCTACATCCAGTAAGGTTCATGGAGCCTTTGTTACCAGCTCCAACCTGTGCTTTACTCTTGGAAATGAGGCCACTGCTCTCCTCTATCATGGACCATTCTTATAAAGTCTCTTCTCCCTTTCTCAAACATTCATCACTAAGCCTTCCTGAGAACTATCACCTTCTCCCTGGGCCATGCCTCTCCCAAGCTCAGCCACCCATTTTGGTTCCTACTTCAGGCTCTTTGTGGATTTATTTAAACCACCAACTGAACACAACATCAAATGCGTCTTGGAAAGAATATTCAACAATGATCATGGATTAACTGCAGATATATTGAAGTCCTGGAAGTAAATATCACATTCCTATCACTAAGCCATGGTTTAAAAATCAAAACAGAAAACAAACCATTTTTTGACTTTTAGAATAAAATGCTGAAAATGTATGCAGTTCTTAATCAAATTAGAACCCTTGACAGTCTATCCTATTCACCATCTTTTAAAAACAGTACAGCATAAGATATATAATATATATAATACAGTATGTCACTATATATCATAGCATATTATATAATAGATAATATGGCATATAATAATTAATTATCTTAAAAGACAGCATAGCACAGCACAGACTTCTAAGACAGACTGCTTGCGAGTGAATCCTATCTCTCAGCCTCTCTGTGACTCTACATAAGTTACTTAACTTTTCTGGATCTCAGGTTTTTCACAAGCACTTAGGGAATCATAACATCTTTGTAGGATTTTTATAAAGACCAGATGTCTGGCCCAGAGGATGCATGATGAAAGTGTCTGTTACCATATTAGTTCTGAAGGTCTCTCAACTGAGCACCTGTATAAATTGCCTTGTAACTCTTTTTCTAATTAATTTATGTTTAAGTATCAAATTTTGAAACTCTGTAGACATTTAATTAATATTCTCCCTAAAGACTCTTTTTCATCATCAAAAAAAAACCCTCAGATGGGAACAGTTAATTTCAGTTCTGCATAGTTAACACACAGCCAGGTCCAATATTGCATGAGTTCGTGCATGACTGTTAGGAGCATAAAAAACACAATCTCTTCTTGGAGGATAACGTGATAGAAACCTTCAACTTGTGACATTACTAAAAATCCATTTCACACCAGATATCAGTGAAGAGTACAAAGTAAGATCCAAAGAGTAATATTTTAGAACAAGTCATTTTTGCAATTAAAATCATTAGCCCTGCCTCCCTCCAGGCGCTGGTAACAAGGTATAAAACTCCAGGTATACAAGATGAGTAAGCTCTAGAAATGTGCTGTATACCATTGTTTCTGTAGTTAACAATGCTATGTTGTATACTTAAAAAATTTTTAAGAGTGTAGATCTCATGGTAAGTGCTCTTACTCCAAGAAGAAAATAAAATAAGTAAAATTGTTAGTTCCAAAGTGTTGATAGACCTATCAATCCCAAGGTATGGTGACCCTTCACATCTTACCCTACTCCATGTTCCAAAAATCCTTTCTGCAGAAGAGTCATTCCAAGGAACATCTTGGGACATGAAATGTCCCTTAGAGAAATAGCTCAGCACAGGTCCATCTTCATTGCCAGTAGATTGGAAGGCACATATAAATAATAGAAACTGTACTATAAGTAACCATCTTTCAAACATCATTCAAACTCCAAATCTGATGGCAAACATGAACAACATTTTCAGTCATGTCTTTTGACCCAATTAGCTTGAGAACTCCAGAATGCTGTGAATATCCTACTGTATGTGGATGAGTCTTTCTTACTGGAAAAGATAACTTCCAGTTCTCTGTGTACTCTGAAATAATTAGAGATTTTCTAATAGTCATAGGTTTACTCATCCTCCCTGGAGAAGATTTTTGTCAACTAACTGATTAGCTTTCCAACACTGATGAAAAGTACATTCTCAACTGATCTTTTCCTTTTAATGTTTAGGATAAAGCTAAGCCATATATCCTTCCCTATACTTCACTGAGAAATTGAAATTATGCATGGGATTCAAGTGGTGGATCTGTACATCTAAAAATTGGTAATTACTCATTCTAATTTCAAGATCTTTTTTTCCAGTAATAGAGGCTGTTGCATCCAGGTGTGTAAGCTCTCTCAAACAGCACTGTTCCTATTCAGCAGCTTAATATATGGTAATGACTAAGCAGTGGTTAGTGTTATTAATATGTCTATATTTTCATGTTTGTACTTCTGTGTATGTAATTGGTCCCTGTTTGAAGTCTGTTGTAATCATCCACCGGTTTTCTGACACATGATGACAAGCAGCATTCATAACAGTGATGTGCATTTGGACAAGTGAAGTCATTAACACTTCTGGGAACAAGAAGGAAGGCATTTCATAATTAAATGTTTTCTAGTCCTGAAAAACAAGTAATACTCTGTACTAATACAGATCTGTCTCCAAACATAAGTAATAAAGGTTTAAAAAAAATAATTTGATGCTCTTCATCTGTAAACAATGTGTACATCATTAAATGGAAACAAATACTTATACCAAGTAAATAAGATTTAGACAGCAAAGAAAGTAGCTAAAAGCAGGAAGCCAAATTTTAATTGCTTTACATTCTCAGATAGCTGCTCTTTATAAATATTCTATCACAAATTATTTAGATGGAACCTTATGAAAGCATCATTTTTGTATGAAAAAAATCTAAGAACAGTAATTTCAAATAGTTCCTTATAGACTATAGCTTAGAAATCAATATGTCATCTAATTTGTTCTATGTTCTTTAATTTTTTTAAATTAAAGTATCATGGATATACAATCTTATGTTGGTTTCAAATGTACAACACAGTGGTTCAACACTTGCCCATATTATCAAGTCATCACCCCCTCCAGTGTGGTTACTGTCCATCAACATAGTTAGATGTTATAGGATCAATGAAAATATTTTCCATGCTGTACTACCATCCCCATGACTAATCTATATTGTGATCGAAATTTTATATTGTGATTGTGCCCCTTAACCCTCTTCCCCCTTCCCTGCCACCTTCCCCAACCTCTCCCCTTGGTAACCACTAGTCACTTCTCAGTGTCTATGAGTCTACTGCTATTTTGTTCTTTCTGTTTTGCTTTGATTTTATACTCCACAGATAAGTGAAATCATTTATTACTTGTCTTTCTCCACCTGGCTTGTTTCACTGAGCATAATACCCTCTAGATCCATCCATGTTATTGCAAGTGAGAGGATTCCTTTTCTTTTTATGGCTGAATAATATTCTATTATGTATATGTACCACATCTTCTTTATCCATTCATCTATTGATGGACATTTAGGTTGCTTCCATATCTTGGCTATTGCAAATAGTGCTGCAATAAACATAGGGGTGCATCTGTCTTTTCAAATCAGGGTTCTTGTTTTCTTTGGGTAAATTCCTAAGAGTGGAATTCCTGGGTCAAATGGTATTTCTATTTTTAGCTTTTTGAGGAACCTCCATTAAGCTTCATAGAAATTCTGTAAAATAAGTATTTTACTATCCTCCTTTCTTTCTCTCATGGTTTATCAAGACTAGAAATGAGCAAGGGATGGAGCCAGGATTTGAAGCTAAGTTTGCCAGTAAGCAAAACACATCTTTGTGCTTCTACACTACTGTGCCTCGAAGATGAAAGGACGTTCCAGTCGGATAAGGGAGGTACATGCTCTCAAGGGCCAGCTAAAGAGTCAACATGAATAAGTCACTTACTGCGTTTGGAATTTCCTCACTGTTCTTCAGTGAAACTTACAGAATTTTAACATTCTGAACAATGAATATGTCCTCCACGTGGAAAACGGGATTTTTTTTTAAAGATTTGAAAAAATTAGGTGTTTTTTGCTGCATAGCCTGATTACTTATCCAGTTTTTTGTTGTTAATTCTTTTGTTGTGGTTGTTCTTAGACTTTGGGGGTCAGGGATGGTCTGGGCTTCCATGATTCAGGGAGAGAGCCCTGTTCCCTCTGACATTCTTCCACTAGAGCATGTTTATCCAGATGAAGAAGGGTTAAAGTTTTGAACTAAAAGTATCCAAGAGAGTAGTGAGAGTTTACCAAAAAAAAGCAGTTTGAATACAACAGATTTTGAAAGATGAGATATGAAGAACCATCATATTTAACTTGAGAATAGGGAAGAATTTCATGTTCTGATCATGAGTGGTTTAGGATCAGGAAACAGAGCACCTCCCTTAACACCTCCTGAGGTCCTGCTCGTCTATTCATGTCAGAAGACGTGAAGCTTCTGAATATTGCCCCCACCTGACAGTGTTCCATGTAGCCCAGAAAAAGATTTTCCCCATTAAGCTTGATAATGATTATTGTGGCTCCCTGAAACTCAGCTTAATTATAGGAGGCGAAGTGGAAAGTTGAGCTGAAGAGAAGATCCCCACCATCATCCATGATGTCTATAATAATTCGTCTCCTTGATACTTGACCAATATTTGGATTTTCTTTGCCTGCACTATCCCAGGGCATGACTTCTGAGGCTTCAGAAATTTATCTCAGCTCTTTGTATATTTTAGTAATCTTTAAAATAACCATTGTGAGAAAAAAAAATAAGCAAGGTGGAGCTAAGTCTATGTATTCTTTTTCCTTTTGATTTAATGTACAAACAAGGTGAAACTTCCAGATAAATCCTGTTCCCAGGGAAATTTGACTCATCTTTGCCCCCACCATCCTTGGACAACGTTTTTTTCTCAACATCACACCTTTGTAGGAGGAGGTGACGAGAGAAAGGAAACATTACCAAGGAGACAAGAGATGACAAAATGACAGTCAAAAATCACTTACCCTGGGATTCCCAAATCCTCAATCACCAGGGGAGATTTTGAAAAATAAATACTTCCTTGGAAACAACACAAATGTCCATAAACTGATAAATGGATAAATAAAATTCAATATATTCATATAGTGGGATACTATTCAACCATAAAAACAAATAAGCTATTTTTACACCCTGGGTGAATTTTTAAAACATTATGTTCAACCTGTCACCAAAAACACATATGATTTTAGCTATATGAAATGTCCCAAACAGGCAAATATAGACATAGAAAGTAAGTTAGTGCTTGCCTAGGGGTGGGAGAGGATTTCTGGGGAGACTGACTACTAATAGACAATATTTGATTTTGCAGATGATGAAAATATTCTAAAATTGATTGTAGAGATGGTTATATAATATATGTGACTATATTAAAATCTATTGAAGTATACATGTCAAAACGGTAAGTCATATGGTATGTGAGTTAGATCTCAATAAAGCATATCTTTAAAATGGAAATTTAAAATAAATGTAATGCATTCTATGTCTGGTAAATGTGTACCAGATGTTGTATATATCTTCCTACTGCAAAGAAAAATATCTTTGAAACAACAAAAATTGTGGGGAAATAAATAATTATCTTGAGCAGCATACTTATTTTCTACTGATTTTTTAGGTTTAGCAATAAAATTGGCTTGATGTTTGGTTAGCTAAAATACCTATCATTATTTAGAAATTTCTATAACTTTTATTGTTTCTTGTCATAAACTGCCTGAACAGTACCCCCAAAACAGCATTTCAAAGATTTTTTTTAATATTGACAACAAATACAGGAGAGAGGTTTGACAGTCTCCAGTGTAAATAAAACTTTCTATTTCATTTTGTGTGATTGCTGCAATCATTTTAAAGCAATAATGACACAATGCAGTATCATACCAAATAGTCAAGAGTGTTCCAGGATATCTGACAGCACTATGGCATGGCAACATTGAGGCATAAATTGCCATTTTCTTTATTATCAGCCTAAAGTACTAATCAGGGAAAATGCCATATTCTTTAAAAGATAATTTTGGTCCTGAATCTAGCAGAAGTCTTCTGGTTGGGAGAAGAAAAGAGGCAGTTTTTTTCTTTAGAAGACTTGTGGTTCAGTATTTTAATACCATGGAATTAAGAAATCCTATCATCTCCACATGGCCAGATGGCTGCATTGTGAGAAGCTGCCGAAATAAGGAATCGGTTGTTTTCTCAGATAAAGCATAAGGGTGTATTTGGTTATAGTAAACATTCAAATGCCTCGATTTTAAAAGGAATTTGACATCATGCTTTCTGTTAACATTTTCTAAGCAGGATCTTCATAAAAAATTATTTCCTTAGTAGGTTTCAGCTGACTTCAGGAAAGATGAAAAAATGCCCAGCCAAGGAATTCAGAGATCCCACATGCTGGACTACAAACCCCACTGTCATAAGGCCCCTCACATAGCGATTCGCCCTGACGGGGTGCATCATGCAATAGCATTCCTCGACTGTTGCACTTGACTATCTGAACAGTCCAAAAGATCGACTAAAGTGGATACAAGAAAAACTAAAACTGTTCACATACAATATGAGTTTGAGCCTAACAGCCATTCTCAGTAACTTTTCTGTGGCTTCAATCCAAAACATCAACCTGAATTTTTTATCTGATATAATAATAGTGTTTTTTTATGACTTAATTTATATTGAAATAAAACTGTTTATTAAATAGTTAACTCACAAAAGTTGCTGTGAATTATAATCCACTTAAAATTATTTCTTTTTCTAATCTTACTAGATTTTAATGTTATACTCTTTCTCCCTGTAGCCCTTCACCAAACTATATCATATATCACTAGCTAATAAACCTTCAGAGTGCAGTGTTATTTTTAAACATCCCTCCATGGCCCTCCAATTATGAAAAGGGACTTATAAGGCAATTTATAAGTAAATAAATAAATGAGATTGCCTGACCAAATAACCCATAATGCTAAACAGAGAAAACAGCATACTACCTACTGATATTGCAGATTTTATTGTGTATAAATAACTTTGAGGAATTTCATTAGATTGTGTAAAAATCAAAACCATAAAGTGGCATCATTTTCTCAGTTGTTACTTCATCCTACAACACTCATTTAAAGCCATAATAATGACAGAAGAGAGGCATTTGAATTTAAAGGCTACGTAAGACCACAAAATTTATTAAGTAGGCAAGTAAAGAGGTGTGTGTGTTTTCTGGGGGTGACGTGTTTCCACCTGCTTTGGCTGAGCATGTCTGCAGATGGTCTAAGCATCCACACATGAAAAGTATTTCATGTGAGAAGAAACTTTTTTCTAAGAAAAACATGAATGCCTTATATGTGTATTTATTACCAATTTGGTTCTCAACTTTTGTCTTTTTCTATTTTTTAGCCAATCCTTATTCACGGGACAAAGAAGCCAATCTAAGTACTTACAACAGTATTCGTAGCTGGATTAGCATTAGCCCTATTAATTCTCCTTTATAACTTCTCTATTCTTTTATATCCTTAGTGGAAGAAAACTTTGTTTATTGACTACATTGGGATTGCTACATAAATAAGGCAAATAATCACTACAGTTATAATCACTGTTACACCTGCCACCTGAGACAGTGCTTCTACTTCATCCATGCATATTCACTTATCAACAAGCATTTATTTGTTGAGCATCACCAAGTGCTGGGCTATTCCAAACACTGAGAACACAGTGATGAAGAGAGCCGCCCTTCACGAACTAAGAGTCTGGGGAAGGCGGAAAGAAGATAGAACATGTAAAGGAAAAAAAAAATGTAATTAAGTAAATACACGTGCTTTAAAAACAGTCGTTGCCAGGATCATTTGGCACATGTGGATTTGCACATTTGGGCATTTTACAGACCATTCAGTAGCATTACTTCAGAATGAGACGAAGGGTCAACATACATAACTGACTCCCAGTTGGCTCGGGTTCCAATCAGACACAGCCTCAGCCTCTCCACCCACCACATTCTCTCCAGACCCAGGGAGACCCTTTTCAATACACAGCCCCGAGAACCTAAATACAGAATTTCCCAGGCTTGAATATTCTAGTCACATGTAACGCTCACCCTAAACCTCCAGAAATTTATTTTCAACTTCCCATCACCAAAGGTTTACTTATAATCTCCTGTGATAAATAACACAGGGAGCAGCCTCCCTTGCCAGGGGAGAATACCTAATTCTAATCTCAGTTCTGATTGCACAAGGAATGTGTCATAAAATTATGATTTCCTCTTGCATTCGACTCTTTTAAAAGTCTGCTGATAAGGCCCAGAGTCTTCCTTGTATAAAGGAAGTCATTTTGCTCACCAACTTTCATCCTCCTTCTGGAGTTCCTCTAGGAAGCGCCCCCTGCCTTCGGCTTCACAGCCTCTGTCTTCTCCCTCTCCTCAGCCTGTACCTAATACAGAGCCTTTTACCGTTACTTAACAGGTGCCTATTCAGGAAAATCACCCACGGATTGTTTGTGCCATTTTCCCTATTCTGCTTTCAAAGGCATCCTGCCTGCCTTCCAAGCACACCTCCAATGCAATCCTCTCTGCAATCCCTTTGTAACTCATCCCATTTCTTCTTCCAACTTCCTTCTCCAGCACACGGGCCTGTGACTGCTATAACACTTAGTAATGATCTTCCTAGTCAGCCTTCTGACAGACCATAACTCCCTGAGGGCAAGAACATACCTCATGTTTGTCTTCTCGGAACCTGGTACCCAAACCACACACCTTGGAGACGTAGAGACTCAGTCCCTCATGGACCCACACAAACCTCCTATGCCATGCCCACCATCCCGGGCTCATCTAGGCAGTCTTGTCTTGCGTTCTCCCCTTGGAAATCAGCACGAGTGGATGCCTAAATCTCAGGTGGAGTCCAAGGTCAAAGAAAGTGAATGTCTGAAGAGAGCAATACCATCACAAGGGCCATTTCACCATGAAGAGGATTTACTGTAAAACTATCAAAGCTTAAATATCAGGGCCTCTGGGCTGTCCATCTTCAGAGAACTAAAGACCCCACTCCCAGGTTTTTCTATAATTTTCTAAAGGAAAATATTTTAACAATAATGGTCTCTTTCCAGTCAGAACCCACACTATGTCTTTTCATGTCAAGGGTCACTGGAGTGAACCCACCCAGGCATGCGTGGGACCTGGCTTAAGGAAATTGAGTGGGTTTGTGTTTACAAGAGTTGTGTTTATGTGGCCTGAGGTCATTTTCACATCTAGTGAAGTTTGCTAGCCATCCACGTGTGGTGATGGCGCCTGGGAATATTCCTACCATGGACAGTGGCCACTCACCCAGGCATGACAACATGAAGGTGTCAGGTCCGAGATGGATCCACAGTAGGAACATGTCCTACTGTCCGCAGCACCACAAATGTACAGATAGTGGAAGAGAACATGGTTTGCGCCAGAGCTAGTCTGTAGAGAATTCTTCCAATCACCAGACACGTGAACTTACATACATGAAATTGGGATCCCACTGATATTTGGTCAACACACAAGTTCTCTCCTGGAGGAAATTTATTTGACAATGAAACATTGAAAATTGTAACTGCCCTGTGCATTTTTTTCTCTTTTAATGGGAATCAAACAAGAAAATTTATCCAAAATCTCATGTTCATAGAGAACAAATCTGTAAAATTACAAGTAATGAATATACCTATAGCAACTCAAATATGAAAGAAGTTTTATAATGATTTCCCACTAAATTTGAAAACCTGAAAAATATATACAATACTTTCAATAAAATTTTGTGAAGCTGAAAAAAATTCAATCAACAATATTAGAGAAAAAATGAATTATTATCTTTCTCTTCTCTCCAGAGAAAATGTTAGAAAACTGTTCCCTTATAAAGACCCAATCAAAGAGTAAAGAGCCAAAAATATAAGGAGAAGTGTATTGGGCAGCTGATTAATTAAAATACACTTTTTCTAGAAGTTGTCATGTTTGTGGGATTTGTCAGCCTTTTAAAGTTTGAGATCTGTTGTGAGTCCTTCTCCTTCCAAATAAATGAATATTTCTTTTCACACCTAATTTAGCATTTTCAGTTTTGTTATTCTTGTTCTTCAAGAAAGTCTCCTGAATTGTTGTACATCAGACCCTATTACCAAGATCATCCCCTACCACAGAGATACAGAAAGATATGTGTGTCAAGCGTAAGCAAATGGTTAGTTTATGTCTGACTTTGCTCCAGTCTTGGCCCTGCTGGCAGGTGTGGAGGGTTTCTCCAAATGTAGGCAGAGTCTCACATTGCAGCCCAGAATGAACGAAAAGAAAGCCCATCTTCAGAAAACTAAAGACAATAGCAAAGAGCAGATAAATCACTTTTATAGATGCCTTTCTTTGGTCTCTCTGCTTGGCTGTCTCCTGCTTGATAAAAATAGTAAGAGCCTTGTGATGCCCAGGGGAAGGGAATGCCCCTTTCTTTAAGGTGAATAGAAAGTTGTCTAATCAATTCAGTCACTGCAGCCCCAGAGACATGTTAACAGTAGCCCCTGACTGCTACTGACATTGAACCAGTTCTCCAAGGGCAAAGTTTCAACTACTATAGAAGCATTCTCAAGCTGCTCCAGATGTGAACCCCTTCCAAGCACCACCTACTATTTATGCTTCCATTTGCCCAGTTCCTTCCTATTTACTTATTGTATTAGTCCAAAGGAAGAGAACCCCCAAATGGGAATGTGGGTGGTATTTCCTGCACTTTCTCCCCATAAATGCCTGCCACATTATCCTTAACAAGCAGATCCTGTATCCCAGGGATACATTGCAAGGATATTGGGAGCCCAGGAAATGGGAGGAAATCTCCCAACAGGGGGGAATAGAACACTATTGATCTTTACATTTCAGCAGTGTATAACTATTTTAGTTTTTAATAACTTTCCCAAATCTTCTGATTGTGTTTCCTAAACAAGAAAGGAAAAGGATAGACTCTGAGAAACCATGACCCCAAACAGCTGGCTGAAGTCAGAAGGCCCCACATGCTTTCAGGCATCTACATAAGTCCAGACATTTGACTATCCAAGTAACTAATATTCTAGGTTTTATTGGGTCAAGTCAACTTGTTCAGAATAAAAACCTTTGGGTGACTTTTAGCAAAATATTGTAAAACATCATTTCCATTATCCCATTTCACATCAATCTTCCAAGGCCTTACTTCTAGCACTTCCCTCTCTCCAGGCCTGGGCAGCCATCATTCTTTCTCTCTGTGTCTTTACAGAGTGTTGCATTTTCTTACCTGCAAGGATTACTCATGCTATGCCACCTAGCGGACACATGCGCCCTACTCTCTACTCACTCAAATCCTGTACCTCTTTCAAGAACACCTCATGCCCCTTTGAAACTTCTCCTTGAGTTTTCTTCTCCCCGTCCCTATCCAAATGCCCGCAGTAGATTTTTTTTTATCTGTGTGGTGTGTTTGAGATTTAAATCTAAATTATTGTTGTTCTGAATTATTATTTAATATTGTTGTTGTCATTTTTATACCCTAACTTATTCAGGCACTTATTTAAAATGGCTACAAAGAGGCACACTGTACCACAAAGATTAATAAATTAAAATTAATGAAAACCATGAAGCAGAGAAATCCACTTATGACAACCCACATTAAAACTTGGAGGAGAAAGGGAATAGAAAATGAGAAGAGGAAAAGAGGGAAATGGACAGAAGTCTTCACTGTGATTATAAACAGTATTATTACAGGTCTTACTTTCTGACTTCATGAGATTCAATAACTCTTTATAAACCTGAAGATGCTGTGACTGTTAAATTGACTCTAATGCAAAGAGACTGTTTATTGGGCCCTGAAAGGATGAGGGCATTTGGTGGGGGATCCGAGGGAATTACAGCGAGAGTGTTAGAGGTCCACATAGACGCCCAAAAGTAAAAGGGAGATTTCTGTGCCAGATGGACTGTATAGAAGGTGTAGGACTCTCAAATCATTTGCCCCAAACTGATTCCTGTTTTCTTCAAAATGGACTGCCAGGTTTGTTTGTTTTTCCCTCTTTCCCAGGTTTGCTTTGTGAACCTGGACGTGAACAAGGCTGAATGCCACATGGAGCAGCTGCAGCAGGTAACGCCAGAACCTCCTTTGGCCACCCATTACCGGGAGGGCTGCCTTGGTGGAAGAGCCAGCATGGAGGCCATTTTATTCACAGCCCATTTCCTGCCTTCTCCTGCCACCTTCCTATGCAGTTTGCCTTCCTTCTGCTTGTGAAACTTGCTTTCCCAAGAAGACAAGGCTGCTTTCCTGCCCAATAGCATCTTCAAGTGTTTTTTCTGCCCCTCCCCTTCTCCACTCTCAAACACTGGCTGAGATGACTTCTCCCAAACCTGCTTGAGGCCAGCTAGCCCTTCCCTCTGCCTCTCAGCTTTGCTCCTTTCATCACATGTTTTATCTCTTAGACCTGGGGTTCAGACTTTTTGCACTTCACAGCAACTCAAATTCCAAGCTCATCCAAGGTTGTGACGATCCGGATGTAAATCCTTGACAACATGCAAGAACTTGAAGGCCCCCCAGCCCTTAGGAAGAAGTGGTTGGGGTGAAAAGATGATCATTTCACACCCAAGCTGGTTGGACCTCACTGTTTGGCACAGTACTGTTTAATGGGTAACAGCACCCATTGCAGCTTGAGTGTCACAACAGCAGACCTGCAATTACTCGGTTACTCCTGTGATTTTTTTCCTGAGAATGCTGCACCAGGAACTTCTCAAACCCAATTGCCCATAACATCATCCACTATAGATTCCCGCTGAGCTCCAATTATCATTTAATCGTGTAGTACTGGTGGGAATTTTCAAAAGAAATTGCACACATGATTTCACATGATGGGATTATGGTGCAGAGTCCTTCAAAGAGTGAGCAGGGAGGTCCAAAGCAAGGTAGCAACTTAAGAACTGCTCCCCTGAAGATTCATGCGAGTGAGCTGAGGCAATCTTCTGCTATGGCTAAGAGCAGACACTTGGCACTGACTTAGCTGCATAAATTTGCACTAGTTACTAATCTTCTCTGGGTCTCAAGCTACATATATATAAAAAGAAAGTAATAGTGGCCCCCAATCCATGGAGGGGTGTCATGGGGATTAAAGGCAGTAAGAAGTAATATGTGTAGTGGTTAGCATAGCGCCTAGTAAACAGACAGAATCAATATTAGAAATTATTTTGTTATTATCATTAACTTTATTAGAACAGGCAGTTATTAGTCAACAAGTCTCTTACTCTGGGACTTAGAAGAAAAAAATTCCCAAACTACTATGTATACTTATGGTGTGACCATAATTATTAAGTGTTTCTTTTGGGAAAGTTAGAACTTAAGAATTCTTAAAGCTTTATGTTTAAGGAATATTCTATTCCAATCTATGTCTTTATGGTTCAATTTCATAGAATCTCTTCTGGTGATAGTCTTAGTAGATTAAAAGATATATAATATGAGTAGTTATATGAGTATATTGTTTTTGCAAGTAAATAGTTTTGTTTGGAAGTGAAAAAAATCATCTAAACTAATAAAGATTCTTGCTCTACAGAAATTGGTCAACGTTTCACCAGATCTTCCAAAACTTATCAGCTCCATGAACGTCCAACAACCAAAAGAAAATGAAATTGTCCTTCTAAGTGGGTTAGCATCTGGAAATCTCCAGACAGATTTTGAAGTTTCACAGGTAAGAAATTTAAGCTGCTGATAAGGTATAAACTAGTGATATTATATTTGGTTGACTCTTGGCACAAATCAGCACAAAATCCCAAGTACAGACTACCTGTAAGCTCCCATACAATAAGAATCAAAAATGTCTTTGTATTCCAGAATGGTTTTCATTTGTATTTCTCTTAAATATTGCCACTCAGAGTTGGCCGAGCTTCCCTTACATCAACTCCTAACATTCATTATCCTCTCAAGTTCAAGGTGCTAAGTTGCACCTAAACTAGCGCAGACCCAATGGGCATTGATTGGTTTGCTTAATTTTCTACAAGTCTACTGGATAATAAAAACAGAATTGTCTTCTGTTTCAGAAACAATACCAAAATTCTAATTCATGCCATGTGATTCCCAGAAGCCCCCAATTTCTTCTTTTAGGTATTTTTTTATTTCTTAGATTATACCAAACCAGCCAAGCCAATAAATACAGAATTGCCACCCTAAGGATAGAAGGGGATTTCCTGGGCCCAAAAACAAATCCTAGAAGAAAAGAATGCTGTTAAAAATATAGTAAGAATTAAAATACTATCATTCATATTCAGTGCACCGAGGTTCATTGTTATTAGATAAATCATTACAATGTTTTTTGAAAATTTTAAATTTTTAAAAATTAATTTGCAGAAAAATCTATAAAAGATTTCTAAAAGCACATTGTGTAAAAGATTAATTTTCTCAAATTAAACATGTTGATAGTGATACATAACACAGCTACAGATTAAAATGATGAGCATTTATTTTCCTCCAAATTGTTCTTTTTTGTGTTTTAGTCTTACAGGAAATTTTAAAAATCTTCTATTCTTTAATCCTTCAAATTGTCAAGCCCATCCTCTATTTCTTGCTCTACTCCAGCTGTCTGGTAAAAATCTACACACAGACCATCACAGTTTGCTAAACAAGACTAGAATAAAATTCCTCCCAGTCAATCTAATAACACACTTCTTTAGTGATAAAATTAATCGTCTGAAAAGAGAAAACAGAAATGGCGCTAAGTGGCTTCTCTTTATGTCACGCTAAACAAAGATGCCCAAAAGTAATTTTCAAACCTGAGTTTTAAGAGTATTTCTGCATCAGGCCAACTAGTTAGGATTTCTAATTAAAAGTGACAGGAAATCGGCTTAAGCACAGAAAGAATGTACCATCTCTTGTAACTAAAAAATCCAGTGGGTAGATTAGATACAGGGACTTGAATCATATGATCAGGACATGAATTTTCTCCTGTGGTCTTTTTCCTCTTTTCTCTGTTTACCCCATTATCGGACAAACTCTTCCCACAGGGAGGCAACATCCCTTCCCATTCAAAAAAGTGTGAATGTCTCTTCCAGGTGGCTCACAGCAAGTCTCGCTGTTCTGTTGGCTGTCATGGGGTCACGTGCCCATTTTTAAACCAGTCACTATGGCCTAAGGAATGCAATGTTCGGATAGGCCAGGCTTGGGTCACATGATCTCCCCTGGAGTGGGAGGTGATTTAACTCCATGTGTGTCACTTGGACTAGGAGTGGGCCAGAAAGTGGTGCCCCCACCCCCCCCGAATGTGAGAACCAGAAGGATGTATGGTGTTGGATCAGAAAAGCAACACGGATGCTCATTAGGATCAGGGAGAGTCAAATTGTCCAGGACTCATTAAAGATCATCCAGCAAAAGCATATTTAAAATTCTGCATACTTTTCCTAAGAGCTGTCACGAATTGCCTGTGAGCTGTAACTCTCTTAAACATTTCACACTTATTTATTCCAAAAGTCACCATCATTCCCTGTGTATCATCACTTTGCCTTTCAGTTTACCAAAGGCCTACATCACGTTGTAGGTACCACATCTTTATGTTCGAATAAATCAGCAGTGTGGGGGAAGCACTAATGCTGAATCCCATCTCAGTCAATCAGCTGGTTCAGGGTTGGTACCTCTGACCCAGGAAATTACAATGCCAAAGATTTTTGGCCATCAGCCTAAAATTTTCAGTAGTTCAGATAACAAGTCACCTTACTTCTTTGAACTTTAATTTGCTGTTCTGTAAAATGGAGATTTTTAAAATATCTTTTCTCCATTCTCAGAGAGCAGTCCCAGTGATTTGATGAAATAATATGAAGGCACCTTGAGAAGTACACAAGACTATTCAAAGGCCAAGTGTCTTATTTTCTTTCCATATCCAAAATATTGAAGGAAGGTGAAGTAGTAAATGTTATCTAAAGTAAAATAAGTTACCAGGGGAAATATTAAGAACACCAAGAATAATCAATCATCCATTTACAAACTGGCTAGACTCCTTTAGGAAACAAAAGTACAATATCGTTGCAAGAATAATGTAAATAGTGCCTTTTCTGCTTTCTGGAGAGTGTTATCTATGAGCAGTTTTCTCTTTGTTTATTCACGTCTTTGTCTTTTTACCTCAGCAAATGACTCTAATGCTTTTTTGTATTGCTATGTTATTTTAAAATTAAATTATATAGTTGGAAAAATGTAAGAAAATATTCATAACATCCCTCATTCATTCATCTGTTCATTCATTCAACAAATATTTATTATGTACCTACTACATGCTAAGCCCTAGGTGCCAAGGGTACAGTGGTAAATAAGTCATACAGGTTGTTTTCATGGAGCTACTTACAGTCTGGTATTCTCTTGGATGTTACATCTTGTGCATATTATTAAATATTTATAAACACATACACAACTATCCATACTAGTGAGCAACAAATGAGAAGGCAGTTACCTTTTCCTTCCTCAAACTGTCCTTAGTAGAGTCTTTAAGACTCACGATTTTTAAGGAAAATACTCATTACAATAGCCAACAGGCAAGTAAAATGCTAGGTGGAAAATACAAGTAAAATCAATTATTTTCCTGCACAAGAACATTTTTCTGAGATGCTTATATGTACAATAATAAGATCTACTCCTGTGGCTGTCCTTTGTAAGAGATGAACACATAATTTTACTGCGTACGCATGAGGATGAGGTGGTCCAGTTACAACCACCATCCTTTCCAAACTGCACATCTTCTGTGGATGCTGGGCCTTTGTTGGTTGAATGAGGAGGCCATGGGAAAAATTGGGAAAGACACAGGAACTGGAGTCCAGCAAACCTGGATTGCAATGTTGGCTCTTCCACTTTATATTTCTGTGACCATGGTAAGACCAGTTAGCCTTTCTGTGCCTGATTTCTCAACTGTAAAGAACAATGGAAACACCAACTTCATAGAAATATTGTTTGCATTGGAGGTAAAACTATACTCAAAGTATTTAATAGATGGTGACAAGAATTATATAATATCTGCCATTAACATTAGGCTATTTTGTTTGGTTTCATTGATCTAAGGCCCCCAGGATGTTTACTTATTTTCAAGATTGTTAAGAAAATATGTTTCCTTTCTACAAATACCATACCTGTGTAACATTGCTCATTTAATAAATTCCTTTCTCTAAGTCTATCCTGAAATATTACCTAATTGTTCACACTGATTTAATATCTCTTTTCATTCCTACTACAATATTATAACCTAATTTATATGTATTTAATCAGAATGTTAGGAGATGGCCAATATGTAAATATTTTGACCTACAAATAGGGTAACTTCCCATGGCTCAACCTCATAATTATTTGTATTCATACTTGATCCACTGGTAATATATTTTGTCCCACCCCCAGGGTAATGATCTGATTCATGTTTGTTTGCACTCCCACCACACTTTGTATATACAATAAGCACTCTGAAAGTATCTGGTAAATTTCAGTTTACTGAATTATGTCTGAATTCAGTGGAAAGAAAAGTAATCAAGCCAGCTGCTGTTATTCTAGAGCCCTAATTCCTCACTATTTGGGGGATCACAGACCCTTTATGAATTTCATCAAAGCTATACACCAGTGCTTCTCACATGTTAACATATGTAGGAATCACCCAGAGTTTCCTTGAAAATGCAGATAATGATTTAGTAGGTCTGAGAAAGGCCCTGAGATTATACATTTCTAACAAGTGTCCAGGTGCTGTTGGGACTGCTAGTCCACAACCCACACTTTGAAAGGCAAGATTATGGATGACCTTCCTTGAAAAACAGACTTAATCACATAAGCACATAGATGAATTTTCTATTTCTGAGCCAGTAGGGATCCCTGGGTCCCTTGGAGAATAATTAAAACTTTCATTTTATAATCATCTGTCCTAGGATTGCTGTAATTATAATATTCAATCAAAGAAACTGATAAATGATATTTATGTAAGAAAAAGTTATACTACTTTCAGAAACACTGTATGGGTGTCTAAGTGTATGTATTCCTCTGCATGTAAACATACCACTCACATACTTACATTCAGACTCAAGGATTCCAAAATGGCAAATTAACTAGGATTAGACCCAGTTAACTCTAACCACAGACAAGCATGCGATTTGAATAATCCTTTTTATAAGATGAACATTTAGACATATTTTTCCTAAACATTTCAAATTCTACTTTGAGATAAATTTATTTTGCTTCACCCCTGCCTGCTAGCTCTTGTTCCCATTCAAAGAATTTTCTCTTAAAAATTACTAAAAACCAGCATATGGTTCTTCTTATAAAGATGAGAACTGGATGCACAAGACATGTTTATGATTTACGAGTAATCTGGGTGCAAGCAATTGAAACTTCTATGACTGTTCTAATGAACAACAAGTGAAAATGTGTAGTGGAGGATACAGGCTGTAACCCTAGAACTGAACAGAATTAACAGGCCTCACTGGGACACCGTCCTGTGATTTGCACCTCTCTGTCATTGCTCTCCCCATATGCCTGTCTTTTAGAGATAATTAGTTCACTTCCAGTAGATTTCTTTAAATCTCATTTTGGCTGCCTCTCCAGATGAGCCATGCAAATTGCACATTCTAACTGTAGCTGATAGAGCACTTGCTACACATCTGAAATACTGGCAGAGGTTTTACTGAACATCACCAAAGTAGAGAAAGATATTGGTTTGAGAAACTGGGACTCAATTTAATCAACAGAGGTTCCCAAGGTAGCCTTAATATTCCTCTCAGCTAAACTTTAGACAGGCTTCTTCCTGTCTGTAGGCACTGACCTCCCTTTTCTTAGAACATTTACTTTAGAAAACTTATCATTGTAAATTATTTCTCTGCCCCTTTGAGATGCAAATCTTTTGAAAAGCCTTTTGCCAGTTTTGCAATCCAGGAATGTCTTTCTCAAGGATCAAGGAGCCATCTCTTGGAAATAAAAGCATCAGAGAAGAGAGATGGAAAGATAGGAGCCTATCTTTGCGGATGCCTTGCTCCAATTTGCAAAATTACCTCTTGCCATGAAGAGGAAGAGTAAACAAGGAAGTTTACTTTTCCTTTAAGTAAAGCCAGTGAGCAAACACAGATGGCCTGCAGTCTCCCTCCACCCCCTCTTAGAACCCCCATTGTCCATGGAGCTGTGACCCAGCTCGGTTCTGGCTTCTCACCCTATTTTAACAGCTCTGAATAAAATCTTCCTGACCTGCTTAACTTTGCCCAGGGCAATCTTTACTTTGACAGGAGAGAACAAAAATACGGGAATCAGTTGCTCTATATTCCCCAGAGTCAAACTTTCTCTCAGGTACCCTCTGTTCCCAACATCACTTGAATGTCTTTCAAGCAGTTCATCATAAGCCCAGAAGACACTGCAAATATTCTAAAGCACCCCCATTGCTTCTAACCAGGGAGACTGGTAAAAGAAGAAAGGTCAAAGGCAATGGTTTTTTAAATTTTTTCTTTTTAATAAGTGCCTTTTTTTCTCTCCACCGTCAGTGTCCTTGGCTGCCAGATATCTGCCTGGTGCAGTGTGCCAGAGGGAGCGGGCCAAACAGTACCAATTGCATCATCTTTGAAATCAACAAGTTTTTAATCGGCCTGGAACTGGTGCAGGAGCGTCAGCTCCACCTGGAAACCAACATCTTGAAAGTGGAGGATGACACAAACTGTTCCCTGTCCTCAATCGAGGAAGACTTTCTAACTGCATCTGAGCACCTGGAGGAGGAAAGCGAGGTGGAAGAGTATAGGAACGGTGAGAACTGTCCAGTAAAATGGATGTGTGCATCCTACATTTAATCACCCTATGAAAATGGCTGGGTGAAATTTCAGAAAACTTTCAGGTTGCCCCAGTTAGGCTGACACATCACAGTCTTCCCTCACTGAGTTCAGGGAGGGGAAAGGGGATAAAAGAACATTAGTGAAGATGCTGACTGTTGCACTTATATTGAGTGGTTGGATGGCTCCATTATCCCTAGGTGCCTTAGGGTTGCTGAAGGAAATCTGTGTGCTTTGAAGGGACATCCTCCTGCCTGCCAAGAGATAGAGACTGTTACTGGGAGGAGAGTTAACTTCCCTAATACTTTCAGTAAAGCCACCTACTAGTTGAAACCACATTAGACCGTCCCAAATCCTAGCACTGCCTCTAGGCTAGGAAACCTGGGGCCAGTTAGCTGGTCTTGCTGAGCCCATTTTCTTATCCATAATTTGGGAGTATATTAGTGCCTCTAGCACTGTTATATTTATTCTATATATATATATATGTATACACACACACACACACACACACACACACACACTTGTATTTCTTATTTAATGTCATTAATATATATACTTATTCATCATATTTAATTGTGAGGATAGAAGGAAATAACCCAGAAAATCATCCAGGGGGGTGCTTAGCTTGCACTTCCTCACTCTTTTGATCGACTCATTGATTGAACTCAGTGAACGACGGTCCCCCTTCCTGCTCTTAGCCACAGAGGAAGGAATGCCCCAGATGTTCATTGCCACTGGCCCTGGGGCAAGTCCTCTGCAAACTTCAGAGCAAATCTGTGCAACAGGGCCCACTACTGAGGTTGCTGTAAACATCCCGCCCTCCTCCCTCTGTGCCCCCTGGGAAGCTGTAAGACACAACGGCTTGTCACTTTCCCCGTGAAGAGCGGTGATCGGCACTCGGCTCTCAGCCCCCAAATGCTCTCGTACGTGCATTGGCATCCCACACTGAAAGCCATTTTGCTGAGTGGGGTTCCATCATGAAACTCAAAGTCCCTGTCAGATTCCTTTTTTTTCTGAAGGAACATTCAAAATGCTATTTTTGAAAAAAAAAAGATCCTGATCCTATATGGCATTTTTTAGCAAGTCATTGCTGTTTTAGACTCATGAGAACCTGTTATCCAAAAAGCAATCATATCCCTCATTTTCTTTCCCCTAGGTTATGAAAATATAAACGTCTCAGCCAATGCTTTGGAGAATAAAATGACAAAGGAAGAGGCCACACAGGAGGAATGGGATTACCACAAGGAAAAGTCGCCTTATGCTTTCAAAGGCCAATACAGTAGCAAATATCACACACAGCCGATCGCGGCAGAAGAATCTCTGGAAAGAGTAGCAGAAGACACAGCTCTGCAGAGTGTGCATCCGTTGGCCACACCATCAGAATGGAAAGGTGAAGCTGTGGGGAAGGAGAGGCCCCCCACAAATTATCATCATTCCAAATATTGGAAAGGTCAAGTGGAAAAATCGCAGTTTCTGTATATTCCAGGTGATGCTTATTTCTCCAAGATGGTTAAGAAAGACAGATCTTCTGCATGTGATACCATCACTGAGCATGGCAGCAACTCAGTCCCAAGAACCCATGAAGACGGCACAGACTCTCCTCCTGAATTACAAGGTGGAGAAGCCACAACCGGCGAGTATGCTACAAATTTAGCAGAATCCGTGCTGCAAGATGCATTTATTAGATTATCTCAGTCTCAGCCTACACCACCCCAGGAACCTCTCAGGGTCTCTGCAGGCAGTGCTCTGTTCCCCAGCGGCTGTTCCACAGAAGATATGGGGGCCCCCCAGTCCTGGGATGAGCTGCCCAAGATCATCATTGTCCAGAGTCCAGATGGCAGTGACGCTGCCCCCGGGCCCGGCATCGCCTCCCGGCCCGAGACATGCGTTTCTGTTGAAGCCTCAGGGGACCTTTCTGGGGGGAACTGCAGCAGAGGCCCCCAGAGTGCTCTGGAAGTAGCATTAGCTTGTGCAGCCACTGTCATTGGAACCATTTCCAGTCCACAGGCCACAGAAAGACTCAAAATAGAGCAAGAATCCCTGGTTTTAAACCATCCACTGGGAGACAATGAATCCCTGCAAACTCAAATATCCCAAGTACTCAAAGAACCTCCCATTGGCAAATACTCATTTCCCTCTGCTTTGTGTGGCATGACCCAGGTGGCAAGTGCCGTTGCTGTCTGTGGCCTGGGTGAAGCAGGGGAGGTGGAGTGCCCTGTGGCTTCAAGTGGCCTTTTGTTTGCAACCGAGGCTCCTGCAGCAGTCCCTCCACTTTGTAGTTTGGGGACAGGGAGGAGCATAGAGCTGGGAAATGAAGCCATCGTAGAGGCGTTGCTCAAGGAGGCCACTCTGGTCTTAACAAAGCCTGATACCTACCGCAGCACTGGCGACCTCATGGAATCCATGAGTGGGAGAATCATAGAAGCTGCTTCAAAGCCTCAGACCTTGTGCTCAGAAAATGTCCTTGGGAATGAACTGGCACAGACCCTGTCCAATGTTATCCTAAAGCATGCCATTGATGAAGTTCACCAGACAAATAAAATAATCAACCCCAATGACAGCAGGCATTCATCTGAAACTCTGGACATGTTAATGGAAAGTATAAATCAACTGCTCTTCAATGTGATATGCTTCACGTTCAAGAAGATGAACCATATTGTACAGCTTGGTCAATGTCCCACTGCCCTTTCTGAGGAAACCATGAGCTGGAGGGAAACAGAACTAGGCTGTCAGCCACCTGATGAGGCTGCTAGTCAAACAAGGACAAAAGCCACTGAATATTCCAGCAGCCACCCACCTAGCAATTCATGTAGCACTAGCCTTGTTATCAGTGACCTTGTAGAGGACACATGTCTGAAGCAAGACAGCAAGGGCCCAGGGAAGCCAGGCCTCCTCAAGCACACACTGCCATCTGAATTGTCCTGTAGACCCAGAGCACCTGATTATTTGACTGCTACCCCACTGCCCAGGGAAACATATCTCAAAAGAACAGGGGGAGAAGATACAAAAGACCCTCATCCAATGATGGATCTCAATGAGGGTGAATGCAGAGCCCCTTCAGAGGAAGGAAGGTCATTGACAGTCACCAAGTGCAGCAGAATTTCCCAGGATGCTGAGGACACCAGCCATCCAAAGGCCGAAGGGAAGTATAACTGTGCTTCACCTCTGGAGAGTGAGGTTCAAGTCAACCTGTCTCTGTTAGGGAATGACTTGCCTCCTGCCCAGTCCATGCTCCAGGCAAAACATACCGAGGTGTACTGCATCACAGACTTTGCCGAAGATTTAGCAGAGATGATCGTCTCCATGGCAACTGAAATCGCAGCAGTTTGCCTTGACAACTCCAATGGAAAACAACCCTGGTTTTGTGCATGGAAAAGAGGGACTGAGTTTCTGGTTACCCCAAATGTATCCTGCAGATCCCTGAAGAGGAAGAAAGAAAGCCAGGCTGGAGGGGCCACAGTGAGGAAACACAAGCCGCCACGGCTCAGCGAGATCAAGAGGAAAACTGATGAGCACCCGGAGCTCAAAGAGAAGCTGATGAACAGGGTTGTGGACGAGTCCATGAACCTTGAGGACATCCCGGATTCTGTCAGTATTTTTGCAAACGAAGTGGCCGCCAAGATCATGAACCTAACGGAATTCCCCGTGGCGGACAGCGTCTGGCAAGCCCAGAGCAGCCCCCGGAACCGGTTACTCAGCGGTGACAGGTGGAGCCGCCTGAAGGCCTCCAGTTGTGAGAGCATTCCAGAGGAGGACTCCAACGCCAGGGCGTTTGCCAACAGCCTGGGCTTGACGAGTACCCTAAGCCAGCCAGTTAGCAGGGCCAGCTCCGTCTCCAAGCAGTCCAGCTGTGAGAGCATCACTGATGAGTTTTCCAGGTTCATGGTGAACCAGATGGAAAATGAAGGCAGAGGATTCGAGTTACTGCTGGATTACTACGCAGGCAAGAATGCCAGCAGCATCCTGAACTCAGCTATACAACAAGCGTGCCGCAAAAATGACCACCTCAGTGTGAGACCGAGCTGTCCCTCTAAGCAATCCAGCACCGAGAGCATAACAGAGGAGTTCTATAGGTACATGCTGAGGGACATTGAAAGAGAAAGCAGGGACAGCGCCTCCTCCCGACGAAGCAGCCAGGACTGGTCGGCAGGCTTACTGTCGCCTTCTCTGCGATCCCCGTTGTGTTACAGACAGTCGTCCATGCCAGATAGCAGATCCCTGGGCACCAAGCTGATGGTGAATGCGCCCATCAAGGCCAACTCCTTGGATGGCTTTGCTCAAAACAGCCAGCAAGATTTCCTCAGCATACAGCCAGTCAGTAGCGTGTCTTCCTCGGGGCTCTGCAAATCTGACTCTTGCTTGTATCAGAGAGGTGGGACTGACCGCATGACCGACATGCTGATTCATGAGACGTGGGCAAACTCAATCGAGGCTCTCATGCGGAAGAACAAAATCATCGCGGATGATGCTGGGGCAGTGGGTGCTGAGCCTGTGTCTGATGGTTCCCGCTTACGGGTGGAGAAGTGTGCAGAGAGGTCGGCTTCCAGCCGAGCGCCAAGTGGACCAGCTCTTCGCGTTCAGGAGTCCCCTGCTCACCCCAGGAAAGAGTCTATTACTGAAAGCAAACATCTCCCAGTGTCATCTCAGAACAAAGCTGCTCCTCTTACAAACCACAACAGTTTCGATTCTAAAAAGGAAATGTCCTCGTGCCATGATGCTGTCCGCCCAACCCATGCCAGGCCTCCACTTTGCTCCAGGGAGGTGCCTTTAATTCAGATTGAAACCGATCAGAGAGAAGAGTGTGGTGGAGAACCTGAACACCTCCCTTGCAAAACCAGTCCTCTGGAGGAAGCAGAAGAGGCTTCGAAAGGGGAAAACGTCCCAGATGTGGTGAGGGGTGGAGACACTGCCGCGAGTGCCTGCCAAAACCGCAGGTGAGTGAATCATCTCCTAGAGAAGATGAGATGCAAGGGACTGGAGTTTGCCTCTTAACTGGTATTTATTCTAAGTCTTAGGGGCTTTATTAAAGCAAGAACTGAATTCCTGAGGCAACAAGTCACCTCCCTGGGCTAATATGAACCTATAACAGAAAGTTAGAAGTACTTTTTTTAAAACGTCTAGAACAAATTAAATTCATTTATATAAAGAGGAAGTAAGGTATCATTCTCTCCATGAACATTAGTAATCTCTCACAGTATGCTGACTTTTAAAATTCATTCATGGCAATTCTCAGGCAAAAAAGAAAATTATGTTGACTTATACCTATTGGAATCTGACATTAGATATTTTGACATCCTTTTTCTCTAGCGTCTCTTAAGTTTTCCTATTTTGTCTTGTTCTGAAGATCTTTGCAAGGACACCATGTCCCACGAGTGCTGGTCCTTTAGGGGCATGGTATAATCATATGAGTGCATAAGCAACCCTGTAGTATATGGTTATTTCAATAGTTCTTTTCTAGACAATTGTAATGTAAGCGACAGTGCATTCTGAATTTGAAGCAAGGTTTCTTTGTGGCTGCCTAAAGAGTGTTGATCCTTTTCCAACTTCCATTTGCTGTCGAAAATTCATAATGTTCTTGAATATGAGACCACTGTATCATTTAAAAAAATTGTTGGTCTCTAGTTAAAGTCAGATGAAACAGAAAAAAACAGTAGTTAAGCTACTGGCCTCAGAACACAGAAGTTGGAGAAATAGCCTGCATCATCTTTTCAGAGACATATGCATACTGTACCAAGATCCGGTGATTTTTCAAATGTTTAAGTGCAATAAACAGGTTAAACACAGTCTTCTCCAAACTTCAGCAGCTCTTGAAAATCCCTGGTACTTTCCTACCCCCTGACCCCAAGGGAAGCAAAAGGGGTTCATCTTCAGATACTGATGCTCCCCATCATTAAAGGGCGTGGCTGTGGGTGTGGGCAGTCCAGGTGCACTTGAGTATTTCCTTCTAGGCCATTTAATGTTGAGAACTTCACTTTCCAACTAGATGAAACCCTGGAAGAAAGCAAGGGGAAGAAAGCCTGGACACACACAAGCAAAAGAACAAAGTTAATCCAAATGAGGTACAGGCCAAACTTACCAAGAAGACAAGTTCTTAAATATCAAAGATTCTCCAGCTATAGACAATACCTATCAAAGTCTTACAGGAATATCATACTTCACTTTAGTACCCTCCATCTCCAGGAAGTATATAAGTGTTTTAAAGTGTTCCAAGAGTTGAAGAAATAAAATAACCAATGTGTAATTCTTTAGAATGATCTTAACTTAAGATACATTAAAATGGAAAGCTATTATTTTAGGTTCCAGGTTTGACTTAGTCAAAGAAAGTTAGTTAGGGAACATTTATGACCTAGTAGTTCAGCAAGATACATGGTAGTAGGCTCGAATCAAATAGTGATTGCCACTGAAGATAAATAGCATTCATTATATAGTTTTGAGTTACATCTCACTAATATGCTTAAAATAGGTAGTCTGACCACTTTCAAAAAATTTGGGAAATACTTATGAAGGAAGTCTCCAACTGCTTTAGGTTTGTGTTCCATATAATAACCCAAGCACAGTTTCTCTCAACTCATGATATGGATTTCTGATTCAGTTTTCTAACAGTCAAAGAAGAATGCAGAATCATCTACTTAAGATATTCATGAGCTGAATCTGCTTCCAAAGCATATAGACTAAATATTGAATTCTTTGTGGAACAACATAAGAATTGTTATACAAACAAACAAACCAAACAGAAATAGACTCATAAACACAGAGAACAGACTGGTGGTTGCTGTAGGGGAGTGGATGGGGGCATGGGCAAAATAGGTGAAAGGGATACAGAGGGACAGACTTCCAGTTATAAAATTAATTGATCACAGGGATGAAAGTACAACATAGGGAATATAGTCAATAATATTGTAATAACTTTTATGGTAACAGATGGCAGCTGCACTTATGTTGAGAATTTAGTAATGTATATAATTGCCCAAACACTGGGTTGTACACCTGAAACTAATATATCAACTATATCTCAACTGTAAAAAGATAAAAACTGTTACAGAACATAAACTCAAAATGGTTCATATACCTAAATGGCAAATACAAAAATTATAAAACTCCTAAAAGATAACATAAGAGAAAATTTAGATGACCTTGTGTTTGTCAACGACTTTTTAGATACAACATCAAAGACATGATCCATGAAGGAAATAATTGATAAACTCAACTTCATTAAAATTAAAACTTTTGCTCTGTGAAAGACACTGTCAAGAGAACCAGAAGACAAGCCACAGACTGGGAGAAAATATTCCCAAAAGTCATATCTGACAAAGGACTGTTATCCAAAATATACAAAGACCTCTTAAAACTCAGTAAGAAGAAAACAAATGCCCAATATAAAAAATGGGCAAAAGACTTGAACAGACACCTCATCAGAGAAGATATACAGAAGACAAATATTTGAAAATATGCTCAATATCATGTTTCTAAAAAGGTACTAGCAAAATAAAACACCAGTGAGGTGCCACAACATACCTATGAGAATGACTTGAAACACAGACCACACCAAGTGCTGGTGGAGATGTGGAACAATAAGGACTCACATTAATTGCTGGTAGGAATGCAAAAATGGTACAACCCCTTTGAAAGGCAGTTTTGCAGTTTCTTACAAAAATAAATGTACTCTTACCATATGATCCAGCTTCATGCCTCCTGGTATTTTCCCAAATGAGTTGAACACTTGCATCCATACAAAACACCTGCACACAAGATTTTATAGCAGCTTTCTTCATACTTGCCCAAGTTTGCAAATAACCAAGAGTTCCTTTATGACAATGGATAGATAAACTGTGGTACATCCAGATAATGGAATGTTATTCGACACTAAAAAGGAATAGCTATTAAGCCATGAAAAGACATGAAGGAAACATAAATTCATATTATTAAGTGAAAGAAGCGGATTCAGAAGGCTGTACACTGTATGATTTCAACTAAATGAGGTTCTGGGGAAAGGGAGAACTATGGAAGTAAAAAAGTCAGTGGTTGCCAGAGGTTAGGAGGGAGGAAGGGAAAACTAGGTGGCACATAGAGGATTTTTAAAGCAGTGGAACTATCCTGTATGATATTATAATGGTGGATATGTATCATTATAGATTTGTTCAAACCCATAATGTGTACACCACCAAAGTGAATACTAATGTAAACTATGGATCTGGGGTGATAATGATGTGTCAATATAGGTTCATGAGCTGTAACAAACATAACACTCTGGTGCAAGATGGTGACAGTGGGAAGACTATGCCTGTGTGGAGGCAGGAAGGCATATGAGAACCCTCTGTTCTTTGTGCTCAGTTTTACTGTGAACCTGAAACTGTTTTCAAAACAAAATCTATTAAAAATTGTAAAATAAAGGCTAAATAGTAACATTTTGCACAAAAAAAAATCTTAGAGAATATGCCAATAGGAGATCTGCACAAGAGGAAACAATGCAAGTTCTTAGGGTGAAGGAAAACAATACCAACAGAAACTTGGATCTACACTAGAAACCAAGACTTCCACAAATAGTAGATATGTAGAAAAACATAAAAGACTTTTTTACTTTTAAAATGTATTTAAAAGATAATTATTTGAAACAAAAAATAATGTTTTGTGGCATATATATATATATGCAAAATCTGTGTCAGTTATGGCACAAAATTTGGGAGGAAGAAATGGAAGTATACTTCTAGAAGAGTCATCTATTCTATGTGAATTTGTACAATATAATACAAAGGTACACAGTGATAAATTGAAGATGCATATTGTAAATCCTGGAATAGCTACTAAAAAGATAACGCAAAGAGCTATGCTAATATGCCAATAGGGAGATAAAACAGAATGCTAAAATTTGCTCAATTAATCCAGAAGAATGTAGGAAAATAGGGGAAAAGAAGTAAAGCACAAATGGGACTAACAGAAAATAATTATCAGAATGATATATTTAAATCCATCCTATTGATAATTACATTAATTAATAAATGGTCTAAACACCCCAAATAAAAGACAGAGATTGTCAAACTGAGTAAAAAGGCAAAATCCTATCATAAACTATCTATAAGAGATGTACTTCAAATATAAAGACACAGGTTAAAAGTGTAAGGATGGAAAAGAAAGGTCATAAGAAACATGGAGTAGCCGTATTTATATCAGACTGAGTAGACTTCAGGACAAGGAATTTTCTCAGAGATAAAGGAGGATAGTATATAATGATAGAGGGGCAATTCATCAAGCAGACATTGTAATTGCAAATATGTAATCACCTAAATAACAGAACTTCAAACTATATGAAACAAAATCTTAAAGAACTGGAAAACAAAATAGACAAGCCCATAAGGTTGGAAATGTCACACTCTTCTATCAGTAACTGATAGACTAGTAGACAGAAATTCAATAAGGATAAATGAGACTGGACAACGTTCTCAATCAAGTTGACCTAATTAACATTTATTAAATAATCCATCAACAGCAGCAGAATATACAATTTTTTTCAGGTGCACATGAAACATTCACCAAGATGGACCATTAGGCCATAGAATAAGTCTTAAATTGCCAAAGAACTGAAGTCCTGTAGAATATATTCTCTAATCACAAGGGAATTAAACTAAAAATCAATGACAAAGTCCCCCAAAATATTTGGACATTAAAAACATTCTTCTGAATTACCCATTGGCCAAAGAATAAATCACAAGGGAAATTAGAATAAATTTTGAATTAATGAATATAAAAACATAACATATCAAAATTTGCAGGATGCAGCTAAAGCGGTACCTAGGAAAGAAATGGGTAGCTTTACATGTTCCCCTTTTTAAAAAAGAATGGCCTAACATCAGTGATATGAACTTCCATCTTAAGAAATTAAGAAAGGAATTAATTAAACCCAAATTAATATAAATCAAATTAAACCCAAAGTAATATAAGAAAGGAAATAATAAAAATAAGAGCAGAAATCAATGATCACAAGAATAGAAAGAATAAAGAGAATCAGTGAAACCAAAAACACTTTTTTGGTCCAAATATTGGTGAATAAAGAAATATTTATGCAATTAAAATTAAAAAAAAAAATTTTTAATGTGCGTGTTTCATGATTTCCCCCTTCAATGAGCTTTTTACAGTAACTAAACATCTACATGACCCACTGGAAAGAAAGCTTTTACTATAGTTCTACATTTATTTTTCTTGTTACCTTCTACCTATGGCAAGTGATTCCTGTTTTCCATTTAAAGTAATGGCTCAAAATTTCTTTTTAAAATAAACATACTTGGGTCACATAAAGTAAGCTGATTTTTAAAAATGTTATCATTATTATAATTCAGGGGAATGCATAAATGGCAAAAATCATGGCAGTGGTTTACTAGTTGAGGAAAAACACTAGGTTAAATCACCTCTGAGGTCCCTGCCAACTCAGAAATTCTACAATTGAATGTGATATCATATCAGAAACAGTCCTTTAAATCTGTGTATGAACTGTAAAATCAGAAGTTGAAAAAAGCCATCTGCATACACCTGTATAACAATCTGTGTTATTCACAAATAAATGAGCGAAGCTATGCAGTTCTCTCAAAAGAAAATGAAAACCAGCATTTTACATAATCACTACTCCTCCCGAGTTCCCAGTGATAGGACATGGAATATGAGATTTACTGTAAATAGAGCATAAAATGAGATAAAATACTGAGAGATTCATTTTTAACCTGCATATTCAATGTCAATCACTGAGATTTAACTGCTTTAGTAAAAAATATCCTGGGATTCATTTTTCTAACAGCATAAGGTCTTAATTTAGTAAGGAATTAGCCCAGGAAATTACTTGTTAACTAAACAAACAAATGGTTTTGGAAGCCTCTCCTTTGTGTTCAGGACAAGGCTTTTAACCCTTTTTGGGAGTATGTATATTGTTTCCATTTGTCATCAATAAACTTCTCTTCCATTTGACTCTAACTAAATTCATTAAATGTTTCTTTGAATGCATCCATTTTCTCCCTTCCTCCTGCTCGGTTTGGAACAGTCTCAATATTTTAGGAAGCAAACTCAGGCTCATAAAAGACCTCCTTTCACCAAGCATTAGCAGCTAAAGCAGTACTTAGGAAAGAAATGGATAGCTTTACATGTTCCCCTTTTTAAAAAAGAATGGCTCATATTAGAAATAGCCACACTTTAATACCGTACCTATCCAGAAAGCTCTAAGATGGAATCTTAGGGGCAAAGCTCCAAAGCCCTTTGTGAAATTCCCCAGATTAAAAGTTCACATATCAAAAAGGAGATTTTAATCAAATCCCAAAAGTTATGCATTTGAAACTCTACACTCCATAGAACTCAATGAAAAATTTGAAAAGGGATGATAAATAGTCTTGGAAAGGATACGGTACTAATTCTAAGATTGAGGAGAATTACATAGACTTTTCTGCAGCCAATATACTGTATTGAATGAAAGAGACCAAGTGTTTTAGGTTGTATTCCCTGGGAATAGATCTTGAGAGGGAGTTCCAGGCAGATAATTTGTTAAGAGAGTGTTCTCCAGAGATAGGCATGTATACGTGCGTAAAGAGGTGGGAAAGGTAAGATTGAACAGGGGGAGAAGGTGCCCCTATGCAGCTGAGGCCTTGACACATCGAAACCCTGAAGCTGGGTTGTCAGGTTTAGTGCAAATCGAGGTGAAGAATGGGCTTTTGTAAGTCCGTATCAGCTGTCATTGGGATGGGCTCACTGGGAGAGAGGACCGCCGGAGCAGGGCAATTCCCTGCCTTACAGCATTCCCAGGACGCTGGCAGCAACCTACAGTCAGCACGGAGTGGCCCAGGAAAGCATTCCAAGACTCACTGCACCAAGTTACTGTATTTTTCATTGTCACCTGAGGAATAGGCTCTTGCTTCTTGTTTGCAGTTATTTATGTCCTCTTCTATCCTACTAGTTTGTGATGACCCTGTAGGTAGAGTAAGGAGAAAGGGTCCCATGAATATGTTCACATTCTGTGCATTTGGCCTTCTGAGCAAAAAGCACTGGAACCTGGACTGAAGGATTATAGACTACTCTGAAGACAGAAACCTATGGAGAGACAGAGAGATTGTTATTCCTGAAGGTATTTGTTTGCATAAACTCTAGGTTTACATTACTCTAGGGTAAAAAAAAAACCCATCTGCTCTTCTCCACAGGGAAGATTTGGATTTGTTTAGAATCTAGAGCAACACACACACTCTCTCTTTTCTTTTCTCTTTCTTTGGTGAAAAGGTGTGTCCACAGCAGCTCCTGTGTGAGCTCCAAGCTTCATAATTTTGAGGTTACCCTCCAGTGATGCAAACCTCACCACCTGTGCAGTGTGCAGAGGGGAATGGGAGTGGGCAACTGGGGTGCAGGTGGCTCTGTGAGTAAATAAATGCTCTGATCCCTAATCCAGAGCTTGTGTTCATGTGTGTGAGTAACTGTGTCAGGCAAACTAGTGAAAGTCCAACCTATGAAGGATCTGCTTTCACCAAGTGTTAGCCGCAGAGCATGCTAGAAAGGGCCACACCTCAGTGCCATGGTTATTCAGAATGCTGTTAACTTTCAAGGAGTGTAACATCTCAGACCTTCCCATTTTGGACTTTTTAGGTAGAGCTATCTAAATGCAGAATATCGGTCTAATTATGAACTAAACCCTTTTAACAATATATTCATTTAAAGAACATATGATGTGTCCATTGCTCTGCTCCAAATATATTAAAGTATAAAAATTCTTTAAAATGTATGCTACATACACAGATAACTATATACACTGGAGTGAAAACTAGGAAGCATTAAGCAGTACCAAAAAGAAAGAAAAATGAATAAATTACTTGGACTATTTAAGAAAGAAAGATGGGCCCAGCCACAGAGATTAAGGACACCTTCAGGGAGACTGGCAGGTCTTGGCTGAGCCTTGAGGAGTGTTATGAAGCAAAGAAGGAAAGAGTGTTATTAGATTTATGATTCTTAATGTATTAGATAATTTACTAATAAAGAATGTCAGCTAATACTTATTGGATACTAGTACGCCAGGCACTAACCTAAATGCATCAAATGATTTTATTTTCTAATATATTTCTTCCCAAACCCTTGTGAGATGGGTATTATTTTTCTTAGAAAGGTTTATTAACTTGCCCACATTGAAGAGTGGAGGTGGTGAACCGGAATCTATTGAAACTGTACTTCAGAAACAGTGCTCAGAGTACCCTGTCCTCTGGCATTTGGTCAGAGGTCAAGAGCAGGCCATCCCTGGCACATTTGAGGAACAATAGATGTGTTGTGTGCTAAGTAGTGACTAGAGTAGAGGCAGATACACTGGATAGGGGAGGAAGGCTGTGAAGGACTGAGCTTAGCTTCAGGGAGTTCTTACAGGTTTTTGGCAACAGTGGCTGAAGACATGCCTTGGGAACATCAGTCGGGCAGCCATATGAAGGTTTTTTAAATTTTTGTTTATTTTTATTGAAGAATAACTGGCATATGATATTGTGTTCATTTCAGGTATACAACAGCTGTTTGATATTTATACAAATTATGAAATGGTCATCGCAATAAGTTTAATTACCACCTGTTACCATCCAAGGTTGTTACGAGATTATTGGCTATTTTCCCTATGGTATACATTATATCCCCATGTTTTATTTATTTAATAATTGGAAGATTGTACCTCTTAATGCCCTTCACCTTTTTCATCCCTCCGCATACCCACCCCACCCCTCTAGCAACCATCAGTTTGCTTATGTAGTCTGTTTCTGTTTTGTTTCTTCATTTTTTTTGTTTTTAAGATTCTGCATATAAGTGAAATCAGATTCTACATATAAGTGAAATCATATGCTATTTGTCTTATCACTTTGCATAATACCTTCTAGGTCCAACCATAATGTTGTAAATGGCAAGATTTCATTCTTTTTTATAGCTGAGCAATATTTCATTGTATATATACCACATCTTCTTTGTCCATGAATCTATTGATGCACATTTAGGTTCCTTCCATATCTTGGCCATTGTAAATAATGCTGGGATGAACACGGGCTGTATTTGAGTTAGTATTTTTGTTTTCTTTGGATAAATACCTACAAGTGGAATTGCTGGGTCATATGGTTGAAAGAGGAAGGGTAGGTGGGCCTCAACTCTTAGGAGGCTGACTCAATGTAGTCAAGGCAAGTAGTAATGATGCAATCCCCATGAGTCTCTAAACTCAAGGTCTGATGTCTGGTACCAACTCTTGTTGCAACCTTAGACAAATCATTCAACCTCACTGGGCTTCTGCATCCTAATCAACAGGAAATCTATGATACATACACTTACCGAGATAAGTATGTGAAAGATACTTTAGAAGCAGAGCTGAAAGAATAGCGACTGATTGAACATAAAGGGCAAGAAGGGAAAATCAGAAGGTTTCTGCAAGATTTTATGTCCAGGTGCTCAGAAAGGCCAATGGAAATAAGAAACACAGGAAAAGGATGGGAGGGCAATTAGCATTCATTTTAGAAATATTGTTTTGGAGATGTTAATGAGACAGATTGGACATGTTCAGAAAACCAGCTAAAAAAAAAAGAACCCCAGCATCAGGAAGGGAGCCCCCGGCTGGACTTCAGACGAGGAAGCTGCTTTCATAGGCAGGAGAATAAATGAGGTTACTTTTGCAGACTGGAGTGGGGAGACAGTGAATCAACCAGGGCAAGAAGGTACAGAGACCCTTCAAGGAGGGGCTGAGAACCAGGTTCCAGGCAAGGGGACCCCCCAGAGGCAGAGGTCCATGAGGGGCCGGGGAGGGAAAGTTCCAAGGAGAAAAGTCTGCAGGAGCCAAAAGCTCTGGAGAGCTACTTGACCTAAAATAGCACTAATCCAGAAAAGCGGTGCTGATAGAAGTTTCAGAGGGAGAGGATGGTGTAAAAAGATGGCTGCAAGTGCAAAACAGGTTTAGAGGCATTTATAGGCAAAATGACTTGGTGAGTATTCATCTCCTCTCATGGCCCTACCCCGTGCATCAGAGCCACCTGGGATGCTTATTTAAAATGAAGGTTTCTGGCCTCCCTATTGAATCATAATCTCAGGGAGGATGCTCTGGGTATCATTATAAATACCATTGCCCCTCAATAGTTTTTATGTATGCAGGCCAGGGTGCTTCAACATGTTTTTGAAATGCATGGAGGGAGTCAGTAGAAAGTGATCAAATGAAGAGATGGGAAAAACAATGGCAAGTAATCCTGAAGACGCAAAGTGGGTCCTAGAGTCCTAGCAGAAGAGTTAGACAGAAATAAAGACCACACATGTGGCCGAGGACATCCTGCTCACAGTGGCAGTGACTCATGCTCCACTGAGCAGCCAGTGAGGTCTCGTGAGAAGTTCTGTGCCTCCCCTCTTGGTAATAATGTCTTGCCATCTATAGGGACAGCCTTGATGCTGGAGATGTCCCAGAGTCTGAAGTCTCGACAGAAGGCAGAGCTCCCGATGAGCTGCCCACCCCTGCTGGCAGCAGTGGGGAGAGCACGGACAGCTGGTCCCAGCTCGCCAATGAGGAGGACAATCCAGACGACACAAGTAGCTTTCTGCAGCTCAGCGAGCGATCCATGAGGTACCTGCTCCTCACTTGACTTCCCAGGGAAACAGGTCTTAACACAGATTGTAAAAATGTGTTTTAAATAATTCCCCACAAAGGGTCCCTAATAGAGCAAAAAGGAAAGATTTCATTAGGTCAAGGTGCCCGGCTGTCATGATTTGTTCTAAGAGGTATCTTAATGTCCCCTATGGCTTTAATTACTTTGGCCAAGGTTCAGAGTCAGCTATGTTCCTTTCTCTGCAAAACCCAGCTAGGGTATTCAGTGATGACAGCTGATAATTTCCTAATAAGAGCTGCTATTACACCTGGTGTGTCTGATAACTTCTTTCTGGTTCATTTGTATTTCAGATACAACCCAGGCTGGGTTTACATGAGGCAAGTGGTTCCACACTGTGTTGTGTTGTTTGACCTGACTGTTCCTCCCCTTTCTCCCCCCCTGCTCTCTGTATTGGTGCCCTGGAAAAGCTAGGGAGGAACCAGTGAAAGACAAGATTTGGAAGGGCCAAATCAATCAGGAGACATAAACTGAAAGCTATCCCTCTGTCAGGTGGAAACGAAAAGAATCCCCATGTTTCTGCCCCAAGTCTCATTTGATACAGGGTCAATAAGTCCAGAGACTTTCCAGAAAAGCCATTGGAAAATGGGATTCAGATGCATCTAGGTTAATGGCTCCTTGAAAGTTGTATTTCCAATAGTTCAGTCTGTTTAGGCTTATGAACATTTCACAATGTTAAATAATTTGTCTAAAATTCTAAAGACTGTTGGGAAGTATTACAATATGGAGACCAAAAGCAAAGAGAATTTGAATCCTTGGATGCAGCAGAAGTTTACAGGGTTAATTAACTCCAGTGCAAGGTATGAGTCACCAGATTTCAATCAGTAAATATATTTAGTAAATTGCATAAAACTCAAAACAGGAATTTAAAATTGAGGGAATCAAATTTTTTACTCATGTTACTCCTGAGGGAAGACTGTCCCATTACATGGTACCCCACACCTCCTTTGGGAAAAACATTCTTGGAAGAGACATCATTGAGAAATAGAGAATGTGGGAGAAAACTCAGTGGGTTTGGTGAAATTGGACACATTCCATTTTTGCAAGTACAGACAGAGCCTAAAAACGAGCCCAACTCCACTGTGCTTCAGCAAATAAGTTCCAGGTTAGTAACTAGACCATATGTTGATTGTGAAATCTATTAAGATGATGCAATACACCATCCCCCCTCCACAATACATAAGGTATCAGGTGTTGCTCCTTCTCAAAGATTTTAAGAGGAAGGAGCTAGAAAACTTCCGAATTGCCCAACTTGGTACTTGTCAATTCTGTAACCCCATAGGAAAACATGAGCCAGGTACGTATTGCATAGAAGGCCCCTCCGAAACCCTCCCACCAACCTGAAAGGCAAAGAGAGAAAGTGCAGCCGCCGGTTTCCTTCAAAAGCCGAGAGACAGGCAGATAAGCCCTCTGATATCTCCACCAGCATGCTCAGAAGTATCTTAGTCTCAGCGGATACATCCAAGGAGTCCTTGCTGAGAGATAAACATCCTCATTCCCACGAGGAGGAGGAATAAAAGCCTGTGCTGGTTGTTACCCACAAGGTGTGACCTACCAGGTGTGACCCCACTGCAGAAATTAGAAAATATCGATGAGGAGGAGGATTGACCTGGGACAGAAATGTCTTTTGTTGTGTTTTCCCCTGATTTGGTCAAAAATAAATATCAGTTTCGGAATCCTAGACACAACGCAATATTCTCTCGGGAACCCAAAGAAGGACCTCTCGGAACAATGGCATGTTAGTGTCAGCAGTGTGGCCGAGTGGTGGAGACGGGCATTAATATGTAAACTTTTGCTTTGTCAGCAATGGCAACAGTAGTGCCACTAGCAGTCTTGGCATTATGGACCTGGACATTTATCAGGAAAGCATGCCATCTTCTCCCATGATTAAGTAAGTAGCCGCTGAGATGCAGTGCTTGTGAGACCACTACTCCAATTCCATCTGGCAATCCATTTTGATCATTCAGGCTGGACCCACCCACTGATTTCATCATGTCCGTACGGCCGTGGTTCCCAGGCACATGTGCTTCCGTGTCACTGGAGCAAGAACTCAAGCCCAGAATAGCCCCACCCTACCACCACCTGCTTTCTGGATTTCAAATATGCCCCCTATAGAATCATTTTGGATAAAGCTTATTCATATCATCAGAAATACATGTCATTTTACTTAGGTGGACACAGATGCAAAAATCTCAAGTTGTGCCATGCCAGCCAACAAAGACTATTGCTCAATAGAATATAGTGTGAATGGCTTTTACTTTACTTGTAGACACCTGGGGTTATCACTGCTAAATGTGCCTAATACCAAACAGTGCTGTGATGGACATGCATCACTGCAACGCACTGACTCGGGTCCCCACAAATCAGAATCTTCTAACAGACCAAGGGGAAAAGAGCATGTGTAGAAGCACAATATGTATAACATAAAATGTGCAGAAAGGGAGGGTGACATGAAATCAGTACTACATCTGGAATTTGTGATTCTTCTAGGAAATCAAATGAAAAGAAATCTAGTTTTGACCATCGTGACTTAGCTTATTATTTGGAGATTTCTGAAATTTCAGAAATGTGAAAATGAAGTATACGGCTAAAGTGGCTCCCTGACCAGTTTCTTCAATTACTGTCATAGCTAAAGCATTTTTGCTTCACTATGCCGTCCAGTATCCTGCCTGCGGGAGGATTCCTCAGTGGCTAGAGGTTGCATCTTCTGTTGTTCTACATGACCATTAGTCACAAGTAGAGATGAACATATGCACTATCTGGGGTTTGTTTGGTTTTTTAAAAGGAAAAACCAAAATAAAACAAACAAAACTACTTTAGGGTAAATGTATTTTCCTCCTTCAGGAAGCATTTGTTTAGCTACTTTTCCCCTCTTTCTACATGGCATGAACCCAGGAACCCTTGAGACTATTTGTATTCACAGAAAACGAAACCACTACCACCCATATCAGTGTCCTGCAGCTCCTTACTAACAGGAATCGTACCCCGTATGTCATTTCACTTCCTTCACTCACACAAAGATCTGCAGAAACCTTAGACCCTTGGGAAACTGGCCATGCCTCTGCAAAAAGTGTTTGAAAGAACAACTGTGCTCTCTCCCAACATCAGGAATACAATGGACTCAATCAGTCAGATCTTAGCAATAACAGAGAATGTAATAGAAAATCCTCCCTCATAGAAATTTTCGAGACCATGTGTACTCTAATTTCTAGACAGGACAAAAACGTAGGACAACCATAAGCACGGGCTTCCCAAGATGATCACTTCCTTTCAGCTGCTGGGCTGACATGTTTTAGATGCATTTTCTGAGTCTGGTCACTATATACAAGTCTCCCTGATAAGTACTCACTATATGAAAATATCCCAAATAATATGTATGATCAAATCTAATGAAATACTCATTTCAGTTATGAGTTAGTAGTTCTAAACCATCTCTAGCCTGCTCTATCCTTCCAATAAAAAGGAAAAACTTTTTCAGCTAATTGAGATGCATTATTGTGCAGTTTAAGTTCTGCAGTTCATTGATTGACTTTTCCCTTATTTCACATCAAAGACAAATACATTATAAAAAGATTTTCCTAAACTAAAATGCAAGTTTGCATTGCTATCAATGTCTAGAAAAAAAATTCATGTATTAAGATAGAAACATATGGTCTTTTCAATGACAAGTTCAATGCAGAAGGATAAATCCTCAAAGCAGACCTACAAAATCTCTCCTTGACTGTTCAAAACTCTGAAGGTTTATGGAAGGGAGGTTGAAGAGAATTAAAGACACATTTCTCAGAGTCTCCCATACCAATGATCCCAACTAAAATCAAGCAGCTTGTCCAGCCTTTTTTTAGGGGCAGGGTATATTTATTGCACACCCAACAGTCCTCCATAATAGCCACAATGATAGTCCCCCAGTGTTAACTTCACTCAATGAAAACGATAAATCTAGAATGAACTTCAGAAGCTTTTAGATCACTAAGACCCATTGCCTCATCTTCCATTTACAGCTTACTGTTCTAAACATTACCAACCATATACTGTTGTTTTCTCCCAAAGCGAATTAGTAGAAGAAAAGGAGATTCTTAAAGGACAGTCAGAAAATATAGAGGGTAAGCCACGTTCCCATTGTTTTGACACAATTTGCCTGCATTCTCCCTATGGAACTTGGCTAAGCGTTGGTCATGTCCTTGTACAGAACGTGTCCCTGGAGTGCCGGTGGGACCAGCCAGTTACCAGGGGAGCCTTCTGGTGATCAACTTCGACCTGGAGCCCGAGTGTCCTGACACTGAGCTTCGAGCCACTCTGCAGTGGATAGCAGCCTCTGAACTCGGGATCCCCACCATCTACTTTAAGAAATCTCAGGAAGACAGAATCGAAAAGGTATCATGTCCCATGGGTGGCAATCAATGAAGCTTTGTGTTTTTTTCACTGCTGTAGGCTTGGTAGGTGCCTGGTTAGTCCTTCTGAATTTGAGTTATTTGTCTGGACTGAACTGTGACTAGAACTTTGAAACCTCCCACCTGCATTAAAACAGTCATGGTAACTGTTTCTTTGACCCTCTGTCTGTCTCAGGTAGTTGGTGGTGATGAGAAAGTAAATTGAGGAAATGGGAACTTTTCCAAAGAGTGGATTTTTTTTTTAAGTTTCCTTGCTCTGAAATCAACCTCTTCATAACACTCACTTAATTAAAGGTATATACTAGAAACCAAAGGGAAGCCACACTGATATTTAAAACAGACTGTGGCATAGTGACAAAGAGAAGGCATTTTTAATTCCCTGATGAATGGGTTTGCATTAGATGAACTTTCTCACTATCATTCTTGGCCTTCCAGAAATAGAAAGCTAGGCAATAGATCCTTAGACAACCTCTAAACTAATAGCAGCTGTCACTCTAGTTCCCTTTCTCTAAGTCCTACCGTTAACTGTTGTAGAAGCTCAATTATTAAGATTAAAACATGAATCCATCTGCCAATGTCTTCAAGCTCAATTTTCCATAATTTAATAGGATGCTTCTTTTAAAATTTTTCAAATTAAAAAGAATGTCACTTTATAAGTCTTCTATTGCTCTATAACAAACCACCACAAATTTGCTAGCTTAAAACAACACCACCCAGCTGTTGCCAGAAGTTTGGGTGACTTCTACTGTGTTCTCTGCTCAGGGACTTACAAGGCAGAAATCAAGATACCAACCTGGCTGGGCCCTTATCTAAAAACTGTGGGGAAGAAAAGCTTCCAAGTTTGTTCAGGTTGTTGTCCCAATTCGGTTCCTTGTGGTCGTAGGACTGAGGTCCCTGTTCCCTTGCTGGCTGTCAGCCAAGGGCCACTCTCAGCTTCTAGGAACTGCCCGCATTCCTTGTCATGTGGCCCCCTCCATGTTCTCATGCTGTCAATTTCACTTCTTTTTCTGTACCAGCCAGAGAATATTCTCTGTTTTCAAAGGGTTCACATGAAATTGTTTCCTCTTTGATTAACCCAGTATTAACTGAAGAATCCCTTTTGCCATGTAAGATAACATAATAAGGGCATAGTTATCCCATCCTATTCATGTTACGAGGATCAGGGCTGAAAATCCTGGGAGCTGTTTTAGCATCTTGCCCATCACTGCCACCGTGCATATTTTTAATGTCTTATTATCACAAAGTACCTTTACCTATTCATTATACTTGGTTTTCAACAGTCCTATAAGAAGGGCAGAATGGATATTATTTCTCTTTTTAACTAATGTGCAAGTCAGGACTCAGATAGCTTGCTCTGTGTGAGAGCCTTCAGAGAGCGATGGCTGTGCCTGGTCCTGGAACCCAGATATTCTCCTGAGAAAGTGTAGCAGCCTGAAATGAAAGATCCTTTACCATCTTGCCCATGTACATCATAATTTAGAACTGTCCCCAACTCTGCATTACTAGCCAATGAGATTGGCTACTGGAAAAATTGAAAAGGAAACCTAATTTATTTTCCACACCCTCTCCAACATCAACTTCTCTCTCCAACCAGTAATTTGTATATCTTTGTGCCTAGGACTACCTACCATTCTAAGCCATCTGAATCTAGATACTATCCTATACTTGTGATACCTTTGATGGCAAGGTGATGAGTGGTTAATTTAACTCTTTGATAAATTCTTCCATCTTAACACCTAGCCTGCCCAGTGCAAAGAGTGGCGTAAAAGAGCACTCCACGTCTGAACCCTCCTTCTTGCCATACACAGTCCCAAAGACAGCCCTGCTGTAGGCTGGAGAACAAGAACATTCACAGGCAAATTCAGATTCCTGGGCGACATGAAAGACAGATTGGTTCCCAACTTCACCTCTGCAGCATTGCACGGCACATTTCCAGGTGATCTCTTAATGGAGTAGGTGTTTACACAACCCTCCATTTTGAAGAAACGATGTAATACCCTATATGAATATATGTCTCATAAATCCCCACTGGGTGAAAGGACAAGTGTGTGTCACTAACATCTTAATTATGTAAATGATGCCCTGACTTGATATTTGCTTATCCCTGCTGATTTTCATTTCTCAGAGAGAATGGCTGTCTTTGTTGATAGTTACTTTCCTGAGAAAATAAACATTCTGCTAGTGTTATCCAGGAAAACATTAAATGATGTTTTGCCACTCGATTTAACATCAGCTCAAGGAGCTTATTTCTAAGTAATATAATTTTAGGGAGTAAATCTTTTAATTCTTTTTTTCATAGTCAGTTAGGGTTCTCTGCACACAGTGGCTTCTCCCTAAATGGGCAGTTTGTTGGGTGAGACAGACCTGGTTAAATAAAGCAAACCCTTCAGCAAAATTTTAACATCCTTTCTTTTATCGATAATGCAATGGGAGACCTCATCCTGATTGTTTTCTAATTAGCCAGAGAGTTAAGTGGCCATTCTCAAGTGCTGTGGAAGAGCCTGTGGCCTCCCACTAAGGCTGTGTCCCACATGAGTGGCAGTGTCTCATTAGCTCCTCATCAGCTTGGAGAAGGTTAAAGAAATGTCTCTATTAAGTTCAGAAATGTCATTTTCCCACCATCACTCAAGTATTAAACACCATTCACAGATGTATACCCTGAGTCCCTATTTGTGTGAATTCTGAATTTTTTGGATAAATTAATTTATCTAAATTAATATGTCTCCCTTTATGGTGTTTCCAACTCACGAACCCTCCTGTCTTGTGGAAATGCAGGCATGAGCTGAAAGGGAGGAGGATGTCGTGATGAATACTGATGCAGCTCCCCTTTCCCCCATTGGCCTTAGGGTCAGGTGGAGGGCACTTAAAGCCAGCTTATAATGAATTCCAGTCCTACTTCAACTCAGAAGGCAAATTCCAACATCCTGGGTGTCCAAATGTACTGTCACTCCTCTTTGATAAATGACACTTTCATTTTCAAGCTTTCTCTTCCACAGTGCGTTTTCTCTTCATTAAAATGCTGTGTCCACATGACAGTTGTACACTTGGAACATGCATCCAGTGTACATCAAGCATATACAAATGCCAGGCACTGTTCTAGGCTCTGGAGAAACAGTGAATAAAAGAGATAAAATGTCTTGCCCTCTTGGAATTCACATTCTAGTCCAGGAGGGATGCAAGGTAGGGAGAATATGAACCAAGAGGGGATCAAGTTGTGAAGAACAACTTTGAAATATGATGGAAACCTATTCTAGTCCAGGGAGATGAAAAGCATACAGAAAACAGTATTTCTTATACCTTGACTGTGAGCCAAAGGCACAGAATCACCTGGGACACTTATTTACGATTCACATTCCTGGGTCCTTCCTTGGCCCTGATCACTTTCTAGGAGTGGGGCCCAGAAATATACGTTTTTAACCATTTCTCTCAGGTGAAGGGCTCTGATGAGCACTAAAGCTTGAGACCCCCTTCCTTAAGAAATACCCTGAAGGAGTGGCTGAATTTGAAGTGGTCTTTATGATAAATTCTAGGGGAAAGATTGCTGAGGATCCTAATGCCTGACAGTCTGAGGCAGCTGGTAAAAATTTTTTTTTTGGTATCATTTTGGTTACTAGACTCCCCCCATTATCAAGTCCCCACCACATACCCCATTACAGTCACTGACAGTTTGTGAATTTAATTCACAATGATCTTGACATCAGTTAAATTTAATCTACTTAATTTAAGGTAAATAAAAAAAATCGTGAAAGCAATCAGTTAAAAAAAATCATGTCGATTGGCTAATTTGCCTGTTTTCTTGGACCCAAAGAATCCTTGCTCTCGGCTCTTTTTCTTCTGTTTAAAGTCGATGAGCTTCTGTGAACTAGTGTGGGCTGATGACTGGTGCAGGAAGTGGGGTACTTTTCTCATCTTTAAGCCTGCTTTCAGAATTACTTCCTTTTCTTGGAGGCAGTGTGTGGAGCAGAGGAAACATGTGCTTACTTCCTACAAAATTGGGTCAGAAGAGAGGCGGCCTCACCTCTAATTTCCTCCTTTCTATTCTCTATTCAAAGTGGTGGAAAGAGAATGGGAGGGAACCCGGTGTTAGTGACTGCTAGCCTAACTGTCCCCCAAATACTACACTGAAAGTTTCACTTTTGAAGAAATGCATAAAAAAGGAAAGAAAAATAAGGAAGAATTAGAAACCGCCTTAGCTCAGACTGCCTTAACAAAAGATCATCGATTGAGTGGCTTAAACAGACATTTACCTCTCACAGCTCTGGAGGCTTTTAAATCCAAGATCAAGGCGCAGTGGATTTAGTTCCTTGTGAGGGGCCCCTTCCTCCCTGGGTCATCACATGGTAGAGAGCGAACTTCGGTATCTCTTCCTCTTCTTAAAAGGGTGTGCATGCCGTCATGGGAGCCCCTTGCTCATGACCTCATCTATACCTACTTATCTCCCAAAGCCACCACTTCCTAGTAGCATCACATTGGGGGACAGGCTTCAGTTTTATGGGTTTGGGGGTGGGGGGAACACCAACATTAAGTCCGTAATAAATACTAAGTCTCTTCATTTCTAAACACAAGAAGTTGTCTTGGATTGAATCCTTTAGTCATGGTTCCTAAACTGAGTGTGTCTTAGAATCACCTGGGGAGTTTTTACAGACCCTGATGTTCTGGCTAATTAATCAGAATCTCCTCTTGAGGTGAAACTCAGGCATTGGGTTTTTTTAAAGGTCTATGGTGGTTCCAGGGTGCATCCAAGACTGAGAATCATGGCCCTACAGACTATAACTGCAGGAGCAATATAAAGGCCGACTCACGTAATGAAATGCTTAATGAAATGAATTGTGCCTTGGAGCCTAAAGAAAATAGCTGCTTTCAAAAATCTAAGTTGAATGTTTCCAAAAAACCATGCAGTTGGCAGCACTCCCATAGATTCTACCGTATGATTTTTTAAACAATTGATCTAACTAGTAAATGCACCTCAGAATATAAAAGTCATCTACCATGTGATACTTTTCCTCAAATGAGTCTATCGGTGATACCCTATCACAGGATATAAATTCTGGTTTCCTAAGACAAACATTGGCTCAAGGAAATGCCAACTATGATATATAGAAAGGGAACCTAATTATTATTGATTGTGAAATGGCAGGAAATGAAATTTTTTATTTTCATTTTTTAATGCATTGGAAAGAAAATCCCAGGTCCCTGACATACTAAAGCTGATTATGAGATTACCAAGGCAGTAACACAGATAGGCACAGTGAAGGTTTTAGGGCCAACTGCTAAATACAATGTGGTTTTTAAAGGCTATAGCAATGAACTTGGAATGTCCTCTTCTGGCTTCCTCACAATATTAGCTTCATTTTTATCTAGAATTATTTTTAAATAAAGGAAGAAAAGAAAATGTGAGGTCTTCCCTCTTTCCAGCTCAGCAAATGTTTCAAGATCTAGATGTCTGAGATGAGGTCATCCCAGCCTCAGAGCAGGCTGTATTTAGCGGAGCCACATCACTTTTAAAACCTGCTTTATTGGGATATCAGCCTCGAGTTAGAAATCATGAGAGAGCTTCTAGCTGGTGGCCCTTCCACCAACTACTGGCAGGGTGGCCTCACTGGTGGGGCATGTTTACAACTTTGGGTCAGTCAGCAACATCCATAGTCATCACCACAACTGGGAGACCCTCCTTCAGCAAGTCCTAAATAGATGGAAAGAAGCTAATACTGGACTTCAAAGAAAGTCTGAGTCAGAAAGCCTTCTGGGAAGGGCTTAGCAAATATTAGCATTTGCCCCAGATGCTGATTCTCTCATAGAGCAATGACTCAGGGATAGAAGTTGGGAGCAAAGTGGTGGCCTAGTGAGCCAGGGTTTACAGAAAGAAAAAAAGAAAGGCACTAATGCTAATTTTATATTTCTGTTGACTTTATGTTGACTGCATCTTTATGAGACATGTTAAGGTAGAGGAGACACCCTCAAGGGATGAGTCTGGCCTAAGGCCATTGGTGACCTTTGAGAGAAATCTTGAAAAGAAGTTGAAGGCTCAATTTACAAGCTTCTCTCAATGAGACCTCAGAAACCTGAAATTCAAGCCTTCTTCCCTAGAAGCACCTACTTTTCGGACATCTAGTAAGAGCTGAAAAAGTTCTGATTAATCAAACCACGCCATAATATCCTAGGCTTTCTTCCTTTTTCTCTGATGCCTTATGCTTTTACCACTTTGTCCAACAGAAAACATGCCTTGGGTCATTTATACACACCAAGATATAAGTAACAGCTCACAAAATTCTTTTTATTTCCATAAATTACTAATTGCCACTGGGAATAGTCCCCCATCTGAGGGTATTTTCATTTTAAGAAAACCCTTCACCTAAAGGATCAAGTTCTCTAAAATTTCAGGAATCTGACAGACAGAGAGCTAAGCAGAATTGTGAGGGGTTCCAGACAGCTAACAGTCCCAGAAATTCCATCACTGATATGGATGGAGCTGAATGGAGCTGACCCTCTATTGTTGTCGGAGTGAACAGTGAAGAGAATTCCTGGGTATCCCATCCCCATGACCTACATGCCCACTGGCCATCACAGTACAGTAAGAGACATGCCCCACAATGGGCTTTTACTGTGCTCCCTGATTACTGTAGGAGTGATCTGTTTACCTTTGCCTAGATCCACAACCTCCAACTATTTTTGTGGAGCATTCTATCAATACAAAATTAATGAAGCAAACAGCCCCAAAGATATGCATGTTTATTTTTAAATTACATATGTTCCAATGCATTACATAAAACTCAAGAATGAGTACTTCGGCAAGGTTCATCCTCAATGATTCCAGATGTCACTTCATATTTCAAATAGTCTTCATGATCCTTTTGAATATATTTGATTCACATTTGGTCATTCATTCCTTCTGCCATTCAGCAAATTTTTACTGAGCACCTATTAGGTGCAGTCACAAGGTATTAATAGATGGCTTAGATATTGTCTTTCCCCAGAGACTACTATCTATAGCACAGTTGCCATCAGCCTCCCATCTGTCTCTCTTTCTACATCTTCCCAAAACTCTGAGATAATATTTATATTTCCGTCTATTGAAAGTTCAGTATTTCATTTTCCAGTCTAGAAAATTGCTTTATTCTGATTAAGCCAACACAAGGCAAGTGAGTACAATAAAGCGCTGATTTCTGTAACTGTAAATAGTTGGTGCCATCACATCTGGGAGAAGAAACATAATTTGATAGTAGCTCTGTATAAGACAACTTCTTAGTAATGGAAGTGAACTAACAAATTCAAACTGAAGAGAGGGAAAAAGACAAAGGAAATTAGCATTCCAGTTTCTGGCTGATCTCCAAAGTCTGAATGAAAATGAAAAAGAGAGCAGAGCAAAAAAATTCTAGAAGGAAATACTGAGGAAATAGTAACTAAACCATAGCCCTCATCTTCATAACAAATAGGTCTTTTTTCAGACCAGATTCCCAGCCTACCCTTCTTCTCAGGGTTCCAAATAAATATCAATGCCATATTCTCCTATCACGAAATGACTAGGGTGCTGTGGTGGAAAGAGCATTGGACCAGAGTGTTAGAAAGATGATCATGCTTCCTTCTACCAACTTTTCATCTCTCCAGCCCTCAATTTTCCATCTGAAAATGCTGCTTCTTGGGGTTGCTGACAGAATTTAATGAGATCACATGCATGAACATACCTCCTACGGGTTTTGGCTCTTACTAAGTGTCACTTTTCTTTAAGAGTATCTGACTAAGGAGTTTGGGAGGCCTTCATGCTGGCCTTCATTCCCACAGTTTCATGAAAGGAATGATCTATAATGATTTCCCCATCTTCCCACCACCCCGTTCTTCCTAAATCGTGGCCAGTGGAAGCTGGCACCAAAAACCAGGCAATGAATCCAAGGGGTTTTCCCACAATCTTTCCTTTTCCTGTCACAGTGGAAAGCCCATGTCTCTGAATATTTGTTGATAGGGTGGGGGCCTTTCCAGATGGAGTGAGGTGCCCGTTGGTGATTCTGCCCTAAACTTTAGCACTTGGCATATTTGGCCTAGATGTACATATGCCGTGAGATATTATTTGTGGTGTAAGAAAAAGGGACTGGGAGCCACGCTATACAGTCCTGTCCCAGTGTGCAGACCTGAGGAAACTTCAACCATCTCAAAAACTCTTGGAAGAAGAATTCCATCTAGTCTCTCATGATCCAGGATGGCAACTGCTGGGAGGAAAATTCCAGTTCAACTGAAAGAACTCTCTAGCAATCTGAGCAGTCTAAAAAGGAAATAGACTGTACTAGAACACAGTCTCCATCCCTGGAAATACTCAGAAATAGCATAGAGAGGCATTGAGTTTGGAAGAATGGTTGAATGAGAGGACTTTGCAGATCTTCCGTGGTACATGAGTCCTAACTCCGCTTTATCTTAGTTCCTAGATGTCGTGCGGCTGGTCCATCAGAAGTCCTGGAAAGTGGGAGACATCTTTCACGCAGTCGTTCGATACTGCAAAATGCGTGAGGAGCGCAAGGCTGGGACCCCAGGTCTCTTTGACTGGCTCCTGGAACTGGGATAAGGCAGCTGCCTCCTGCCGGAGTATTCCTTTCCCTCATGCCAGCTTAGATGGCAGTGGTTTGCTCTAAATGCTCTAAACTTTCTCAAAACATCCCATCACATTTAGCCGTGCTATAAAAAATCTGCTGTTCAAGGCTACTGCACATGGAATAAATCTGAGGAAAAGTACAGTAGGGGTCTGTACAGATCAATACAACCTGTGGGTGAGTTCAAAAGAGCTTGTGCTGAAATGGCTGGGAACACAGACATTTTAGTGGGCCCCAGATTAAGAGGGTATAGCTATGCCCAAATTCCCAGAAAATGTATACTTGCATATTTTTAATAATAAAATATGTAATGTTTCTAATTATGTGAATCAACTGGAAAAAAAAGTCACTGGTCAAAACTATGTAAACTATGCTATAATCGTTATTTCACATTTTTGAGCAGATTAAGGAACTGTCAGCCCAGGTAAATACTTAAGATACAAGTGAGAAATTTTCAGATATAAAAAATTTCCGCCTTCAAACTAGTATCAGTGGATATGAATGGAAATACAGGCATATTTATCAATGCTCTTTACTGAGGGAATTTCATTTATTCACTGCAACCCACTGAGAAATAGTCTACATCTCCCCAGCAATATCTGGGTTCCTAGCTAGCCAGAAAACTATTGGTATTCAGCTGGGAGAGCAAAAGATTGAAGACTGTCTTGTTTCCATCTCTGTATTGCTTAGGCAACATGATTACAGAATTCTTGTCCTAAGGGAAAGCTTTCTTTAAAAAAAAAAAAGTCTTTTGAGATAAAGTCTGCTTGTGTATTAAATTATATAAAATATAAACTTTCATTTTATTTTTATTGTAAATTATGAAGAGATTGTTATCTTAAATAATATATTGAGTTAGCTTAGAGGTTCATAAAATATGAAGAGATTGCTGTCTTCAATCATATATTGACACTTGCACTCAGTCAAGTTTAACTATAAATGTGTTTGTACCCACAGAGGAAACCCACTACTCGGGTGACATTTATAATGACAGATGCAGCATTTGATGTAATTGGTGAGGATCATAGGCTCTTCTTGATTCAAAGATATTGGCGTTTAATTGGGGAAAAAGAAAACCTTATCACATTTAAGTATTTTAATAACAGATTTATTCTTTTGAAAAATAAAAGTAACTTCTCCTTAAAAAGTCTTCTTTCCCTTCAACTAAACAAACTAAACTAGCTTTTATTTTCTTAATCAAAGAAGGTATTTATCAAAGATTTCCTTAAGTACTATGCTTTTACACTATTTTTAAAGACTGTGACATCATTTTAAATGTGAACAAGGCCCTACACCATCAGTACTGGCCTTATGTGCCATCCACATCTTCAAATATCAAGAAAGCTTCCTTGTAAACCATACATCCCTCCCCACCACCCACCCCAGGAATCCTTCCCCATACTCACTAGGCATTTACTACATAAATGGTCCAGTTTTAGGTTATGTTTGATTGGACAGATTAACTAAATGTCAAGTATTAAAATTCATCCGTCATCTCAAAACTGCAAAATCTTTGTGCTACTAAATGGAAAAGGATATGTTTATTTTTTAAGCAATGCCAGAATATTGTGTGTAGACTTCTGTTGTGCGTGACTGAATGTTTATTTATCCTACAAAGCACAAATACTCGATTGTAACCTTGTGATGAAGTGAGATATGTTGTACCTAACATTGGAAACTAATCAATAAATTTTTGTTGCCAAATTGTTGATCATCTTTTCTCCAAGATCTTTACTCACCTCATAGAAATAATAGACACAGTGTGATTGGATAAAGGTAAATTATCCCTTAAATAGATTTTGCTGCCTCACTTTCAATTTTTGAATAAGCAAATGTTCTCTGAATGTGTGAGGATCAGTAATATTCATGAAAATCAGAGTTTGTGAACCTTGGCACCGTTGACATTTAGGGGCGACATTTGTTTCAGGGAGTCGTTCTGAGCTTTGTGGCATGTCCAGCAGCACTTCTGACTCTTACCAACTAGATGCCAGTAACCACTTCCTCGCAGTTATGACAACCAAGAATGTCTCCCAAATTTGCTGAATGTCAGCTGGGAGACAAAAATCACACTGGCTGGGGACCCCCGGCGTAAATGATGCACTGAAGGGGCGCAGCCTGAAGCTCAAGGAGGTATTAGGTGGAGAAGGAAGATCCTGTGGCCTCCAGGGAATCCCAGCAGGAAGCTGAAAACCCCACAATCTCCCCTCCCCTGCAATGCGCCCGCCCAGACGCTGTGGCCCCTAAGCAAGTCAGGTGGGAAGGAGAAAGAGGCACAGGACAAAGAAGCCTACAGGCTTGGAGATAAACCAACCCAGCCTTAAGTAAACCAGTGGTAAACGATGAGGCTCAGAGGTCAGTGGGGCAGTGCTCTTTGAATGCAGCAAGTAAGTGATTAGAATTTATGCAAATAAGGCAATCAGACTCCTGGGCAATTTATTTTATTCACTAATAAGAAGGCATGACTGTGCTGACATAAAGAATTCTCCAGTCAGCCAGTAGGCACTGTCAAAGAAAATAAACAAGGAACATACATTGGTAAGGACTCTATTTGAAAGGATAATACAGAAGGGGAAAGGCTGTGTTAATGGAAGGAGGCCGAGGCCAAGAGCAAGAACGCCCCCGCCGGGAGGTCTGCAAGGTCTCCAGGGTGAGGCAAAGGGTTTCTTTCATGGTAAGGAGTAAACAAGACTAGAAAATGTTCAGAGTGGGATGGACAATGAGCTAGTGGAGGTGGCGTGACGGGACAGTAGATGAGGAACGTTTTATCCTGAGCTCACCCCGTTTTCTGGAGGGGCTCCTTAAGTGGGGGCTGTAGGCAGGATAGGGCTGGAAATCAAGGGCCTGGAGAAAGGACAGAAACTTAACTAAGATTTGATTAACAAGTATTTCCAGAAATAGACTCATAGACACAGAGAACTCACTGGCGGTTGCCATAGCAGAGGGGGGTGGGGGGGATGGGCAAAATAGGTGAAGGGGATAAAGAGGGACAAACTTCCAATTATAAAACAAATAAGTCACAGGGACGAAAAGTACAGCACAGGGAAAAAGTCAATAATACTGTAATATCTTTGGTGATGGTAACTACATTCACAGTGAGCATTTTGTAATGTATATAATTGTCTCGTCACTATGTTGAATACCTGAAACTAATATAATATTGTATATCAACTATACGTCAACAAAAAAAATCTTTGCAAGCAAAGATAACCTAGTATGGGGAGGATGTAATTTTAGAGGGGGAAAAATTTTAGATAAACAACGGTATAAAGATACAAAGGCTTAATGATTTCTGCCATTTATTGAACATTTTCAAAAAGCATTTCACTCCAGTTATCAGTGAGGACAAGCAATTCAGCTAATCATTTAGGAGATAAAGCATGGGAATTTGGAGGGTCCTTGTCAGAGGTAAACGGTGGGGGCACCCACAAGTCCAAGGCTCGGAGCTTAGCAACCAGGAGCCAGCCAAACGCAGGACCTGAAGGACTGTGAAGGGTTTGAGTAATCCAGGCCTCCTGAGTTAACCTCTCCAGTACAAGCCCTTATTGCCATCTGTCTTCTACAGAAGTTGAATACATGTGTCTCCATCGATGATCGTAAGGTCCTTGAGGATGGAGCCATTTTTTACTCATCTTTGGATTCTGCCATCGAGTGTCTTGTCCACAGTAGCCACTGAATGAAACTGGGAAGTTTATACTAGACCTTGGGCAACTGAGGCTTTGGTTTACATCTAATGGTATTCTATCCTTAGCTCTCAGAACACAGATTTACTTTCACTTTCTTCTTAGCTTACCAGAGATGGCCACCTGGTATATTTAGCTTCTCAAGAATTTTTATGAAATTACTTTTGGATTCATGGAAATTAACCTATCTATAAATACCTGCCTTTTATTTTAGTTGCATAAGAACGTTTGGCCACAGAACTGAGAATGTTTTCATGCTGTTGGAATGAATTTAAGTCATACTCAGGACATTATCAACAGGGCTTGTAGGCCAGTTGCATGCAGGCAAGTCTGAATGCAATGGACAGGGGAAAAAATATTTGAGCTTCCCTTCTTAATCAGCAAAAACTGTGCTCAAACAAAATGCTAATCCACTGTTATAGTTGCAAATCCTTAGACATCTAAAACTTTTGTTTCCTGAAAAAGGCCTCCGTTACGGCCCCAACGCCAGCTTCGCATGCTTCAGTTTCCACACCTCTTTCCTGTTTCTCCCCGTTCTGTTCTACATTAAATACTTACCAACAGTTATTTATTTGCCTTTGGAAGATTCTCTCTTCTTTGTTGAACTCGGTCCCATTCTACTTTAGTCTTTGCTCTGCCTGTTTATGGCTAAGGATGCTGCGGGGACTCGATGCTACCATGACACTCTATGCGCCACAAAACCCAAGCGCAAAGATGGTTTCAGGGCTGACTGTACTGCCCCGGGGCTGAACACCTGGTCCAACTCTTTACACACACAAAACACATCCTTCTCATGTCATGTTACAAGCAACAGCATAGGGCGCAGCCAGACAGTAGCAAGATTTTCTCTTCTTACAAAGGAAAATGAATGAATCACCATTTGTTGAGACTGAATGAAAGGTGGCAGAAAGCAGGTTGTGGGAGCACAGGATTCTCCTCCATGACCACGTGTGCCATGTGTGAAGTTACTCTTTGCTTTTTCAAGCAACTGGATGATTATTTTAAACATGGCAACAGTTTAGCTAGCGATAAAGGCAGTAGGTTATGTATTGACCTTTTATGAAACCCATAGAAATGTCTAGAAAAGTCTCACTAAATTAGGTCAGTTATCACCTTCTGTTTCATTTTCAGCATTAAGATCTTATTTTAAAATGAAGTGCAGGGAGTTAAATCACTATGGTTGTACACTTGAAATCAATATAATATTGTTTATCAATTTAAAAATAAAAGAGTTTGCACTGGAAGGAAATATTTCAGGGGAGCTAATTCCCCTTCTTGCCAAAAATAGGTGACCAGATCAATTACTTAAAACAAACAAAAAACTTTAATTCATGATAAATGAATTCATGTTGAAAAAGCAAGTTCAAGGAATGAATTTTGTACGTGTATGTTGGGTTATTTAGTAGAAAAAATTTGATAGTCCTTATATATATCTTTACTAGCAATAGAAGAAGAATTTTATTCAAATTTTAACATGAGTCATTAGATACAGGAAATAATTTCCTGACAAATATTAAATACATTGGGAATCATTTCCTCATCAAGGTTGTGAAACAGCTTTCCCTAGAATTTAGCGTTTTCTATAACACTACATAGATAAAAAAAACCCTGAATGGAAAGAAATGTAAATGCTCAGAGATCATTTAAGGATTGCCATCATTTTTTGTCATATTCCATTGGAAATAAATTTGAAATCTATGGTCCCTCTTACATATTTGTAAGTTTTTATCTAAAATGTTTCACTACAAGTTTATCTATTTTCGAGGAATGTCATTTTTGGCATATTGTAAATTTTCACGTTACAATAATGTCAACATTCAAGTGCAAGTATATAGCAGGAAACACAGTAACATACAGCCCCAACTGCACATTCCTTCCAGCACATAACTAAATAAAGTATGCAGGTAATATGCCACACGAGATCACTTCCAAACAGAACATTCTACAAATTGCTGTTTGGCAGACAGAAGGCTACAAGTGGTATCAATATGAGGAGTAAATGGGATTTACTATGGAATTTGTATGGAATTCCGTGTGTCAGGAAAATAAAAATTAGAAGAGACCTCCTTTTAAACATCAAGCAGCAATTTGTTTCTTTGTTTCCTAAGTGCTTGGGGCAAGATGTAGAGAAATCAAATTTTGAACAATTCTGGTTTAAGAGGCAAGGGATGTTTGAAAGCATACAGAGAGACCAAGAAAAACATCATTCTAATTCTTAACATTTTTGTGGTATAGGCTCTTTTGAACATCTGAGGAAAATTGCACATAGGCAAAATTCTGGGATTACCTGCACAGCTTCATGAGGATTATACATGCCACTTTGAAAAAACTGCTCTAGATTCTACCGCTCCAGAAAGTAGCAGGCATATTCTTTGCACCTTCTAGACCCTTCCTGCAGTGCCTAATCTACCTTGGTACCCAGTGGATCCGCAACACACATTTGTTTAAAGAAATCCCACTCTCCAGGAACTTCTGTATCTATGAGGAAAGCATGCCCAAAGGGTCAGATTCTAACCAACAAGAAGCCAGAGTTTCCAAGGTCCTCTTTGGGAAATTTGAAAGTTTTGGAAGCCATCAAAAATTGTCGCTTGGAATGGCCCTGACCACTTACTCATTAGTGGATATAAACACGTGATTTGGGGTACTAAGGAGGCATTGACAAGTCAGCTGTCCGCACTTCAGCAGCTGAGAGGCTGAGCTGGCTTGTTACCATCGCGATGCTGGCAAATGCCTCCAGCGGGCAGTGGTGAGAAGAGGGTTAGATTTAACACTTCCAAAGAGCAGAAGTGTGTGGTGAGCTAACACATCCCTATTTTATGGGCAGTTTGTCCCTCTCCCCTCCATGTCTCTTGGGCTATGTGGTTTCCCACCCTCAGCTAAGATCCCAGAGCGCCCTCCAGGGTGTTTTCTGATCAGTCTCCGGCTCCTGCTGTCCCACATTCTGCATTTATTTGCCCTGTATGAGCACATGGGTTGGTGACACAGGAGCGGACGCCCTCCTGAGGCATGGAAGCTCGTCTTTCAGAATGCCAAGGATGGTATTGTCCTCATCAGAGCTCCCCTGATGCATAAATAACATTAAAAATTAAATGAATTTGTTTCTGGAAGGAAATTCATTTTCCCGACTCAGCATGGATGTTTTGGCAAGTCCTTGAGCTAGAAGATACTGACATCTGCTCGCAAGCATTCGACCAAGCAGAGTCAACTGAAGATTCTGGAGACAGAGGGCAGCCCCAGCAAGGAGCTCCCGGAGTCAATCAGCCAACATTTTACTGATGATTTCTCCCTCTGTGCTCCTTGTTCAGGTCCGTATAATTCATCCGAGTGGAAAGAAATTACAGACCAAATTTTGCAGGTAAGGAAACTAAGGCTCAGAAGCGTGAGGGGACCTAATCAAGGAAAAATAAGAAAATAACGGCAACTTCCATTGAGTACTTTGCTCTGTTTGCCAGATAACATTTTAAGTGCTCTTACACGTCCTAACTTACTTCACCTCCACAGCCCTAGGAAGCAGGCATGATTATTATTATCTTTTCATTATTGAAGATTCTGGAACATGATGAGAGTAAGTAGTTTGCTCAGGGTCACAGACAGAGCGGGATTCATTTTTAATTGGCATAAATCTGACGCATGTGAAGCGGGAGAGATTCAAGGAGAGACAATACAGAGAGAAAAAGAAGCAGTGTCACAAACCACAAATCATCCCATTATTGGTTTGATCCTATGTTTCCCAGCTACCAATGCTCTCCCAAAACAAGGAGAGAGAAATAAACAAAACTGTGTGTTGCTTTTTGATACTGATGGCAATTAAGGATGGTAAAGTAGAGTTGCTGACTATTTGTTTGGCTGGGTTCACTATCTGAGAGTACCCCTGTGCAAGGAGACTATACGAGATCATTCACATAAGCTGCCTCCACGCAAATACTTGGTTTAACTGCCAAGTGTAAAGATGTCCTCAGTCTGGATAACACCAGGTTATAAGATGGTTTCCAAAACAATAAAATCCCAATAGAATTTTCTTCTTAAATCAGCAAAAAAAAAAAAAAAAATGTGTTTGGCTTCTCTCATTTTTTTTAAAGCATTCAAAAAAGTTATACTATATTTAACTTTTTAAAGTGTTATATTAAACATTCTCAACAACGTTTAATATAATGCCAAAAGGGTCAGATTCTAACCATTCATCTGTTCAAAGTCGAAGTTAAACAATGAACTAAAGAACAATTCAATGGAACACAGAGGAAGTGTGTGCCAGCCAAGTTTTCACGTGGGAAGACTCTCACATCTCAGACTCTCTGGGAGATGAATTTTAAATTCTGTTTTTAAAGTTTGACTCTGGGAGGCTGCAAGAAAGAAGAAAAAGATTAAAAGGAGGTATTTTCAAAGTAACAAATGCCAAAGTTGACTCATCGTGGGCCTAGGAGTTAGAGAAACCTTCTTGCAATGGGGAGAAGGGTCAGGGTGATGAACTGGCCACGACACACAGGCCTGTTGGTCACCAGTTAGATGCTGGAGGTGACACCTGTCCTTCCCCTATCCAGACATGAAAGACTCCCACTGACTGTGAGGGACAGAGGAGACCTTTGGCATGGAGCAGCCCAAAGGAAATGGGTCAGGACTGCCTAGGGCCACGTGGGGCATTGCCAGGATGGAAGCAGACGATTATCACAGGGCGCCCCATCTAGCACAGAGTTTGGGTGGCCTAGTCAGCATTATCCTATCCCTTCCCCCTCTCCTCTTTACCCGACTGTGTGTAGGAATCTACCTTCCTCTGCATAACCATGCACTGCAGGAGAAGCTGATCCCATCCGAGGGCCCAGGATGGAGGCTGGACCAAGCACCTGGAGCCCAGCCCTCCCTTATCGGAACTCTTACTGGTTCAGGGATGGACTGGGGACATAAGTTGGCCCAAACTGAAAGGAAGGGATTAAATAAAGAGCTCGCTCTCTGTCTTTCTCTACAACCCCTGGCAAAAATTGAACAGGAAATCAATTCCCTGACTGCTTCTGGCAGTCAACTTGCAAATGTACATGGTTTATTAGACAATCTGGATTACTTGAGGCAAACAGAAACACGACGGATTAAAAAAAATTTTTTCAACTCTAAGGCCCACTGTGTTTTGTTAAATTTTGTTTTGCCACCCTATTGTGAATCTAGGGCAGATGCCATCATTTCCAGTCACTCTCGTTACTAAAATCTCCAGCCAGTCTCATTGAATTAACAGGCTGACTTTTGTTCTGCTAAGCACAAGCCAGGCTCTGGCCTGAGGAGCTTGAGTTGCTCTGTTTTTGCCCTTCCTTCCCTAATTTTCCTGGTTCAATCTCCCTTAGTGTTGGGCACTGGGAGGAGGGAAGGGAAGCAGGGCAAATGTTTCTTTATCTGTGAGTGCAGCTGCCATCTGTTGACCATGACTGCTTCCTTGGTTAATACCACCCCCCTAGCAGCACCTTCTTTGAGGCAGGAACTCAAACATCTACTTTCCCCATTAGATGCATGTGTGAGGGTTTGGGGAGACCCTGTGGGGTCACGTTTTAGCATTTTTCTGAAGTGGGAGGCACAACCCCAACTCCAGCTTTACCTCTTCCTCTGCAGCCAATGACCCACCCCCATTCCCTACCCTCTCTCTGCCCCTTCCTCCCATCCAAGCCCCTTGCACCTGGTTCCCCATAGCCAATAGGCAACCTTCCTGGGTAAGGGTACCAGCAAAACACTGAAGCATAGTCACCTACCACAGTCCCTCAGTGGACTTAGGCAAACTCATCATACCAAGCAGTGGGAATCTCATCTGCACACGAGCCCTCCCTCTTCCCGCCTCATCTCAGCTGGGTCCTTAAAAGCACATAACTTGGAGTTTTCTTCTCTGCTCAGATGTGTGTAAGGTAAAATGATCAAGTTTGCTGTCTCCACAGGTGGCCAATCAAAAGAGTAAGGAAGCCTCTCTTTAGTGGTGATCTCTGTGTCCCCTCCCTTGATTTCAAGGAGAAGGGGGAAAATACCCCCCACAAGGAAAGGGAAAAAGGCGCAGGAGGATGACCCACTCGTCATGAGGTTGGGAGAAAGGGTGATGGCTAAATGGCTTCAGGGGCACAGCTGTCCTTCCCGCTTCTAGAGGTTGAACTTGGCCAGAGAAACCCTGACCACCAAGAGGGAGGGGATTTCAAAATTGGCCACTGTTCCCTTCCTTCCCCCTCTTTTCAACGCCAACTTGTTGGAGTCATTGAAACCAAGAAAGCAGGACCAGCTACGTAATTTTCTGACCTCTGTGCAAAATGACAATGCAAGGCCTTTTGTTCAAAACTTATTAAGAATTTCAAGATGGTGACAGTAGAGCATTAGACCAAACACAAGGCCTTTCTAAGTGTGACTGCCCAGGTCCGGAACACCGCACGTGGAGCCAAAGGGGACCATCCTTAAGCCCTAAGATCTCACGGAGTTTGCCTTGTTAGGCTTTGGACTTGCTGAATACCCGTCATGTCTTCCTTTATTTTCCTCCCTTCTGGAGTAGGTATGTCTATCTATGCCTGTCCCACCATTGTATTTTAGAAGTACGTGATTTGTCTGATTTCACAAGTTCACAGCTAGAAAGGAATATTTCCATGGGATGAATCATAACTCCAGTCTCACTTATAACTGATTTAGATGAGATTTAGAAGAGATTTTGGACTTTAGATCTTTGAGTTGATGCTGGACTAAGATTTTGGAGGTTGTTGGAATGGAATGAATGTATTTTTCATGTGACAAAGATATAAATTGTGTGTTTGGGGGCGGGGCACCTAGGAGCAGAATGCTGTGGACAACATTCACAAATGTGCCTTATAAGCAGCAAGGTGCTATCCAAGGTACAATGTCAATGTGATTCCTGAATCCTTGACTCTGTTTTGGAAAGATCACCCCAACTGATGCCTGCTTGGAAAATGGCAGTTAAATCTGCAGAGGCAGAGTTAAAACAGGCTAAAGTATTTATAAATCTAGTTTTAAGCTGGGCAAAATATACTTTTAACAGGTTATGCTCAGGGGAAGCTTTCAAAGGTCAAGTTCATGCCATGAATTGAGCTTATAATTGATGGTAGTTGACTTCAGCTTGAAGTAAGTTGTTGAGATCTTGGAGGACATGATTTTTTAAATAAAAATTTCAAGTAATACTGGTACATTTATAGTCTCTGATTATCTATATTTTCCTAATCCCATATTTCAGGTCCATGAAAATACAAGTCCATGTTTTGAGAATGTTGATAGTGAAACAATTGTATTATCACCTTGCAGTATAACATCATTATAGTCTGATTCCTGTGATTGTAGGGACAGAACCATTCTTTGCCATTTCTCCTTTCCACAAATGATCTATGATATTGCAGAACCTTACACAAGCTTTTTTCTCTGCCTGGGATATATATTTTCCTATCATGGACACTTGATAGTGGCTCTTCTAGCATCTATTTGTCTCATTCCAAATTTCCACCCTTCTATCTGCTTACTTGAAGGGAAATGAGTACCTCCTATCCTCCAGCAGGTGGCATGCAGCCTAGACTAAGCCAATCACCATTGTCTATGGCCTTGGCCACAGCGGTTGACTTAGGGGTGGACATAATATGACAGATCCTTGGAAGTTAAGTAGATTGATTGACTATCATGGTCTAACTAAATAGATCTATCAGGATGAATGGGCTATTTGTTCACTCATTTTTATTTTTCCACTTTTCTAACTTGTTTTCTAAATATTGAAAAGTTCATTCTGACAACCTTTTTAAGCAGTTTAATTAATATTGGAGCTCAGCAGTTCAAGAAATTGATTAAATATTTCTCAAAATAATGCTCTCAGTATGCTCCTGTGGAATGAAATGTGTATAAACCTGGCATCGCTTCTCTAGTAACTGGTAGCCCCATAAATCCAGTATAACAGATGTCCAGAAAAACACAATGAAGACCATATCAAAACAACTTGATTAAGTCAGTGCAATAATTCATGCCTTGAAAAGGAGTTGTCCGTCATTTATACACAGCCTTTTATAGTTCTGATAAAGTGATTTTTCAAAAAATGGACACAAGTTATTTGACATTCCTCCAACTGAGCAGTGTCTATGTACCCCGCACATGAATCTGAGTGGGGTTCTGACATCTTTGCACCAAAGCGCTTGGTAGAAATGATACGTGTTTCTAAAGCTAGATGGTTAAATGCCATTCAGTTTCTGCCTGGTACTCTTGAATATTCAACTAAGAGGGTGGATTCCAGATGCTGTATAAAAAAAATCAAACTAGCTTGAAATTACTCTGCTGGAGAGACCAAGTGTGGACCTTCCTGCTGATAATCCCAGGAAGCCCAACCTTCAAGCCGTCCAGCCCAGGCACCAACATCATGGAGCAGAGACAAACCATCCCTGCTGTGCCTTATCTAGGTTCCTAACCCATAAAATATTTTTAGCATGATAAAATTGTTATGTGCCAATAAGTGGTTTGTTATCCTCTTCAAAGATAGATTTCAAATTTTTTCTTTGATGTGTTTCAGCTACTCTGTTGCTAAGTATGCCTTTCTTTTTATTATATTTAGGATTCAATAAACTTCTTGAATCTGTGACTGGTGTCTTAAATAGTTCCGGAAAATTCTCAGCCATTACTATTTTGGTACCATTCTATCTATGCCTTCCTTTCTAATCTCCAATTAAACATGTTAGAACTTTACACTGTATCTTCTATTTTTATCCACTCTTCTGGTGTCTCTCCGTGTTAGAGAATTGCTTCTAATTTATCTTCCAGTTTACAAATCCTCTCTTCAGCTAAGTCTGGTGATAAATTCACCCATTGTGCTTAAATTTCAGTTACCATTTTTCAATTATAGAAGCTCTGTTTTTTTTTTTTATTTGTTATGTCACCTTTTATAGTTTCCTGTTCCTTACAGACACTTCCAAGTTTGATTTTTTTAAAAAAACCATTTCTTTATACACATTAAGTGTGGTTATTTTATGGTTTGTGTCTAACAATTCCTAGATCTGGAGTTACATTGGGTCTACTGCTATTGAATATTTTTCTGCTGGTTCTCACTCATGTCATGTTGGTTCCTTATACTTCTGGTATCTTTGACAACATGTTGGATATTCTATTTGACAAACTATTTGTATCAATAATTTTAGGTCTATGATGATTAAATCTTCCCCCTAGGGAGAATTTTTGCTTGCTTCTGCCAAACAGTCTCCTGATAAGTCTTTCAGTCTAGATTGCCTTAGACTTACTTTGTATTTTATCCAATTCTTGTAAATCTGTTTCATTGGAGGTTTGGTCCAAACTCCATAGCTCACCATTACCTAAAGCATAAATTCAGGGGATGGTAGACTAACAGAAACCAGAGATTCTCAAAGTTTAAGATGCATACAAATCACCTGGTATCTTGCTGAATGGTGGGATTGTCAACAGGAGAGCAGATTCTGATTCAGGAGGTCCAGGGGGAGGACCAGAATCCCGCATTTTAACAAGCTCCCAGATGATGGAAATGCTAAACTGTGAATACTAAGAAGGTAGATTACTTGTGTAACGCTGAATAGGAATACTGAATGGGAGTTGGGAAGATTAACATGCTAGAACATATTCCACGTGTTTTTTTTAAACAATATGCTGCCTCAAATCAAATATGTTTGAATCTTTCCTTTATAATATATTAGATATGCAGGTACTGGAGAGATTGAGGCATTTCTGAGAGTACTTGCTGCAGTGGTACTCTGATTTTAACAATGATGCTTTTCAAGGAGCAAGAGGTTTATAAGTTAGACTGAGAAAGATGACAGAATAGTGTGATATCTTTCCCCCATGCTACATCCCATGATCAGTTGTCTAAGCCCTGTGGAAGATGGGTCTGCAGATAAAAGCTGAAAGAACCAGCTTTGTAGGGAACTATGAAGACATAGAGGTAAGTAGAGGAACACTCATCATCATTAGGCCTTGCAGCTTTGAGAGCACCGGGGAGCCAATCTGGGGCCTATCCTCAGTAACTGATACCAAGTAGGTAGATTTACAGAATGTATAGTCCCCCTCAGGTTCAGGGACATAGTCAAGGCAGCCCAGAACAAAATACCATGAGTAAATTCAGATGGCAAGAAACATTTCCAGGGGCTTCTAGAAATAATTAGGATAGATCTTAAATGGAGATCATTCTGTACACAAATGAAGATAAAAATGCAGTGGAATTTGAGCAATTACTATTAACATTGTCCTTATTTGATATATATATCTACACACACATATAATGTATAATATATCACATATACATATTATAAAATACTTTTTACCATCTAGAGGCCATATACATTAAACTCCAAAATAAGGAGTAATTCATAACTAATGGAGGGAGAATAATGCATTGGAAAATGCGCAAGATTTTTAAGCAGAACTTTTAAGGTTCAAAAAGGGGGCCACGTTGGATCAGTTGCTTAGCTTAAATTCCAGAGTTTGTGAAATTAAAGTAATAACATTCACTAATTACTTATCACATATTAGGTATTTAATGATAAATATGAATATTTTTACTTGTCCCTTCCCTCAATACCAACAACTTAAAACATTATCTAAATCCCAGGTCACAACTTTATCCAGTTAGACTTGTGATAACAGAAGATCTGGAATATTTGGACAAGAGGTGCTCTGAAAACCAGCATCACTACTGCATAAGAATTCAAAACAATGGATATGTAAGTCCTCTTGCTTCTCATTCCATTTTTAGAAAACTGAAGCACCAGGTCTGCAGCAGTGATTTATTTGGCCACACTATTTCAAAGTTGAGGCATACAGACTTGGGATAATTAGCTAATAAATTTTGTTATTTTATAACCAAGGGAAAAGGTAATCCTTCCATATTCTCCATGTAAGTCATTCTCAGGTTCTTTTTAGTACAAATGTGGTGAGTATAACTGGTCAAAAAGTTTTGTTATTTAGAGAAGACATAAATGTCACAATATGATTATAATTTCCCTATATTTTCATTCCAACCAGATCAGACATATTTATTAAATAATCACTTGTGACATAATTCACAAAGTGTATCCTCTAGAACGATAGTACATTTACTTATCTCAATATATTACCACATGCAGTTCCCAGCATCCCTGGAAATAATTATCCAGCATCAAACCTAGTGAGTTTAAAATCAGAATCCATCTTAAATACTGAAAAGTACATTTGCAAACTAGCCTCTCAAAATGCTCTCAATTTACGAAATTCTGAACTCAGAGGAATGCTTTTTTATATTGAAAATTGTAAATGAGGTTAGGAAAAAATATATTTTATACCAGATTACTCAGATGAGCATGCAAATATTGACAGCTCCAGCATTTCCATATAGGAAGTATAATTTAGTAGGAGAAAGAACGTATCTTGCAGTGAAAACATACTTACTTTATAGACTATTTCTGTTTAGCTGAAGGGGCTTTGGGTGGTGGGAGGGGGTAACACTTTGGCCTCTCAAGCCATTTGACATTCCCCAACTGCAAATATATTTTCTTTCATGGAACACTGGGTGGCCCTTATGAGGAGAGCTGGGCCATTGTCATTTCAACTCTGGTCAATTATTCCAGTAAAGGAGAAAAATATGTTAGAGTTGAAGCTTGTCATTTGAAGATCCTTTATTGGTAATAAAAGAGAAATTGTGGTTGGTTTGTATGTGTCTCTCTGTCCAGATCTTAAAATGAACACAGAGAAAATTCAAAGATTGCTAAACCCGGGCAAAAGGGGTGCAGGAGTGTTAACTTTTTACAATCCCACATAAGATGTCCTCAAAGGGCACTGTAAGGACAGCTTAATTCTTTCACAATGAATTGGCTGCCTGACAGATTTAACTTGAATGCTGCTTTCATTGCTAAATGAACAGTTAAGCACCACTGAGCCCAGGTATTCTAGGAACACCGAAACTAAGTACAAGGTCCTTGTTCCCCAGGAAAGCATTCTTATTTACCAATAACTCCAACACACAGAGGCTAGTCACGGCAAATGACTCAAATATATATAGAGAGAGGTTCTTTTTACCTTCTTTTCTTCTTTTTTCTCATGGACAAGGATATCTTCCTTTCTCTTAATCATATTCAACTTTATAGTTAATGAAATATTTGTGTGCTTTGGTGTGTATGCAAATGAGTTATACAAAAAGATCCATGCAGAATTATGGCCAAGACATAAACAACAGTACACGAATCCATTGCTTTAAACTGGAGACTCTCAGCAGAAGATGGCAACACAAAAGAACAATTTTCTAGCAGGGCTCTGTCACAGGTCACTGGTCAGACCAGGCTGTGTCTGAAAATCCTGTTATTTATCTGTCTTCCTTACTTTAAAATGAAAGACTTCAACTCAGATAAAAATTATAGCTTTCCTTCTGGTTGATCTTTTAATAATATACACAAGTGGCTTAAGATTGGGCCAGAAATGTAGACTAGGGCCAGCCAGCTCAGAGAAACCTTGAAATATAAGAATAGGAAATTTGAACTTCTTTAGACAGTGAACTATACAAATGCCTGATGTGATACCTCACCACATTGGACCATTCAAGATTGAAGGTAAAGCCTGCTAACAAGATACAATTTATTCACAAATTGTCTATTTATAATGTTATAATGTATATTTTGCAGCAACAGATGTCCCTCTAAAGAGACTTGCTTTCAGATATACATATTCACATTCTTCTATTTCCATCCTCCTCCTTCAAACCAAACCTAAAAGGTCCCTATAGATATTTACAATGCTGTCTAAAACAAAATGTTTACTTTTACCCAATGCTTTAAAAATGTTTTGGTTCACATTTGTCAGCATTAACTCAAAGGCTTTAGAAAGCAGCTGATGCTGTTCTCAACACAGGCCACTTGCTTTTCCCACGGGAGTCAGTCAAGCCTAAGTGAGTGGCTGAGAGAAGCACATTTGAGAAGGGGAGGCTCTGTGCTGCACGGTGAGCAAAGGGCCCTCAGAAGGCAGAGAGGCTGCCCTTGGGCTCATCGAGAAGGGCGGTTCATGCAAGAGGGCCTTTTCCATCACGCAAGTCAACACTGATTCCAACCTTGGAACAGCACGCTCTCAATGGAACAGTGGAAGGTCAAGGACGCTTACTGACTGCCAGCTCTACCACAGGCCTTGAGCTAGTTTTTCTTCATGTGTACTTTTCTCATTTCAGTCTTTTATTATATTTCCATGTTATAGCCGAGGAGACAAACTCAAGTGAAATGACTTGTTCATAATAACAGAATGATGAGTTGAACATTGTCTTCTTCCAAAGGCCACGCTCTTTGCCAAACACGTTAGGTGGGTTTTCTCTCCCACAGTCCTGTAGGTGAGGATATAAGCAGCCTTTCTTTGAAACCTGCCATCCGTCCTCCACAGAAAGGGGACACCAGGTTGTGGTAAGGGGCTGAGGGTTACTACCAGGGATCTGTTTGAGGACGAGGCTAAACAGAAAATCCCTCACCTTGTACACACACACCAATCCTTTAGGTGGAACCACATGAAATCACTTTTTATAGGTCAAAATTTGTCAGAATTGCCAATTTTATATGATTCAACCTAATTGTTTTTTCATGGTAATAATCCAAGAGTTAATAATACTGCTATTCTACCTGCTGTTGGAGATATTTCTGGCCTAGAAAAGAAGTGTGTGTGTCCTTTTGCCTCAGGCACAGGAGAAAACAAGTCTCTGTCGCCTGGGGAGCAATACCCATCATCATCCTCCACTCCAGGAACACTCACTCCTCTGAGGCAACAGGAGGAAACCACATCTCGACTGAGCAGAAATTCAGGCATTCCCCCTTGAATTGCTTTTCCCATAATTAAAGACAGGTTTGAATCGTAGAAATACTTTTAAATAACAAAGTGTATAAGACAAAGAAAAATACTAAGCCATGGAAGTTGCCAAGGGGTCGTAGCACATTTGGCATCAGCCCACACCTGAAATTTTACAGGTCAACCCGCTGGAGGGGCCCATGGGAAGTGTGTCTGCGCTTATTCTTACTAAGGGGCACTGGCTTCTTTGACTGACACCCTCAGTACTCAATTTACATTTGGGGGCATTTGTCAACTGCCCAATACGTATGAATCCCTGAAATTTTAGTAGGCATATCAGAACACCCTAGGGAATATTTTGACCTATAAGATATTTTTAAGAAACATTTGATAAATTCAAGTTTTTCTAATAAAAACACCTCATTTTTTTTCTCAAGGATTTCTTTTTCAAGGATTTCAAGAACAATTTTGAAATCCGCTTAACTGGTGGAATTTGCATCTTCCTGCCTCCCAACAGGGATTTCCATGTCTGTGCAGGCTGGATTAGGCCTTAATTAGAAATGTACAGCTTTGCAAAGGGGAAAATGTGGCGAAAACCTGGCCTGATTCAAAGCCTTGACTATTACACGTTTACTAAGCCAAACCAAAATTTTATCCAGAGGCCTGAATCCATGAGAACTCATGACAGGTGAGGGCTCACACTACCCCCGGCATTTATTTTCCGATCAGTTTCCTAGGAGAATTGAATTGAACAGCTGTTTTGTCTAGTGGAAGGATGCCCCTAACTATAATAATGAAAAAATTTGCCTTGAGTGTGTGAATTCTTTCTCAACTGTTAAATCCTTCAAATCCAAACCACGGATGCAGTGTCCACAAATAATATTAACCCTACCAATGCCTCAGGCTCATTATTATCTATTAACTTATTTAATCCTCACAAACTCCCCCCATACTATTATCGGTTCCATTTTATAGATGAGAAAACTGAGTCAAAGTGTTTGAATTCTCAAGGTCCCACATCCAAGAAGTGATTGAGCAGGAGATTAAAACAGGCGTGCTGATTCTTAAGTCCATGATTTTAATCACCAAAATACTGTCACTCATGAGAAACTGGCTGTCTGGCAGTCCCTCCCCCCACCAAGTAAGGATTAGCATGACAGTTTGATGGCCACAAAGCACAACTGCCCCCTACTTGTGGCACAACTGCCACTGCAGAAGCTGCTCCACCCAAAAAAAATAAGCATCCTTTTTATGAAATGTCCCCAACTGTTTGCTTGCCCGCTTGCAGTCAGTCAAGAGCCACCAAATATACCCGAAGACCAACTGGAGAGTCACCCCATTTCCAAAGCTCCCACCTGAATGGAACACTTGTCATCAAAGACCATCTCGGTATCTCATCTTTTCACTTTCTGAAACTGACTCCCCTGGGAAACTTTGAACTCCTGATGAAATGAAGGTGACAGCAATTTCCCTTGCCACCATCTACAAAATGAGCAGACTTTGTTAATTTAGTCTCAGACTTCATTTTGTCTTTGATAACCAGCACCAATCAGTTGGACTCTTTGGATTTATGGTTATGTTAAAATACCAAAATTCAACGTACTCACAATTCTTAGACTTTCAACACACTGAAATTACCATAAACTTATCAAAACATTAAAAAGAGTCCAATCGAGAATGACTACTAAGAGGCATAATGGAATGTTCGGTTCTTGATAGGTTGTGTTGTTATAATAAATAATTCTAACATGGTTCCCAGTAGAAGATCCATAGAGAAAAACAGAACTGTCTGTTATTCCCCTCACTGACCTGTGTCCGAATAAAGAGGTGGTAAAATTTCTCTACACTGCATCGGGATTAATGAGTTATGTCGTTTGTCCCAGCCATGCCAAGATGCTGCTATACTTTAAGTCATACCCAAATCAGCGTTGTTACATATTCCCACATGACCCTGATCTTTAAAGGTCACAGAATAGAAAGTTTACTCTTTGTACCCCCTTTTTGTAGCTATAGGAAGCAAGAACTTACCTGCCAAAAGATAAACACTGCCAACTGCTGGGGTAATAGATTAAACGCATGCAAGTTTCTGCACTTGGAAAACAGCAACATTTTCTACTTTTCTTTAGTGAGAACAGTAGAATGTTTTCTTCTTAATTTCTCAGTAAAATACATGGACATCTGACTTGTGGCACATTCTTGATTAGGGTCTCACAGCCCTAAGAGAGCAGAAGCAAAACACATTTGTTCACACAGATACATCCACCATTTCCCCAAAGGTGGAGTAACAGCCCTTGTTCTTACTGGATTTACAGTTTCCATACACTTTTCTGGGATTCCCATCTCTGACATGCCCGTAAACAGTTACAAACTCATTTTTAAGTTCTAAGGAATACAATTTGAAACTCAAACCCTAAAAGAGCACGAAAATCCCAAAAGCAGCTTCCCAAACATCGACTGCCCTCAGGTAACCAAGCCAGAAGCAAAAAGAATCAAACCATGATTTTTATGAGAAAACTTTTTGAGGGCTTCCAGGTCTTGTAATTTCAGAAACTTTAAGTGCCAACTGCGTCCTCCCTTTCTGAGCCAGATTTTATGCTATAATAAAAGCATGTTTTTTCTATCATGATTTAATTATTTCATTGTTCAGGTTTTATTCTTTATTTCAACGAAGCCAATTGCACTAGTTATAAGAAACACCAGAAATTAACTCACGCTCTCAAAAGTATACTCTCAGTTCTAAAAGAAAAGAAATTCCCAAACTTTCATAGCCTGCTTCCCCATAAAAAATTAATCAAGTTGTTTGTAAACATAGCTTCTAGCATAGCGTCTCAGAGACAGTAAGTAATTGGTGAAAGATATAATCCAACTATTGCTATATCCAAAGACTTAATACCAATGTCTTTATTGCTTATGTCATTTTCCTGATAAGGTCAATGCTTGATTTCTTTTTAAATAATATGCCTCTAAAAGGCAAACACCAAATGTATTATACTGTGAAGACCAAGAAAACTAATCACTTACCACTTGCAAAGATTATGAAAATGGATTGAAAATTCAGTATTTTGTTATTGAGGTGAAATTCACGTAACATAAAATTAACCATTTTCAAGTGAACAATTAATTAGCATTTAGTATATTCACACTATTATGCAGTCACCACCACTAACTCCAAAACAGTCTCATCACCCCACAAGGAAACTGCATCCATGAAGCAGTTGTTCCCCATTTCCTCCTACCCATGGTCTCCAGTAACCACCAATCTACATTCTATCTCTACCGATTTACCTATTCCAGATATTTCATATAAATAAAGTCACGCAATATGTGACCTTTTGTGTCTGGCTTCTTTCATTTAACATAATGTGTTCAAGGTTCACCCATGTCACAGAATGTGTCAGTATTCCATTTTTATGGCTGAATAATATCCTGTTGTATGGATATATCACAATTTTTTTATCCACAACCCCCCATTGGTGGACCTATGAGCTGTGGTGAAGAGTGTTGTAAACATGCATGTACATATGTTTAACTACTAGTGTTCAATTCTTTGGGGTATGAGTGGAATTGTTGGGTCATATGGTAAGTTTAGTTTAACTTTTTGAGAAATCTAAATATGGATTTTTAAATCATTAACAGTGACAACATAGAAGTTAGAGTTACCAAGTAGCAGAGAGAGTAGGTTCTGATTCCCATGAATCAAGTAATGACCAACCATAATCTAATCTAATCTAATCTAATCTAATCTAATCTAATCTAATCTAATTGGGATCAGGGATCTCACCAGAATGAGTAGAGCTGTGGAGAGAAGACTTTTCTGGGGCAGAATCTAGATTCCTTTTTACCAGATAGGTAGACCTGCTCCACATTTATGCTAAATGAAATAAGAAAGATAGAGAAAGACAAGTACCATATGATCTCACTTATATGTGGAATCTAAAAACAAACAAAAAACCCCACTAAACTCAAGAGATAAAAAAATTGGTGGGTGGCAGAGGTGGAGGGTGTGGAGTGGGCAAAATGGGTGAAGGGGATCAAAAGTACAAACTTACAGTTATAAAATAAATCAGTCCTGGGATGTAATGTACAGCATAGTGACTGTAGTTAATAATAGTGTATTGCATATGTGAAAGTTGCTGGGAGAGCAGATCTTAAAAGTTCTTAGCACAGGAAAAAACACACATCACAAATATAGACATAGAATTCACAAAAAACTTTATTCCACAGATTTTAAATTAATAGCCTTCAGAGAGGAATCGAGGAGACACATTGTTATATTACTCTGGATTCATCATCAGGATCAAATTGGGATAACTAGTGACATTTGCTAAACATTATGCTCTTTCCTGTTATCTTCTTCAAATCATATCGAAGAATGATATAACTTCCTCAGTTTTAATGGTCATAATATCTGTGAGGCTACAGAGAGTGTATAAATAGTTGACTTGTGGAAAAAGATGAACTACAGGGAATATGAAAATAGCTTGCTCACAATCTGTGACGTTCCGATTCTCGCTCAGCACACCAAGTCTGCTTGCCGATGGGCCTTCTTCAGTCAACGCCATATCCTACAGGTATTATCCTTGCTGCCTAATAAAACAAATGTCACACAATTATTTTTTCTTTATTTTATGCACTTTCTCTTTTTACAAGTTGACATTTTCTGGGTCACTGTAAATTATCGGGGTGCCGAGTGTGCTATATTCTCAGCGCCAAGCTGCAGAGCCCCTGCACAGCTCAGGTATTTTGGGAGTGGGAATTTTTTTTTTTGCGTGATTCCTGTCCATCATAAATTGGTCAAGGTCATGCCTACTCGCACCAACAAGGTTCAGGACATCTTAGAATCGGAGAGGTCCTGAGAGTGTGACCACTTCACCCACGCCCTTTGCTTATGCCCTAAAAATCGCCACCAATTTTTAGTGGAAATACAGTGACTGAATATCTCTGGGTTTGGGTAACTGGCTTCTGAAGAGGCAGAACATTCCACTTTGGAATACTTCAAAATGTTAACAGATTTATCTTATCATCAGTCAAAATGTGAGATTCACATGCTCCACCCTCCCCATTACTAGGACGGCCTCTCTTCCGAGGTGGCCTAGACATACGCCTACCCAACGGACACCTGTCACATCCTCTGTAGCAATGACAACCCTGTGTGGAGCTGTGCTGGCCACTGCTGGCTCTCTAAACTTCAGGGACCAGGCACCTAACATCAACATAAGAAGTGTGGGGGCTCCTTGGACCAGGGAAGCCTGTGAAGTATGTACATTCCACCAAAATGCAACTTGTATTTTAAAAACTGTAATAACCACACTGGCCAATTATCTTCCAGGTGTGATTCTAAACCCAACCTCATGCAGTCCACTAGAAATGCATGCAGTTAATCACACTGGGGGTCCACCAAGAAAAGAGGACAGAGCGATTCAAACCTGCTGATGGCAGGACAGAGGTGTCCCCAGTCTAAGAAGCTCCATCGTCCAGTGGGCCATTCATTAGCAATTTGGAGCTTTGCATACACTAAATAAATCTGTGATATCTTAAAAGAGCTCAGGAATTCAACTGTCAGCATTAAAACAAGGCCAGCCAATATCCCTTCCCTAGACTCTCCATGTGAGAGTCTCTCATGGTAAGGGAGAAGGCACTGCAGAGCTGGCCTAACAGGAACCACATGGACCGGGAAAGGCTGGACTCTGACATACAGCCCTGGCATCCTTGCTTCTTGGCAGGAGCTCCCTGAAGGAGCACCCCAGGGCCTCTATCGCCGGTCCCACCCTTTTCCTTGTCACGGGAAAGGATTTTACTTTGTGTTCACAATAAAATACATGACTTATTTTGGCACTATCTTAGGAGTACCTACATTTTATTAACACTTGCAAATTGTAAGGTCAAAGAAAGTAATCTCTAATTTTAGAAGTTATCCATAACTAGGTAGAAAGGAGAGGTATTTTCAGGCAAAAAGGAGCTTTTTCTCAGTACCCCTGAAGTAATTTGACTAGGAAGCTACTTAGTCAGCCAATATGTGAATCCAAACTTGCATGAGACATTTAACTAATCAGGCCAGTTAAGCAATTTTCATATTTTCTCAGCATAATGAGAATCACTGAGAGCGGGCTGATCCAGCCCTCTGCACCCCGTCGGGTGTCCCCCTACAATGTGGCCCCAACTTCCCGCCAAGTTAGTCACCGCACTGACATTATTCCATATTCTTGTCATTTCCTCCCTTTCCACAATCTAAACCTATCCTCAATCCAATTCTTACTAAATGTTGTTAACATGATTAAATCACAATAAATTGCTAATGGTTGAAAAATGCTCAATATTTGTTCTCTTCCCCAAATAGTAATGTGTTAGCAAGGGAGCATCCAAAGAGAAAACAATTTAGCTCAAAGAATAAATCTCTAATGGGCTAAATCCAACTGAGGAGAAACTCAGGGTCCTGACTTGTTTTAGTTACTAACACTTACTGACATCAACTGAGTATCAGCCATTCCATGGACAATGCCTGGGGAAACATAGTAACCAGTAAGGCTGGCTACCAAATTCTTACTTAGTCTTTAGTGACTAAAATTCAAAATTCACAAAGCCTTCCAGTCAGCGGCAGAGCTCAGTTCTGTGGTTCCTCAGTGCAGCTAAAATTAAGTAAAGGATACAGACGGCACCAAGAAGAGCCAAGGACCCTGGAAGAGGGGTGGGGACAGGGGTGAACTCCTTCTACTCGTCAGCCTAGGGGCTCTAACAGCCGATTGCAAAGGAAAAACGAGTCTGCGGTGTTTCTTTTTCCCATACCTGTAATGATTATGTTGCCTTTATAGTTGAAAGCACAAGAGAAGATTTCGTCAGTGTGCCCCTGAAGAACCTGCAGGCACTGACCAGCCTGAGCGTCCCAGATTCTAGCTGTTTTGTCAGAACTGCCAGTTAGGAGACGATTCCCCTGGGGGTTGAAAGAAATCTACAAAAGAGAAAGAAATGTGTGTAATTTGCTTCCCAGCGTAATTTGCTTCCCAGTATATCTTTCATCAGCAAAAAGGGACATTACTAAGCACCTGTCAGCTTCCCAGCCTGGTTTTTTTTTTCTTATATAAAACAGTTTCATCACGATGGGAAAAATTTGGCAGGGACTAATACATGAAAATTAAAATCTGGACAGAAAAGTTTAATTGCTTACTCTCACAATTCTCAGGATAAAGCCCAAAGCTCCCTTATAATTCAAGTATTCCCCACCCTGCTTCTTTCCAAAGATTCATGATGCAGGTCCTGCAGGCAGAGAGAGAGTCCTGGTGCGGATGAGAACACAAGCCAAGTCATCTCTGCAACCCAACTTTCTGTGGTCAAAAGCATATGGGTTTACAAGAGGATTTCCTGTCCATTGCTATTCAAAGTGTAGCACTTTCCATAAATGTGTTCTGAGTGTTCTGAGCACCTCCTAGGTGCCAAGGAATCATCTAATGACGTGTACTCAGCTGGAAACCGTTAGTCACCCGCTCCTGTGGGCATCATGTTTATAATCCTCTATAACTCCTCAGAAGATAGTAATTTGGGCCACCTCCCCTGTGACAGAAGGCTTAGTGAGGTCTAGGCCCAAGGCCATGCCTTTTTCTAATCTCTGTGTTGCCCGTATCTAGCACAATGTCCAGCACAGTAGAAGCTTTCAAAAGCATTTGCTGAATGAATGAATGAATACCTTAGCTTTGCACCCCATAGAAGTGCCATTACATGTTGGCAGTTCAATAAGTAATATATCACTGAACAAGCATAAGATGCAATAATAGAGAGTCTGAGAACTTTTTATATTCACACACATACATACAGACATGTGCACTTGTTGAGTGGGACACAGCACACCTGTCAGTAGCCACCAGGCCAGACACTCAGGAACGTGTCTCCCACACCCACACCTCACCGTTCCCCTTCCTGCCAGCCCCCGTCCCATGAAAAGGACGTGCTTTGCACGGGCTCAGAGATGGGTTCTGATGAGCAGAAGGGCATCAGCCACGAGCGTCAGGTGCAGAGGCAGGAGGGAAGACAGCACAGACTTCAGAGACCAGAAAAAGTTAGGCAGAAAATAGATATGAGCAGGTGGAGGGAGAATAGGCCAGTAGAGCTCCCTAAAAGGGACACGAAGAGTTAACCAGATAAAACAAGAGGGCCAGTAAAGACTCACTGAGTTAATGAGTTAATCAGTTGAAGCTCCAAAGGCCAGGAATAACTTGAATGTCCCGATATTCCCCAGATAAACAAAAGTATCTGAGCACAGCCGATGTCTTCATTGATCAATTAGATCATGCCAAGGTAACACTTACTTTAGCCTGCTGAAAGGCCCAGTTTATTCCTTAACTTAACATATATGCTGTTATTTCCTCTCCCTTCAGCCCCTAATCAAGTAACTTTGTAACCAGGGCAGGAGACGGACCTCCGAAGTGTAAACAAACCTATTTGGGCAAAGAATGCTGAAGTCCCAAACCAACATAGTCACCTAAATAACCCAGTTCTCAAGACAAAACTCCAAAGGAATTAAAAATCACCGGTATACCTCATGCCTTATGCTGACCCTTGCCCAAAAAACTCTATAAAACTCCAACCCCCAAACCCTTAAGCGTGCCTCCTCTCTGAGGTTGCCCACACTTGCCTTTCTTCAAGTGTGTCACTCTGTCTGTTCTGCTTCAGATAAGTAGGGAGGAGCTCCTGAGAGCTCAGATCTGGGGCTTGCAGGTTTCCGTCACCTGGGTGACCCGGACAGGACTGCAGCTGTGGGATCTCCTCCTTAGTAGCCTGCCTGAAAGTCTCCTTTCTTTGCCTTTGGGAAGTTCTCAGAACATAACCTCACTCTTTCCATTGCTCTGTGGCTCCCCCAAATCCTGGGGTGGTGAGGGACTCAGTTCCCATCCCACGTCATGCAGATGGTGGACACTGGACACCAGGTGACACTGGCTTCAGGTGTGGTCAGGGGATTATGCCCTTAAGCTGAGCAGCAGTTCAATGAGCTTCCCTTTCCTCCACTTTTACTTCCTCTCTGCTTTATTAAAGTAAATCTGCCTTTATCTTGACCCAGGCCCGCTCGTCTCTTGGAATGCATTCCAATAAAACTTTCACTCTGCTTCACTACTGGGTCTCTGCCCTTCAATTCTTTCTTGCAGCAGGGACAAGAACCAAGGAGAGCAAACTCAACCTCCCCCCTAACGAAAATATCAGGCTGATCTCTTACCAGGAAGGAACAAATCTGACCTCAAGTATGAGCCCCAGGAACTGGGCTGAGCAGGGAGGCGGGGGTCACCAAGTCCCAGCGTTCTCTAAAATTTTCTGAGGACACATCTAAACCTTAAACCATTGATTGGATGCCCTGCTCTGTGAAGAAGCTTTTAGGAGGAACTTATATAAAAACCCAAAGTTACAGCTTTGGAGTTTCAAAACAGGTCATAAACTTTTTCAAGTGTTAAATATTTCCAGGCAAACCTTCTTCAATTGCATCTAATTTATGGAACACTTGATTCTTGCTGCACCGCATGGTTTTTGCATGATATGAACTTGTGTGTTTACTAGAATGAGGAAAAGCACTTCATCAGCGTCTTAAATAGCTTTAATAAGCATTTTCAGCTAACTGAATCTTTTGCTGAGGCTGAGGAGAATGCTGTTCTCTACATTTTAAAAGGTTTTAGAAATTATTTATTATGCTAAGTTAAAGGACACACTTAAAAATAAAGTCTTTAGGTAATTGATTTCTAGAAAGAAAGAGATAATTGGAGAAATTGAGTTCTCTCAGTGCCAATAGACCTATTTCTGCTAAGCATACTGTCTATTTTGAGAAAGTAAACAAAAGACTCCAAATGAGATAGCAACTCACCTTTGAAATTTCACCTTCATGGCCTTCCAATTTGGTGATGCATTTCCTTGTGGCTGCACTGAAAACTCTTGCTGTTCCTTTTTGAGAGGAGAGGGAATATATATAAATTCATCTGAAATACAGAACTTTGAACCGCATGCCATGAATTATCTGAACATCTACCCCTCTGACACACAAGCTTTGCACTAAGATTGTCTTCTTGCCTGCAGTGAAAGCCAGCCACTTAATACTGTAAGTATAAGCTGGTCCCACTGCAGGGAAGAGGAAGTGCCTCTCTAGCACCAGGCTTGTTGGTAGAGATACCAGTTTCCAAGGTAGATGGGGGTGGGGATATGGGGCAGGAATCCAGAAAGAAAAGGATTTGAAAGGGGAAAAGGGGAATCAAAGCAAGTTTTGAGAGGCTGGTGATGAAATAAGCAAGACCAACATCATACAGCAAGTATGAGCCTAAGCTTACAGAAGGTGCCAGAGGCCTTCTTGAGAGGGCACAGCAAACACTAGTCAACCAACCAAGAATAGGTGCTAGGAAACCCTTTTCAATGGAAAGGGTTGATAGAATGGTTTGTTCCCTATTATATCTGCAGTGCCTAGAAGTGCCGAGCTCATAGAGACACTCAATAAATAGATGTAGGATGGATGGATGGGTGAAATAATATATATATTCCCTTAGAACTAAGGAGAGGAGGTGTTAAAAAAGCATAGGAGAAAAAACAACAGTAGTGACATTGCTGTCGGAAAAAAGTTAAAATTTATCTGGCCAGGTGAAGAATGCTTTCTTATTGCAAATTGTAGCATGTCATAGAGGTAGAATTAGCAAGAAAAGGGAATTTGGTTATTCAATTTTCACTCAGAGAAAAGTAAAATATCTTAGTAAATTTTTTGCTTAACTTCCTGACAATGCCAACTTCAGGAAGAAGTAGACAAAAATTGCTATTCTAGAATAATATGATTAAAAATATAAAACTTGCTACTTAGTTGGACATTTCAAAAACCTCAGAAGAAAGTGATCAACTTGTTTTAAGAGTTTGTTAATAAAGCAAAAGACAAAAATACCCTGCATAAAAATACTCTAGATTTTACAAAAGCACTTCAGAAAGCATGGAAATAATACAGACTAAAATCATAATTTTTTTAAAAAAGAGATAAAAATATTAGTAAGGCACCAAAAAATAAATTTCACACTTGTGAGTAATGCCAGTGAGGAAGAAAAAGATGACATATTTAAACAAACAGATTCAGCTGCACAGATAACTAACTCTGTTGAGTGAGGTCCCATGTCAAGAAGGGAATGAGGAGCAAAGACCAGAGATAAATAAAAAGATTGCTCAAACATCAAGACTTCTTAGGAGGCACAGATTGAAAAGAGGTTTACAAAACACATCTAAAAGAAAAAAATTTATTTTTTTAAGTACTGTCTTATTGAACAAAGAAAGAATAGAGTCACTGCTAAGGGAAATAACAGATGCTAGAGAAAATAAAACTAGAACTGAACTTGTCTTATTCTCATCCGTCCATCAGCATTCCCCAACCCTACTTGTTTCTGCCCATTGTACTGACCAACTCCTGACATTCTATATAATCAAACATTCTGTACAATCGAACACTCTATGTAAAACACAGGGATGGTATCGTTCATCATCTCCCCCTAGGCAGGATAGCTCCATGAGGGGAGAGAGTCCTGTCTCTTTTGTTCACTGATATTATCCCCTTTTCCTAAAGCAATTCCTAGCACAAAGTAAGTATGCCATACATATTTGCTAAATGGATTTTTTTGTGTCTAAATGAGAATGATATTTAAAATGGAAGGGCAGATGGATTACAGTGAAGAGATGATTTTTAAAATCCAAGATCTGTGCAAACATGCAGAAGTCAGTAGTTACTTTAAAAAATAAAATCCTCTAGATTTAGGATGTTAATATTCCAGGGTACAAGAAGAATGTGTATGTACAATCAAAGGGTCACTTTTGAAAAGTCCTAGTAAATAGGAGAACAAATACAAAATGTAATTTTGAAAGGGAACTCAACTATGAAATAAAGACTGTATAAAATGAATCACTGGCAAACTTCTACCACTGCTTGTAACACAAAGGCTATATGACTACTTAAAAGCATGTTAGTCACAGGCAGCAATTACAGGGAAACAAAGAGTCAGTCACGCCTGGAGAAAGCATTCCATTTTTGCCAGAATTTCTTAAATGGCTATTTAAGGAGTTTTACACAGACATGATGTAGAGTCACATATAGTCATTAAGGGAATAGACAGACGTGTAGCATCATACATGGCGATGAGAGAGATGACTTAGATATAGTGTTGCTTATGCATGTTGTCAGGGCAGAAACACAGATATGGTGTATCATGATATGCATTCACAGGGAGCGACAGATTAGTGTCATATGTTGTCATTAAAGAGATGATGTAAACATAGGGGGTGTCGTGTGGTCATAAGGGAAATAGTGCATAGTTTGGGTCAAATGTGGTCATCAGAGAGATGACATAGACATATCATGGTGTCATACATTGTTGATAAGAAGATGACATGGTCATAGTTTAGAATCTAGGAGATAAAACAGACATAGTGTAGCAACATACATGATCATCAGTAAGATGACTCAGATGTAATGTAGGATCATATGTGGAGTCAGAATGTTGATGCAGACTTAGTGTGTATTGTGTGAAGATATCAAGGAGCTAATGCGGCCATAGTGTAGCATGATATGTGGCTGTTGTGGAGATGAAAAGACATAGTTTAGCATCATACATGCCATCATGCAGGTAATGGAGACATAAAGTCATCTGCTGACTAGGGAAATGACACATACACAATGCAGCAACATATGGGATCATCAACAGATGACAAAGACATATTGTAGCATCATACATGGCCATCATGGATGTGACACATACTAGATCACACACACAGCTGTCTAGGAGATAATTCAAAATAGTCTAGCACTCCTCAGGGCTGCCAAAGAGGCAATGTAGACATAGGATAGCATCACACTTAGTTTTCAAGGAGTTGATGTGCATGTGGACATTCATAAGGTGGGTTAGCATACAGAAAAACCTTAGCTGAAAGATCATACAGTTATCAAAGAGATAACACAGTCATAATATAGTATCACATGTGCTTGTCAAGCAGATTTCCATATGCAGCATTGCGTCTCATATGGCTGTTGGGGTGATGACACAGTGAGGTTGGCACAGCATCATACATTATCGTTAAAAATGATGTAGATATAGTGTAATTTCACTTGCTATTATTAAGAAAATGATGCAGACATAGTTTACAATCACACACTGTTGTCAAAGAGATGATCAGACGTCTAGCCTTCAGAACTGTGAGAAAATAAATTTCTGTTGTTTGAGCCACCCAGCCTGTGTTACTTTGTGTCAGCCCTGGAAAACTAATACAATTATCAAAGAGATGATGTAGTTACAATGTGGCATCCCATACACTTGTCACAGACATAGTGTAGCATCACAAGTAATTGACACAATATCTTACAGTATTATACATAGTTTTCAGGGGGATTACCCACATACAACATCATATGTGATTATTAAAACACTTATGCAAACATGGTATGGTTTCATCCATTGTCAAAGACATGATGAGGCAGAGTATAGCTTCATACATGGTTGTCAAGGAGATGACCCAGAAATAGTGTAGTGTCATTTGTTTGTCAGGGAGATGGTACAGATATAGTTTGGTGTCATAGGTTATCAGGGAGATGATACACAGTGTAGTGTCACATGTGGTCATCAGAGTGACGATATAGACATTTTGTGTTGAATGAGGATACCATAGATTTGTCACAGATCTATTATAATGTCATAGGTGTTTAATAAGAATATGAGGCAGACACATTGCAAAATCATAAATAGGAAAATAACACAGAAATGGTGTATCATCATACCGTTTTCCCAGTGACACACAGTAGACTATCATACATGGCTATCATGGACACGATGCAGAAATAGTTTAATCACATACTATAGCTCTTATGAGATTGTTAAAAAGAGAATGCAGTACTAGTATAGCATCATGCCTACTTGTCCAGGAGGTTTTACATAATGTAGCATGGTTGTCTAGGAAATGATGGATATAGCATCATACGTGGTCATTAGGGAAACTCTCATAGTATAGAATCATATATGACTATCAAGAAAATGATGCAGACATAACAGAGCTTCATATGTTGTCATGAAGAACATGATACAGGCATAGTATAACATCATACATGTCTTTAAGGAGAGGACACAGAAATAGCACAGGATCTTTCTTAATTGTCAGGGAGATGGCACAGTTACCAGGATATGACATGGACACGGTGTAGCTTCACATAAGATCGTCAGGGAGATGATGCAGTCACAGCATGGCATCCTGAGTGGAGGCTGGTGAGGTGACACACTTTAGCATCACACAAGGTTATGAAATTACCAACACAGACATACAGTATACATGCCTGCCATGGAGATGACACATCACAGAGCATCATACATAGACTCAAGGAGATGACACACCAAGTATAGTGTCATAAGCAGTTTCCAAAGAGATGATCCAGACATAATGTAGAATCATATACTTTTATAAAAGAGGTGATGCAAACATAGCAGACCCTGCAGACATGTTCATCAAGGAGAAGAGGTAGAAATATTACAGCATCACACGTGGATTTCTAGGAAATGATGCAGACACAGTAGAGAATCAGACATGGTCATAAATGAAGATAAGAGTGTAGCATTGTACATGATTTTAAAGGGGGTGACAAAGATTCTAAGTTAAAACATAGCAGTCAGGTAGAATATATAGATATACCAGTATATAGTCATTAGATGGATAACATTTTCAAAGACATTATGCTGACATAGTACATATCAACCTTATGTGGCGATCAAGAGATGATGCAGGAAGACTGCAACATCCTATATGGTTTTTAAGAAAATGATGTGAGTATAGTGTATTAGCATGCATGGTCATCAGGAAGATGAAGCACACATAGTGTCGTGTCTTACTTGGTGAACAAGAGATGTAGAGCGATATGTTGTCACCAAAGAAATAACATAGATACTGTAGTGTCATCAGAAGGAGCTATCAAGGATATGATGCAGACAGGGCATAGCACCAAACGTGGTTTGGATGTGGAGTGGATGAAAACATAGTACAACAAGATACAGCCCTTTCAAGGAGATGAGGCAACATAATGCAGCATGGGTCTTGGGTGGATGAAACAGACACAGTATAATGGCATACGTGGTCAACAGGGAGATAGCACAGAGGTATTGCAGCATCATATGTGGTCACAGTGGACTTGGGGCACACACAGTACAGCACCGGCCCATGGTTAGCAGCAAGATGATGCAGACAAAGTATGGAGTCACAAGCAGTAATCGAGAAGACGGTGTACAGCATAACATCATATATGTTCATCATGAAGATCTGTTAGACAGAGTGGACCAGTACATGTGGTTATAAAGGAGATAATGTATATTTATTTTAGCACTAGTGATGGTGGTCAAGTTGATGAGGTCAGTATAGTGTAGCATGATGTATGATCGCTAGGGAGATGATCCAGAATGTACCATTATACACAGTTATCAAGGATATGATGAAGATCACATTATACATGGCTGTCAGGAAGGTGACACAGACATGCATAGCATCACATGAGGTTATCAAGAATATGATACAGACACAGCGTAGTAACACACATGGGCATTGCAGAGATGAGGCTGATAGAGTTTCTGTCATAGCTGGTCATCAGGGAGGAGCCCTCTAGTGTAGAATCATAAGTGTTTATCAAACAAATCATAAATCCCTCCATAAATAAATGTATGAATAGATTACTGACCATCTGCTGAGGCAGTTGCAATAAGCTTTCCAGCGTAATCAAAACAGCTGTCTAGTATTTCATCATCATGGCCTGTTAATGTTGCCACGCTTTTTCCACTTGAGGCGTCCCACAGCTGCAATTTTTAAAAAGAAACTATGACTTCCTGTCTAAAGTATGAGGATGGCCAGAAGGAATCTATATGGCATGTTTATGACTGGTTAAATAACTGTGTCAAAATCTTGTGTATAATTTATCATCTCCTGCTATTTTTACCTTGATTCGAGACCACTGCCCATTATCTAACCAGGTACACTTTGGACAAAGAGAAGACCAAAACAGACATTCAGAATGGGTAGTGCAAATCTGCCATGACATTAGGAAGAAAATGCTGGAAGTGTGTGCTTCACTGAGTCATTCATTCTATTCACATGAAGTTTGATCTAAAATTACAATGCTTGAAAATGAAAAGTCCAGTAAGATTATAATGCATTTAACATATAACCAAATAACAGTGCAGAATATAAGCTCTTAGTAATGGAAACTTAAAAGCAGGGAGATATTGTGTTGAATCTCCTTGAACTTCACTCAAATCAGAGTTTAATAAGTGAATAGAGGGGAAAATAAGCAAAAGAAATGTGCCTTTTAAAATAAGATGTTTTAATACACTTGAATTAATTAAAACTGTTTTACAGTGTCACAATTCCTTTAAACCTGAGGAGATCTGACACTTGAAATTGAAAAATGACTAATTATTATTTATAAGTCAATATCTTAATTTTACTACACCTTTGAAATTTGTGTTGCAATGAACATCTGACACAGTAAAAAGTACAGACACAAGAATTATGAAACAAAGATCTTTCTGGAGCTCACCATGCAGGTTTTGTCCATAGACCCAGTTAGTATCAGAGAGCAATCCCAGTTGAATAAGGCACTGCTCAGCTCAGCACAATGCCCAATTAAGGTGTACACCCTCCTGCAAAATGAAATGATTCAAACTAGTGAAAGATGCCTTACTTCAGGATATGTGCACAAGTAATGACATCGAGTCCATCAAAGTAAGAGTCTAGATTTTAGTTTTTACAAAATGACAAAAAATGTCAACTACAATAGACTTTTGTTTCAGCAAGAATCTACTTAAATTGCAAACAGTCAAGGATAACAATATTACTTAAGACCAGACTCCTGAAAGGCATGGGTGAAAAGTAATAAAGGTAGCCTGAAATTCTGGATGTATGATGCCACCAGATGAGTGGGCCCCTCGGCAGTTCAGGAGCTCCCTAACAGGTGTCTGAAGGGCCCTTCCTTTTCTCTCAGTTCTTGTCACATTCATCTCTTGATGGGTACCCTTGATAATTGGCCCCTCTATCAAAAGGCAGACAAATCTAAGAGTGGAGTTGTACAACACAATTAGGCTAATTTAGTTAACTTCTTAGCAACTAGAACCAAAAATAATTAGGAAGGAAATTGAAGTTCTCGGACTAAATTAAATTTGGGAAATTAGCCGTGATTTTTATTCATTCATGACACCCATGTCTACCATAATGACAAGCCATTGAAATCTGGTTACATCGCACATGGAATAAATAATAGCTATATAGCCAGGCTGTTGCTAACATTTCCCTTTTATGTTGCTGTTTGGCATTATTTGCTCAGAGTTCCAAGGAAGCACATATTTTTTTTGTGGACCAGAAATCTCACTGAAGAACAAATTAATTTGTTTTCAATGTATCCGATTTCCTATGAAATCCAAAGCATAGTTAATAGATGTAAGATTAAACTAATCAATAACAAAGATCGTCTTCTTAACCCTCTGATCCAGGTTTAAAAAGTCTTAAAAATGAAGAATACCTTCCAGTAACAGGATCCCAGACCACAGCTGTATGATCAAAAGACCCTGTGACGATTCTGTTTCCTGAGGTGTTAAAGGACAAGGAGATGATTTCTGCTGAATGTCCCTAGAAAGGAGCAGATGTTGGCATGTAGACTTGCAGATAAAACAATCTGTACAGTATCATAACCTAAAATAAAATGCTGGAAAAGGCAAAGCTCTATAGGGAACGAAGAGATTAGTGGTTGGCTTGGGTGGGAATAAGGAAAGACAGCAAACGGGCATGATGGAAATGTTCTCAAGCTAGATTTTGCTGGTGGTTGCACAATTCTGTAAGCTTACTAAAAATTGATTTACACACTTAAGTCAACTTTAACTCAAGGAAGCTGGGGTTTTTTTTTAAAGGAAGAAGGAATGTTATGGGAAATCGGCTCCTTTCACATTGTCTTGCAAACACCAAAAAGGGCTGTATGATTTAGGGGCTAATGATAATAGGTGAGGGGAAAAAGAAAAAAGGCTTGTGAAATAAAGTTAATGACTTCTAAATAAGGCAATTCTTATGATAATTTAACATGATCTAGATTGATAAAAATCTGACTTTGGCCTGCCTTTCACCTGATTACAGTCGGGGCATGAACCAGGGTATGAGACAACGGGAGAAGCCCCTCTCTGTAGCAGACTCTGCTGGGAGTAGAGCCCTCACTTTCTTAATTTTTTAAGTAAATTAATTAATGGAATTACTTTTCAGATAATCCAAAAATTCATTTGTTAAACAAATTAAATTGCTGGCTGATTCCAAAGAGCAAAAATTAAATGTAGCTGAACATTAAAATTCTGAACACATAGAACCAATATATTTTCTGGTAGCAGATAGGCATGGGTGTGCAGGGCTAGACACATCCCTGCAGGTGCTCTCAGGCATTTGTCTGAAAGAGCGCCCCACAGACATGATGAAAATAAAGATTAGAAAGAGTGCACTTCTATGCGTAAAGCTAAGCATTCTGATTTAAGAAAGAATAGCTTTTGTGTTAGTTAAAAACACTCCTTTCTCCCATTTTTTTTTTGTCCAATTTTAAACTCTCTTAGAAAAAGCTCTTCTAGGAAAGGGGTTCTATTTTTTAAATCAATTTATAATTTGAAAGGATGAAAAAACTGGATTTCCCACCCAGCCATTCGCACAGAGAATCATCTTATTTTTGCTTAGTAGTTTGGGCCGGAGCAGGAAGCAGCAGAGGGTGGCAGGTCCTAGGACGGCACCGGGCATGTGGTGGTGACATCTGTGGAGATACATCCCCAGCTTTTACTCTGTGGGCAGTGCCATTTGGCTTTTCACCTCCTGTCACTTGCCCCTTGTCACTTCAGATTTTGTAATACAGGACCCTTATAAGACCAGAGGGTAGAGGAGAAGAGTGTTAATCGTCATCCTTCTAAGGACTCTTCAGTCAAGGTTCTCCAGTTCTGCCCCTTCCCAAAACTGCCAGCCCCCATCTGATTTACTTTTAGCTGCCAGATAATGATGAGCACCGAGCACTAATCGGCCTGGTTTACAGACTGCTGGTCAGGACAGAAAGTCCACCTGGCTTCCCCAGCACTTTCATCCGAGCCTTTCAGAATACCCAGCAAACCAGGTGGGACACTCTTCACTGCAGTCTGAAAACCAACAGCTCAAAAACACCTTCTAACTTACTTTGTAATAAAAATGCAAATGAAAGCAGACACCAATGATAGTCTTATCCATTGGAAGGGCTAATGAAAATGTAAAGTTCCTGAATTTATTCACAGTATCAACATACTGTTAAAGTGCACACTTCCTCTCCACTCTGGATGTCCCACAGTTTGGCCGTCGTGTCCATACTTCCAGTAGCCACCAGTGTGCTTTGAGGATTGAATGATAAACACACCTGAATTATACCAAATGGAGGACATTTTAGAAAGATAGAACTTTAAATTGTTAATTTTATATAGAAAAGCTTTAAAGTGCAACTACCTTAGCAGATTCAGCCCAGTTGTTTGTACAAATACACAGTAAAATACCAAACATAAGTGGCCTGCTGTCTGCAGGTTGAACTCGGAAGCAGTCTTGTCTCGAGGCTGCTTCTTCTCCCACGTGGAGGGGCGGTGCTCCCTCCACCACTTCCAGACCACAGAAGAACAAGAACAAAAGGAAACCCATCTCCTCTGAGATTCACACTGACTGACTCTCCCGTCTTCCTTGCTGCTGTCTTCACAGTCCTTTCAGTCACACCCCCTACTGGCTCATGGTCTCTGTTCCAAGTCCTAGCTGGCCGTCACGTGGTCATCCATCCACAGTACCCCCAGACCCACCATCCTGGAGTCCTTTTCATAATCACTCCCATGGACACACCCTGGACCCTGACATCACCTTCTTTGGAAGACAGCACTACAAATACACCAATCTCTACTTAATTTTCCCAGTACTTCTCTTTTTTCCATTCCTTATCAGACTCTGGCCCCAGGATGTCTTCCGTCTCACTGAAGGTTCTCCATTTCTGCCTCTTCCCAAAACTGCCAGCCCCCATCTGCTTTACTTTTAGCTACCAGATAATGATGGCCACCAAGCGATAGTCGGCCTGGCTTACAGACTGCTGTTCAGAACAGAAAGTCCATCCCTTCCTTTTTTCCTGGCCCATCAACCCCCATCCACCCTACAGGAAGCACCACTCTTGCCAGCAGCCTCAACACTCTCAGTCCGTGTCTTTTCAACAGCACCCTCCGTAAAAACCCTAACTACTTGTATCAAGCTGGGATCCATCTATTCATCTGATCTCCCTACCTCATCACTCAGCCAAGGCAACTTAAGAAAATGGCATAGAAGAGTACTGGTGCTGCTCATTCATACCTCTATCCTCAGCATCATTCCCTATTTGTTCTGGCTCAGTCCATTCCCCCATTCCCTACTCTTGCCCCATTTCTGTCCTCATCCCTCCTGAGCAGATAACCTTCTGCAAGAACTTCAGGTAGGAACTTCCTCACCATGCCATCTCCCAGCTGAAAAGTCTCAACAGCCCAGCATTATCTACAGGATGACATCCAAATTCCTTAGCATAGCATATGGGACCCTCTATAAATCAATAATAACCTTGCCTGATTCTCCCACCTTAATCACACACACTCTGGCTTTGAATGGGTTACAGGTGCACCTTTAACCCAGGCAGCTGGGAAGCTCCAGGTATCCTTGCCCGCCACCTCCAACCACAGATACCTTTCAGTTCCACCCAGTGTGTTGCATATAATTAGCATATCCTGTGCATGGCATCACGGGTGTGGGCTGAGAAGTGCTGCTCTGGCTACACAGAGGCACCTGAGTTCTCAAGCACCCAGCTCTGTGGCACACCACCTCTGGGCATTTGCCAGGGCTGCTCCCTCTGCCTTCCGTGCACATGCCATCTCTCTGCAAGGTCTCAACACCTTCCCTGCCAAGGAGACTAGACCGCTCCCCTCTGTGACCTCACTGAACTGCCCACCAACTGCCTGCATGCCTACAACACAATACTGAACTTATTCATCACTGGTGCCTCTCCTCCCTCCCTCTACTAAACTGCAAAATCCCGGAAAGGCAAGACCTGTGTCTGATTTTATCAGTAGCCCAAGCACCTAGGCCAGGGCTTGATGCACAACAAGTATTTAGTAAATATTAATTGTATCGATATTGTTGACTGAAAAATATGAATGTCTTCTTGGGAACTATATATAAAGAAAACCTTTTCAAAATTCCAGGGGAGTGTGGAAACACAGCCACACTATGGGAATGAGGATTATGTCTTCCTTATGACTTTGGGCAAGTTTCTTAGGCGCTCTATGCCTCAGCATCCTTAGCTGTAAAATGGGGAGATACCTGCTTCTTAGGGTTGTTATGAGCGCAACTAAGCTAATTAATGTAAAGGGACATATAGGACATTGCTCAGGACAGTTCTTTGTGCACACTGAGTGCCACTGAAGGGCCAGTTACAGTTTCACCCAGTGTCTAGAAAAGGGCCTTGAACAAAGCATGAGCTCCTGGACAAATAAACCAGGAACTGGAAGAATGACTATAAATAAATTTTAATCCTAAAATAAATGTCTATTTTTAAAAGCTATCACTTGTTCCGCAGGCTGCCAATTATCTCACTATTACAAAACATAATAGAGAATTGGCCAAAGGTGAGGGCTTCCCAATAGTAAAATCTATTTAGACTATCAAACTATTTATGCAAATTTGTTCTAATGACATCCAGAAAACAATCAGCCTAAATATCTATAAGATATAGAAAAGTCATTTTAAAAGCTATTTTAAGAACTTCATCAACCCTCATCAAGTCAGTCCTTTTAAAACATGTCAGTGAAAAAGAAAAAATCAGGTTGATATTGGGTTCATATGTTTATCATATTACATGTCTTCTTAGTCAATGCAGAATATGGTTCTTTGACAACATCTGCAGATAGTAAAACTAGAATAGTTTGTAAAGCATATCAACATCACTATAGAAAATATATGTAGAATAAAAACACTGGCTAGAATCACAAAATTAATTATAAACATAGAACATTACTTTTATAATGGAATCCTAAGAAATAGCAATGATGTGTCAATGTAAGTTCATCCGTTTTAACACATGTACCACTTTAGCAGGGGATGCTGATAATGGGGCATGCTGTGTGTTGGAGGCAGGGAGTTTATAGGAAATTTATGTACCTTCCACTCACTTTTACTATGAAACTAGAACTGCTCTAAAGTCTATTTTTAAAAAAGAAAAAGTTAAAAAAAAAAAAGAACAGCAACATAAAAGAACATTAATAAAATAAATATACTCACTATTTCAGCTGTATGACCCCTAAAGGTATGGTAACATTTTCCAGTTTCTACACTCCATAGCTTACAAGTCTTATCGAAGGATCCAGTGGCAATTTTGTCACTAAGATTTAAAAAAAAAATGTGGAATTTTGAATAAATTCAACCATAGCATGCAATACACTGAATTAAGGCAAGCGACATTAATACATGAATCTCTATCTACTCAGATATTTGTTCCACCTTTAAAACAATAAACAACTCTATATTTGTTCCAGTGGATATAACAAAGGGTCTAATTTTTAATAGGAACAGTTTTTATGTTTAATTTTAAATATTTTACATTAAAGCTATAAATTTATGTTTAGGATTTCAATAGTTTTTAAAATTAGCACAACGAATATAGTAAAAGATTAAATTTAGAAAATTACTAGCAAATGAAAGTTAATGTACAATATGATTTGTATGAACATAGTCATATTCTGTTAGTAGGTCTACTGAAAAGGACAACACTGTATTTAAAAAAAAGAAAAACGAGAAGATCCAAACCAATTAACCATATGGAACTTAGACGGTGAGTTTCTCCTTGGGAAAATAATACCTCTGTTCTTTCAGTTGTAAGGCCTTTGAGGTAGAGAGGAAATATGATAAAGACTTCAGTCCCTTTCAAACAGGAGGCTTCCCCATGTTCACCAGGGAGTTACTGTCAACACCCAACAAAGAAGAGTAGATCAGCCTGTTTACCCTTTGATCACGGAGCTAAAATCCTTCCCTTTTTCCTAAAAACTAAAACCTAGATCCCTATGTGCTGTTAAAGCAAAGCATCAAAATGTCCACCCAATTGAGTCATCATTTACAGTGCAAGCTCATATTCAAAAAGTGAAGAGTCTTAAGACCTAAAGCACATATCCCAGAGCACTTCTAAGTGTTCAGCACAGTCGCAGATTTTACACTTGTCTACACTAACTCTAATACCTTGCATCGATCCCCCCTTTGTTCTCAGGCACCTGCACGGTGTTTCTGGGGTTTCTAGCTTGCGCTGGGGCACGCCCATCCCCCAACCGCAACCCCCCTCACACTCAGGTCTGGTGTTCCGTCCAGTCACTGCACTGCCTCTCCCCTTTGACATCCAGTCTAAGCATAGCCCATCAGACATGTTTTTCATGTCTTTCAATTTATTCTGCTCAAGATATGCTGAAAGCCCTGTGAGTTCCCAGCTCTCTCCCTCCATCTCCACTGCCCCTCAAACATATCAGTCGCAAGCTGCCGTTGTTCCTTGATCAGTTTCTGTTTTTATCATATACTGTTCTCTTTGCGCAAATGACACCACATTATAAAAGATACTGTTTGCGGTTATTTTTTAGAATTATTTTATTGAATCAAAGGCTTACTCTTGACCTAATGTATACAACACAAACATGAAACTTGTTGAAGTTTGTTTCCATTCTCTTTCTCTCTCTCTCTCTCTCTCTCTCTCTCTCTCTCTCTCTCTCACACACACACACACACACACACACACACACACACACACACATTTCCTCTTCTTTGGTGGCCATCTTGAAGCACTCTCCCAAAACCCCAACATCTCTAAGTGCAATGGAAAACTGTGCTTTAACCCATACATCCATCATCAGACCATGTAATTGGACAAGTGAGTTTTCATCAGGAGCTCTTAGTAGAATCCAGAAGGGCCAAAAGGTAAGGTGTTCCATCCCTCAAAAACTCTGTTCTCAGATAGACATCCAAAAATACCCTGTCTGTTAAGTAGACTATGAAAGGATATGGTATTATAGAGACTATACTTTTAAAATCCTTTAAATAGCATTGCAATTCAAGTAGGAATTGTACTGGAAGTAAAATAATATAATTTATAATTTCAATAAAATCTTTCTCTTCCAAATTGGTGCAATAAGGATTGTAAATTTTTTTAATGCTCTACAATGTAAAAATGAATACATGGAAGTTAAATTTTCTGATTTAATTGGAATATTTATTCATTTTAAAGTACCAATAAAGTATGATTGAGCCATCATGATTAATGTGTTTTCAAAGTGTCCTATATTCTCAAAAGACATAATGACATTAGCAAACTAGGTATCAAGTTTTTAAAATCAGTGGTATAAAATATCTACTCTAAGTGCATTGAATTTTTGTAAAATCCCTTCCATAGCATCTGTCCCTATTTCATCATCTCATGAATTTATTATTTTATCTGCCTCCTAATTAATCTCCCTTTCTCCTGTTTGTTCCCAGTCCAAAGCCTCTGACCCCTTCCCTCTGCCAGGGCAGTCCTTTTGAAACAGCGCCATATCATGTCACTCCTTTTTCCACCCACCTTTCCGCACAACTCAGTCCTCTAGAACAGGGTTCCAGCTACACAGAATGCTCTGACCTCACCCATTTCTGTTTCTTAACATGAAATGTTCACTAGAGAGACTGGGGCCTCTGAGGTCCCAGGACAAAGTTCCCCAAAAAACTGAGCTGCTAACATCCCCTCTCTCAGGGTGTCCTAGCCTCTGCTCTATCCTCCATCTTTCATTTTCCTGCTTCTCCGATAACCCTTATAGACTTTCCAGAAGAGATCATAATGATCTTTTACTTCTTAACTTTTAAACCATTTACTGTTTTGTTCTAATCATCATAATACCATAGTAAAAGGACCATATTTATTGAACTAGCTTGGTTAATGGAAAAAGTCCGTTAAAACAGGCAATCATGAAAAAGGTACAAATGTTCAAAATTTGTATTCAAATATACACAAATTTATATTCATTTGCCAATCTTTTGACAAGAGGCCAAGGCCTTTTCTTTGACTATACGTCAGCTAATTGGAGTCCATTACCTGTCTTGCAGAAATCGGACCCAACCTCTACAACTTCCAATATTTTCTTGAAAATGGCATGAGAACTTAAAATACAATCTATAATCTGTACTGTACAGAAGTACAGACCTTTTCTAAATTTTTACAATGTGTTTTCTACTTTTTATATCTCATCTACTTCACTTAGTAACATTTTTAATCACTTTATCTGTTTTATAGAAAACAACAGCTTTATTTTCACACTCATATTTCATTAGTATAAAGCTATATTTAATTAAATTACAGATTAAATTACGTACTTACAACTGAAGCCCAACCAACGTGAGTAGGTTTATGACCAATACAACTAACTCTTGGTAAGGTTAGAACCTAACCAGTGGGGAGAGAAGTTGCGTACACTAGTGGCAGCCGTGGGCATCAGCTGTATGTTGTGCAGAAGGATAGGGAACGTTGATTAATCTACTAAATCTGTAAAATGCAGCTATTGCATTTTGGATTGTTATTTAGCACATTACACTTTTTTTCCTACCTGGAAAAACTGTAAATTACCTTCTAAACAAAGCAAACCGTATGATGTATGTATGTCACACTCAAGAGGCATCGGTCAGGGCTGTGAACATCATAGACTCCTTGTCAGAGAACTCCCAAAGGCAGAGGATCAGCGCATTGAGCTTGAACTTTCCTCTCCTCTCTACTACTGTGTGATCCTGGGAAGGTGTTTGAACTTTAAATACTTCATTCGGGCAATACCCACCCAAAAGCTCCTTCAAGCATTGAAGGAGGTATTTAAAGGACTTTCAAAGCACACATTAGGCAATCAATCAATTTTAGTTCTCTGTCTTCTGTCTCCCTTTCTTCCCCCAGTAGATGGAGGGAGAGATTAATAAATGAATTGGCGGACTAAGAAGTAATAAGTGAACGGTGACTGTCTGTTTACCCATAAGGATTGTTGAATGCTATGGCATAGACCACATTCCTGTGCCCCTCCAGGGTGAGAAGCTCCTCTCCAGATGCAGTATCCCAGAGTTTGCATGTCCGGTCATAGCTTCCTGTGATAAAGCTAACAACACAGGGAATACAAATAAATCACAAGGTGAGAACATCACTGTGTCAATAAAGACCTCACTCCCTGCAAGATTATAACTCCATTTATCTTGCTTTGCATGATGGAAGTTGTGTATGAAAAACAAACATTTAAATTGGGAGCAATATCTAAATCCTTTGACTCACAGATATTCCACTTTTATCTCAAACCCAAAGGGAAGTCAATAAATAAAATAAAAAGTAACCCTGCCAACAATTTTTCTTATAATTATGCAATTAATGTTAATAATCAGTAACATTTTCTGAAACTCTACTAGATCTCAATAAATAGCACCATTCTTCCAGTTGGTCAGACCTTAAAATTTTAGCATCATCTTTGATTCCTCTCTTCCCCTCACATTCCATGCAGTCTATTAGGCCCAGTCTCAAAATACATCCCGGCCGTAGCCACTTCTCACCAGGTCCACAACCTCCATCTCTTGCCTAAACAAATGAAACTGTCATCTAATGGATCTTGGCTCACATGTGGCCCTTACAATCCATTTTCCTCACTGAAACTGCAGTTACTTTTCGGCCTTCCTTACATGGAACTTCTGCTCACGGTCCACAAGGCCAGCAGGCCTGGCTCTCTCTGGGAGTGCAGCTTCTCCCAAAACACACCCAGAGCGGTCAAATTCACCTTTTTGCTAGTCTCTCAAGAACTGGATTGTTTGTGTTATACATGCTAGTCTTTCTACCCACCTGGTTTCATTGCCAGGACCTGGAACATTACTGGTACACTAATAATAAATGTTCACTAAGGGTTTAATATTTAGAAATCCTTTAACATGACTATTCTACTGCAGGAATATATTTAGCATATTGAGCTCTAATATTTTAAAGTAAACTAATAGAATCTTAGTCATTCCTTAAATATTCCATTAGGCAAGATATTTCCTCAACACAGAAAAAAATGCACAAAATTGATATGTGCCCTGAATGGCGAGTGGCAGTGATAATAAGTGAAAACAAATTCTGATATTTAAGCTCGACCAAATAGGAAGGTTGGCAAGGCAGTGTATCCTTGATTCTCCTCTAGGCATTTTCTCCTAGCTTCTTCAGGAATATAAATTGGCACAGTCACTGCAGAAGACATATGGTGGTTCCCCCCCAAAATTAAAAATAAACTACCATATGATCCAGCAACCCCACTTCTGGATGTTTCCAAAGGAAAAAAAATGAGGATTTTGTAGATTTCTGCACTCCCATATTCACGATGGCTGAAACATGGAAACAATGAAAGTGTCCATCAAGGGATGAAAGAAGAAGGAAAATGTGGTGTGTGTGCGTGTGCACAATGGAATGCTATTCAGCCATGAGAAAGAAGGAGATCCTGTCATTTACAACAACTCAGATGAACATGGAGGACATTACGTTAAGTGAAATAAGCCAGACACAGGACAAACACTTTATGATCTCACTTATATGTGGAATCTAAAAAGAAAGTCCAACTCACAGAAGCAGAGAGAAAGTAGGCCAGCAGTTGCCAGAGGCTGGCAGGGTCACAGGGTACACGCTTGCCACTACGTGGGATGAACAACTCTATAGGTCTAATGTGCAGCATGATGACTATAATAATAGTTGATAATACTATACCAAATACTGGAAATATGCTAGAAGAACAGATTTCAGAAAAAATGGTAACGGTGAGGAGGTGATATGTTAATTAGTCTGTAGCAATCATTTCACTATGTATATCAAATCATCATGGTGTACACCTTAAATATATACAATTTTTATCTAAAAAAGGAAATTTTTGTCCCTTGGTTGTTAAAAATTAGAAGTAATGAGTAGAAATAGGAACAGAAATAGAAATAGAAACAGAAACAGAAACAGATACAGAAATAGAAATAGAAACAGACATAAAAGGCAGAGCACAGAGGATTCTTAGGGCAGTGAAGCTACTCAGTATGATACTATAATGGTGGATACTTGTCATTATACATTTGTCAACCCCTAGAATATACGGAACCAAGAGTGAGCCGTCATGTAAACTATGCACTTTGAGTGATAATGATGTGTTAATGTAGGTTCATGATTGTAACAAATGTATGACGCTTGGGGGGATGTTGACAGCAGTGGGGAGGGGAGGCTGGGGGTATATGGGGACAAGGGGTATATGGGAAATCTCTGTACCTTCTGTTCAGTTTTGCTCAATTTTGCTGTGAACCTAAGAAGTAAAATCCAGTACAAAAATATTTTTAAATAAATTGAGAACCTTACCAAGAACCCGATTTATTAAGGGCAACATTAGTCAATGGCAGTATATGTGCTCTGAGAACCTTCAAAGAAAAGAAAACACCATTTGTTTTAAACTCAAACAAAATTAAGTTTAATTCACTAACTTTAATTTCAAACCAATGAAGACATTCAAGTTTGTCTTAATTGTACATAGTAAATGGATAATATTCAATATCTGAACAAATGAGAATACATTGTACCTTCTATTATTAAGAAAAGTAATACAACTGGTAGTTATAAATAACTACAAAAACATAATTGGATCTCTGCTTTCCATAAGTTTACATTGAAGTTAAATTATTGCTATTAAATAAGATACCAAATAGCACTAATTTGCGATTTTCTTTACATATTGCACATGATTTTGTATATAAGTATGAACAGCATATAGAGAAAATACACTAAATATGTTTCAATTATAGATTTTACAGTGTACTATTACTTTTTGAACCCTAAAGCTCCGTTAGAGTCAGGACTCATCTTATCTTTCAGTCCTTACATTCATTGTCCAACAGATAGTGGATCTTTATATTTATTAATGAATATATATAATTTGGATAGTCTGTTTACAGCCAGTAATTGGCTAAGCTGGGACAGTCCTAGTTCTGTGTACTGACAGAATGTAATAATTAGTAGTGTCCCAATTCACTACGAAAAGCGTTCCCTTTCAAAGATAAATTACAATATCACACTAGTTCCAGAGCTCATACTTGAAGTTAAATAGTGCCACCTGCTGGAGGAAGAAATATTACAAGAACAACCTCGTGTTCTCAGTAAATTGAATGGTTGGCTAAAAAAGGTTGCCTGGGTATTTTCTATCAGATAGAATATGCTGAGTTTATAAATAACAAATTGCATTTTATGATAATCATATTTAAAACATACAATAGTGTAATATGAAGCAATTCTAGAATATACTGTTAAATATTATTAAAGATACAGAAAAAATAAAAGCTGTTCTTGAATTAATAGATGACTACCTTTGTTATATTTTAAGTTAATCAAAAACCATAGAGAAAAATAAGCATATTTGCATTGTATTAAAACCATTACATTATATATTATAAACTATTAAATAATTTAATAAAATATAGATAAGTTTATATAGAAGCAGAAAATCTGAATTATTGGTATAATAAAACATAACTTTTAAATACTTTAACTGAAAAAAATTTTAATTTTTCAATAACTTAAAATTACCTTAATGATTATCCTTTAGGTTTACCATTATAAAGAACAACTAAACTTACTACAAATTTTTATTTAACCTCATGAAATAAATGTTTGAATCTCATTCATTCATTCAACGAACATTTATTGAGACTTAGTCTTAGCAAACATATGTGAGGCACTGAGGGAAAGAGAAAATAATGACTTGTATTTTATCTCAAATTAATAGGTTATCAACTAATTCAATGAAGTCCTCCTACCTCATCTTTTAAAAACACGCATTACCTTAAAAAGATAGAATTTGTGGTTGCTGTGCTGTCCAAGTTTATCTTGTAATCTCTGTATTAAAAGTTTCACTTGGTCCGATCGTGAAGCTGTGATTAGAGGTTCTGCTTTCTGTATCTCTTCTACTAAGGCATTGACATCAGTACTGAAATCCACAGAAAAAGCTAATTTTTGCTATGCCAACGATTGCATGTACTTTTACTACATCAAGAATTACATTGTGTTATGAAGCACAACATTTATTCAATGGCGAGAACACCGTCATCTTTCCCAAGAGATTTCTGGGAAATAAAAATCACACAAATCAATAAAGAGCATTGTGGCATGGATGAAAGCAGCTCGTGTTCGCCAAAAGGCCTTTTCATTAACTAAGACTTCCCCTGTGGAAGGTGTGTGAAGACTCTGATTTGTTTACCTAAAAAGGCCAAGTAAGGAGGTTCTGAAAATGAGCTCTTTCTCTTTGTTTTTTTCCTCTTTTTAATTTTAAATTAACATGTTTATTGAATGTTCCTGGTATGACTATTCTTTCCACCTTACATATGTTCTCTCATTTAATGCTGTACCAACCCTCGTAATGCTTTCATCACAACTATTTGAGTGATGAGGAAACTGAGGTTCAGAAAGGTTAGGCTTTAAATATTTTCAGAGAAAAAGTAAGTATCTAACCAAAGATAAATATTCAAAGAATGAGGATAATGATGGTTAATATTTCTTTTGAGCTATACTATGATTTCCCCGAAAGGGACCTGGTCTGAAACATACAGATTCCAGGTTTCCTCTAGAATTCAAATTACCTACAGCAATTCTGATAATTTTGGCTAGTCCAAAAGAATCTTAGTTCAAGAGAAACATTAATGTCTATAAACCTCAAAACATCCAAAATAGAAGCAAGAAGATAATCACAATGAAAGATCGCTTATTTCTCTGGGCCACAACCGTACAGCACATATCATGGTATTCTTGTTCTATTTTTAGTTTTTTCCCATTCAGAATGTCTCCACCTTATCTGAATATGGGCTCCTGCAGATGTAGTCACTAATCTGACTCTGCCTGTTGAAGAGGAGTTTTGCATAAGATTGTCTAAAGGGAATGAATTCCCCTGGCAACGTGATCTCCTAAGAGTCTTTCCTCTGGCACGCAACAAGCTTGAGAGGCGAAGATCGGATCACCCCAGCTCTGCCCCCTGACGGTTAATGAGGAGGGTCGCCGGCCCTATGAGATATTATCTACTATGAAATTAACAGGCTCTGGAGGATTCTTAAAATGCAAAAACAGGTACTCCTCAAAAGTATTAAGGCCATGGGAAATAAGGAAAGTCTGAGAAACTGTCACCCCATGAGGAGTCTAAGGAGACCTGCCAACTGAGTGTAACGTGGTGTCCTTGGGGGGACTTTGGAGGAGAAAAAAAAAGAGAATTAGGCAAAAACCAAGGAAAACTGAATAAAATACAGTCTTTAGTTAATAATAACGTATCAATTTTGGCTCATTAAATATGACAAATGTACCATAATAATCTAAATTTAATAATAGGGGTACTGGGTATGGAGTATGTGAGAGCTCTGTTTCCACAACTTTTCTAAAAGTGTTCTAAACAGAAAGATAGATTTTTTTAAAAAGATGTCTATTTGGAAAGGGCAGGCTGCTCATCTTTTTCCTCTTGCTCCTTATTCAGCAAGTACCCAAGTAGAACTCACTGAAACAATCAGGAAATAATACCCCACAGTACAATATTCTAAGCAATGTATTGTCTGAGTTTATGTGGCTCATGTATACACCAGCCTACATCAAAGTTTTCCAATAAAAAATTTGGATATGAAACACATGTTGCGTGGTTTAGCTAGCTTACCTGGGACCAAGATCAATCAAATCTATGGATTTGGTCTTTAACTCTCCACTTTTTTCATATTCCAACATAATTCCTATAAAAATAAACATGTTGTAAAACACTTATGATGACAACCTATGTCAACAGTTAATCTACTTCGACATAATTTTTTCATTTTTATTAGTTAATTTTTCAACATAAAACATGCAGTGTTGTGTGGTTCTAGAACAGATTATATAAACTCACTTTTTCCTGATTCTTCGTCTAACTACAAACTGAGTATCCTTGAAATTATTCAACAGGCAATGCTAAAATACTTGAAGTTTGAAGAGAAAATGGTACACTGGCTAGAAGCCTCAGAACTTGAGGAATGAAAACGTGGCACATTCCCTGGTTTTATGTCCCACACACCCCCACCTGGGGACCAGAGCGCCTGCTGCCTGGAACCACCAAAAAGCATAGACAACAAAAATCAAACAATAACAACAAAGCTTCCTCCCTGTGGCCAAGGGACCAGTAAAAGAGAAGTTAAACAAAGAACTAATTGGGGCCTGTGGGTAAGTTGCAGACTTTCCAGAATCTCAGCAGAGCCTTAGTTCATTTACATATCAATAGGTGTTTACCACTGGCCTCCTGTAGATCTGGGGCAAGGGGTGGTGCAGGAAAGGCTGTTCTCTCCCCTCCCCTCCATTTCTGGTATGTAATTGGTCCAGTCACCAAGGACCAGCAAATGGAGTTCCTCCCGGAAGGGGCGGGAAAGAAGTAGAGAGCACCCCCATTATGGTATAGCGTGAGCAGTGACTAGTGGAGATGGTTGGGCCGGGCCTGCCTAGCGAGTAAAAGCCTTTCTCCTGACCTACCCTTTCTCTTGACTTATTTCGGTTTCACAGGTTTCATTGGGGATTCACCTTGGACCAGAAATACCCTTCTTCCTGGAGCAAGTCTGCCCCTACTGCGGCCCCTAAAGGGAGTGCAGTCCACTAGTGGAGGCCCTGGGCTGGCCCAGTCCCCACTGCAAAGCTGGATCTCAGCAGCTGTCTGATCTGCCTGCAGCAGGCCCAGCAACAAAGCCCCAGAGAAGCTGGGGTCCCAAGGGGACATTTAATCTGTGTATGGGGAAGTCCTAAGATCTCCCAGACCTCACTCCACCATGAGGCCATGGCTGGCCGGTCTCATTCCCCTGCAAAAGAGGTGGCAGTGAAGTCTTGGGATGTCCCAGATCCCAGTCCACAACCAGGCACCAAAGCAGTGTCTCCTGCCTTTTAACCAGTGACATAACCAGGCCCAGAGCCTTGTCCCCCACCACCAAAAGGTCACCCTGTGAGAGCAGGCATACTGGGGTACCTTCTGCCCCCGAGGTGGCGTGAGCAGGGATTAAGCAGGAGCCTTAACAGCACTGGGAAAACAAGGCAGACCTGGCTAACATGGAAAGGGCTAAGAAAATTACACTGCTTTGAACCTAACGGTCACAAAAGTAGACCAGAACCTATATATATTAAATCTAAATATGGGGACAGCCTGCCAAAGTAGATTTAGACAGGATCAAGAGTCTCCTAACATAATAACCAAAATATCCAGGATACAATAGGCAGGAAGGATGATCAAGAAACTCCAATACCCAGGCTACAATAAGAAGTTACCAAGAACCAGAGAAAGATAATCCGCAAACACCAACATGCAGATGAATCCGTTGCTGGAATTATCTGAAAGGATTTCAGAAGAGGTGTCAGAAAAATGCTTCAGCAGTGATTTACAAGTTCACTTGAAGCAAATGAAAACAATGAAAAATTTTCGAAAAATGGAAATTAAAGCAAACCAAATGGGAACTGTTGAACTAAAAAGTCCAATAACCAAAATGTTCAGTAGGCTCAGGAGTGGAATGGAGAAGACAAAGGATAGAATCAACCAACTTGAAGACAGATCAATAAAATATATTCAATCTGAACCACAAAGAAATAATAGATTGAAACAAAAACTGAACAGAGCCTCTCAGCCACTTTATTGTACTACCTGTATGGATATGGACCAGTGGGTCTCCTAAGTTTTGATCTTAGAACCACTTTACATTCTAAATTATTGAGGACACCAAAGAGTTTGTGTTTCTGTAATATTTTCCATATGAAAATGGAGAAATTTTTTGAATGGTAAATTGTTTTTAAATAGAAGTAGTAAGTTTATGGCATGTTAACATAAATAACATATTTTAGAGAAATTATATTTGCCAAAAAATAGTAAGAAGAGCAGGACTATTTTACACTTTTGCAGATCTCTCTAATATCTGGCTTAGAAAGAGCTGGACCCTCACCTCCACTTCTGCATTCAAGTTGTTGCTGTATGTGCTGTGGATGAAGTATAAGAAGAAAAATCTGGCCATATGCACATCTATAGTCAGAAAATGAAGGAGTATCTTAATTGCCTTTTCAGATAATAATGGATAATCTTTTCTTAGAAGACTACACTAAAACTTAAGAAGTGGTAGGTTCATAAAGATCGGTTGTGATAACAGAATCTGAAACCACATCTATTAACCCTTCGTACTCTGTTACATTAAAATCCATTTGTCTTATCTCCCACTTTCAAACGATACTTGATCCACGTGTGATTTATGACATCATATACCAGACATCTGACAATATTAGCTTACTGAGTTACACACATCTTCTAAATTTTGTCATATTTCATCAAACACTGCCCTCCCCCCAAATCACAATTGTTAATAGCACTTCCCATATCTATCAGCAGAAACTCTTTTGGTAAGCTATCAAGTTCATTGTGGTAGATACAAGTCTTCTGAAATTCTACTTTTTCCTTGAAAGTTCAAATTTGATCACTGGGTAAGAAACACTGACAGTTTTGCTTGACAATTTTCTGCTTTGTTCAGTTTCAAGAAAACATCCTGCCAAATGTCCAAGTCTAAAAACCATGTTTATTTTTCAGTTAGTCTTGCAAGAAAAAATGGTGTTCCGTGAAAAATATGGCTGGTTCTTCTCTCAGCTTAAACAACTGCACATGTGTTTTCCTCAAGACAACGCTCACATATCACTGCAGCAGCTTGAGTACTTCTTTTTCCTCACCAAGAAAACACCTACTCCTTTGTCAGTATTTACCTAATTAAGTTCTGCTTCATCATGGACTTCTCAAGTGAAACTGAAACTGAGGGGATTTTTTCCTATTGCAAGTGTGTGTTAAGGAATACAATGAACACTACTGGAGTTGTGTCACTACTTTAATTTGTAGTAAGGTGCCAGCAGTTTCGATGCCTACTGCATTTGCACCATTAGTGCCAATGTCAATACCCAGGGAAAAAAGCAAATGATATCTTACGGTCATTACGAAAAGAGACTTGACCTTGAGGTCCCACTAAAAGGGTTCAAGGCCCTCCCCCAAGAGGTCCCCTGACAACTGAAGGATTACTGTATAGGCTATAATTTAATTTTAGAACAGAAAAATCATTCCAAATTATTTTTATGACACACACAAAAAAACTGCTCAGAACAGCACAACAGAGCAGGCGAGCAAGTCAGACTGTAACTGTAACTGTAAGAGGCTAGTTGGGCACAGTTGTGTTTTGTTTTTCTTCCTGAAGAAGTAATTCTTTTATATCAAAGACTTGAAACCAAACTCTGGTTTAAGAAGCAAATCCACAAAGAATAAAGAAAGGCTCCTGGAGAGCTAACCATGGGAAATATTGCTTTACTTTCCATAGAGTGAAAAAAGGCTTCTTGGGCCATATCAAACATCTCAGCAAAACATGGAAATTATAACACTGTTAAAGTTTTTTTTATTGAAGTATAGTCGACATACAATATTATACTAGTTTCAGGTATACAATATAGTGATTTGACAATTATGTAAATTATGAAATGCTCACCATGATAACTGTAGTTTACCATCTGTCACCATACAAAGTTATTATAAAATGATGACTATATTCCCTCTGTGATCCTTTTCATGCCCATGATTTATATATTTTATAAAACCTATTGATATGTTAGGCATCCAAGAAAGGATTTAAGGGGACTTAGAAAGATAAATAGAACACAAAAGCTAAGATTGGAAGTAGATAAGACATGGATATATTGACAAGGAAAGATGAAATTAAAGAAAAGATCACATTTATAATTGCATTGAATACCTAAGTATAAAATTAACAAGGAATGTGCAAGACCTAGCTGCAATATTAGATATAAAAGAAAATCATGGTAAATGGAGAGACACATTACTAGATGAGAAAACTCAATATTGTGAAAATGTCAAGTAATTTGTGGAGTTAAGGTGATTATAATGATTTTATTTCTTAGAATTTGAAAACTTACCAAATATTATAACAAACTATAAAACAATAAAGTGTGGTTCTGATACAAAATTAGATCGATATTATAGAATCACCTACATTTGGGAATTTAAAATTAAGTGAAGGTAACATTTCAAATTAATGGGGAAAGTTTAGATGATTCAATAAATAATGATGTATTAATCAGTTGGATTTTGGAAAAGTCAATAAAATTGGATTTATACCACACAATGTACAATATATATATATATAGGCTGATCAGAGATCTTAGTATTAAAATAAAATATAAAATGGTCTAAATAATAGAACATATTTCTATCTTAATGTCTGTAATTGGCTTTTGAGCTTGGTGTGAAACTCAGCTGCTAAAAAAGAAAGAATTGACTGATTTGTCTGAAATGAATTTTAAGCTTCTGCACAGTAAAAGACACCACAATATTAAAGACAAATGATGAATAGCCAAAAAAGTTCAACTACAAATACAAAGCTTAAAGTAAAAGAACTCTAAAAATAAATTTTTAAAAAAATGTACAAAAGGCATGAAGGGTCAGTTTGCAAACAAAGAAATTCAATGACCACTAAACAGACCAAAAGAGGTTGTTCCTAACTTCATTTATAAGAAACACAAAATAACAGATATAATTTTTACCCACCATATTAGCAAAGATTACAAACACTTATAATATTCAATATTAGTAAGGTTGAGGAAACAACCATTCTCACTCACTAACTGTGGACAAGTTAATGGGCTTCTTTCAAGGCATTATCACACCTTCAATGGGTTGAGGGTGATATTAGTTACTCTTTCATGTATTTTTCAAAATTTGGCTATAAACAAATATTACTTTTATAATTTAAAAAGTAGGAGAAAAAATAAGAACATGAAAAAAAGCAGGGGAAAGATAGGGATCAACATTATTAGAATATAAACTCTTGAAGATCTGATCCCCATAAGATTATCTGAAAACTCAGGTAAGGCATATATATATATATGTATACTTTGAACTGTACAAAGTGCTTATCAATCATAAACCCATTCATTTACTCAACAAATATGTGAGTGTCGATGCACCAGGCTCTATTCTAGGTGCTAAAGATACCACATTAAACAAAAGAGACAAAGTCCCTGCTCTCATGAAGCTTTTATTCTAGTGGGGGAGACTAAGCAAAGTAAATAAGTAAAATTATGGTATGTTGAATTGAGATGGTGCTAAGAAAAGACAAAGCCGGGAAGGGGACTGTGAAATATCTTAAGACATTGGAAATTCTAGAAATTCTAGAATGGAAGGTTTTGCTTTATTCACTTTACTTACTTTTGAGGAAGAGCTAAAGAATGTGAGAGCATCAGCTATGCAGATGCGCAGAAGATATTCTAGGCAAAAAGAACTACAGAGACTCTGAGTTGGGGCCCAGCTCATTCAGGAAACATCAAGAAGAGTGGTGTTGCTAGAGGGGAAAGCAGGGTGAACACAGAGCAAAAGGGGGTGAAGATCCTGTGGGGCCTTGGGGATCATGGCCCTTCTACTTGAAGTGAAATAAAAAGCCATTGGAGAGCTCGAGCAGAAGAGTAACAAGATCAGATTTATATTTTAACAGAGTCACCCTGCTGCTGTGTTGGAAATAGACTGAGGTGGGACATGGTGGAAGCTCTAGTAATAAAGACACAGGAGCCATCATTATAGGGAGAAGTTGTTGGATTCCATATATATCTGGAAGGTGAGCTGGCAGGTTTGTTACTGGACCAAATGTGGAGGGTGCAAGAGAGAAGAAACGGATGAATGAATGTGTAAGAGTGTACAGGAGAGGAGAAAAGGGTGAGTGCAAGGTTTTGACGTGAGCAAATGGAGGAACAGAGCTGCCTCTGACTGAGATAAGGGAGACCATAGAGGCCCTATGTGAGATGCCCATGGAACATCTGAATGAAGAACCAAGTTCAGTACTCAGGGCTACTCAGCATGGTTTTAAGCCTTGAAAATAGATGAAATGGCCCAACAAATGAGTATAGATAGAGAAGTCCAAAGATGGAGTTCTGGGACACTCCAACATTAAGATAAAGAAGCGGAGAAGCAAAGAAGAAGGAGGAACATTGGGGCAGGAGTGAAAACAGGGTGTTGGTCCTGAGGCCAGAGGAGGACAGAATAACCAAATGGGCCAAATGCTGTTGTCACGTCAAGAAAGGCAAGGAGTGGGACTTGGCCAATGGGTTTAGCAATGTTGACTCACTGGGGATCCTGAAAAGGGCAGTTCCAGTGGAGAAGTGGGGGTGAAAACACAATAGGAGTGAGTTCAAGACTGAAGGAGAAGAAAAAATCGGGACAACATTCTCCCAAGGAGGTGTACTCTGAAGGGAACAAGATTAGTGAGAAGTAGCCGGAGGGGTCAGTAGCCCCATGATTTGGGTGCTGTTATCACCCTCTGACTGAGAGCTTGACAGATCAAAACAAATTACCCAAGTTTCAAAATTTTTATTTGGTGAGATCAGTTATTATGATCCCAGAGTTCATGTTCTTAATCTACACTTCACAGTGAAGGATGAAAGCAAGACATCCATTTATCAATCTATTCCTGGGAACCAGTGCCAGCCCACATGCAAGCACAGCCAAGTAAAGTTGTGGACAACTTAAAGAGAACAAGCTATTAATGTTCACTCACGATGACCTCCCACATCTAGAGCGTTTCCATGTTTCATTTTGTTTGTGCACACCTCGATGAATTTTGACATGGGTATACATTCAGGCAACCATCACCCAGATCAAGATATCAAACCTCACGATTTTTTTCCCCTCTCACCTATTTCACTCTATGTTATTTTAATTGGAGTTCTAAGAGGGAGAAAATGAGTGTTTTTACTACAAATGTCTACTTCCCATAGGGGAAAGTTGCTGTCCAGGCCCAGTCTTGCCAGGAGGCCCAAATTTTTCAGTGGGCTAGTATATTTGGTCATCCACTGCTTTGTGACAAGTTTTGTAGACTCTAATTTTATATTCTTCTTGTTTTTAAAGTGAGTTCTGAATTAGAATCCAAGTGTTCTGCTCCTATTTCTGTCCCTAACAAGCTGGGTGACATGTAGACATCACTTACTCTCTAAAGGCGACCATGTCCTCGCCTTTGAAACAAGAGAGCTAGGCAAGTTTATCCTACTTTAAAACTACAGCATTCTGTGGGCTTGTTTCAAAATTCCTTAACTCCTTGGAATGAAGGACTGTGCCCTTCTTTAAAGACCGGTGGCCTGGGGCACAGAGCGCCTGCGCATAAGCCCTCAAAAATGCGTCGATCAAGTGATATGTGCCGCCTGGAATATAGTCACTAATATAATAGGCTTTGTTGAGTATGCATTTTTCTTTTCATATTCAACACACCTTGACTTGATCACCATGGGACGTTTAAAATAAAAAGTAATGTGGTCTTTGTGTCCTCCTTTCCAGAAACCAATATCCCATGACAGCACCAATCGCTTCTCTCCCTCCCCATCCGCCCCATTCTTAACTAACCGGAAAGCATTATAACTCCGCAGTTTAAAAGTTTAGAGACTTTATGGAAGAGTCTCTTAAAAGTCTCGAGGAACCGGGGCCAGCATCTGAAGGAGCGAAGGGCCGTGCTGGGAAGCCCCTTCCTGTCGTACCTGGATCAGCGCCTCGGGGACCCCGCCGCCCCCTCCGCCGCCCCAGACCCTCCCAGTGCCTGAGTCCCGGGCCCCGGGTGAGGGCGAGGGGCCCGGTCGGTACCTGGCGGGTAATACCGGAGCAGCAGGCTCTTGAGCTTCATGTTCCCGCTCCGGGACGCCCAGTCCGCGGGCTTCGTCGCCATGGAGACAGCCAAACAGCGGCGGGGCCCCGGCGCGCATGCGCGGGCGCCTCCGCGGGCTCAGCCTCCGAGCTGCGAGCGCGGGCTTCCCGGGCACAGCCTGCGACGCGGGCGACCGGCCACCGGCGGAAGGGCCCGGGCCCGGGGAGGCGCGGGAGGGGAGCGCGCCCTGCCCCCGCCGCCGCCCGCCTCGGCCTCGGGGCTCCGGGGGGCGGGAGGCGCTTCCAGGGTGCGGCTCCCGGTCGCGCTGCCAGGCACCCTCGGCACCTGGGGTGGGCAGGGATGAGGGCCCCTCATGTCCTCGGTAAGGCTGACCTCACAAGGGACGAGGCGCGCACTTTAGCCCATTGGGTTCCCGGTAAGGAGGGATGGAAGAAAAATCCCGCTCAGCGTGACCATTCACGGGCCCTTTTCATGCCCTACTCCTGTACCCACAAAAGAAAAATGGCCTCAGTGTAAGCCTGCCTTTCCTAATGCCCTGCCACACACTGCCATAAGTGGTTTATACACCTACACTCAGAGTCTGACAAAGGTATGAGTTATGCACCATTTATCACCACCCTCATCTCAGGGATGAGACCCCTAAAAATTAGAACTACAACGTGGCAGTCTAATGAGAGCGGAGGCAGGATGGGAAGGCAGGGGTGTCGGAAGCCTGTTCACCTGGCACCTGTGTTTTAGGCTTTTCAGGCCCTTTGGTCTGTTGTATTTCTTGCCAGCACTGGTTCTTCACCTGTTTGAATGTATATTTGACATATTTTAGAATTCAAGATGAAGTCACACTTGTCAGACAATCAAAATGGATTCAAAGGACATTGCTGAGACAGGGTCAAACACGTCCTTACTCCAGCGCAAACTTGAACTTTAAACTGCTAAACCACAACATCTCAGAGGCAAAATTGACTGCATTCTGCTGACTGCAACCTTGGAATTTTTCAAAATACCAGCTGCAATCCCCACTTAATAAGCACCCTGACCTCTGGCAAGCACCAATCATAATTTTTGATTAACAATTGATGTGGTTTTCCTTAACATGTGGTTTTTACCTTTACAAGCCTCCTCCATTTCGTCATTTAATGGAACACAATTCAAGTGCATCATGAATCTGTATCTCCCAAGCTGCATTCCTAACAAACCCTGAATAAAACTTTGTTTAACCTGCCCAGTATCTTTGCTCCATTTCTTGGGCAACATTTCTCCGCGTAGTCGACAGGACCCAGAGCAAGTACCCTGGACCCTGCCACCACAAGGACAGATGCAAGATACGCCCAAGAAACCACGGCTCTCAGATGTTTCCACCCGTGAGCTCCAGAGTTCGGGCGGTAAGTCCTCCTGGGTCTGAACATCCCTGACTTTGGTTGAGGCGCAGACCAGACTGAGTCATTTATTTAGGGTTTTCTGGTTATAGTCATCTCTGTCCTCTTCCATTTTGGAAGGATTCTGCCTCTACCAACAGGTAGGAGAAGGTTCAGGTTTAATGTTTTTCTGTCTCTGTCATTTAAAAAGAGGTTCAAGTTTGAAGACAGACAATGGGCTCATCTTGTTCTGAGAAAAATAGTGGAGAGATGCCTCCATCAAGGACACCAGCTGGTTTTATGTTTCATACCTATGGACCATCCCTCTGTAAATGTTTGACATAATGAATCCATGTCATCCGGGATGATAGAAGACTACATTAGCCAAAACGAGGAATTTTTGAGATCCCCAAATTGGTTTATTTGCATGCACAATCAGAAAGAGGATATGAGACCAAACAAAATGAAAGGCAAGCTTATTTTAATTGGTACCTAGAGGCCTCTGAATGCAACGCTGACAAAATTGCTTCCCTCCAGGCTGTTAATCAAAAACTTCCTGAGACTAGCTTTGAAAAACTCACCGAGACTTCTGAACTTGCTGTGGCAAATTTGGCCTTCCCCCTTCCCTCTCCTGCTCACCACCTCTAAATCCTTATTTTTGTCCCTTAAAACTACAAAAGAAGAAATATGGCTATTTTTATCAATGCCCAAACCTTTCCTATTCCTCTCAAAATGCTTATAGATATTATAAAAGATCAGGATATTGAAACGGAATTGTCTTATACTTAAGGAAGAAAATTTTAAATAGCAATTACCACAAAACTCTTTAAAAACAAAACAAAACTTGCCTTATTTCTCTTGAAGCTGTAAATCTTATCATGTCTTTGAAATATAAATATAGCCCACTATGGCCTGAAACTTGTAGGGGGGTGGGGGGCAGAAAAGGCCTTTTTGAAAACACAAACTCCTGAGAGGGCTCTTATGCCCAGACTCTTATTACCTCTGATAATAGACAAATATGCCCCCAAACTCCTCCTTGCTGAAAAATTGGATACATTCTTTGCAGCTTTGTTATATAAATATTCTACCCCCATTTTCTCTATGACTTAAGAGTCATTCTTTAAAATGCAAACTTTAGGGAAAAGTTTCTCATCAAAAGGAAACAAAAAGGGAAGAGAGTAAGAGAAGGAATATTTGAAAATTAGGCCTAAAATGTCCTTTCCACAAATATTAATAAAAACATAAGCTATAAAAAAAAAAAACATGAGCTGTAAAGTCTTTGTGTGTTTGTATGTGTCCATGTTGTGTGAGATATTTTTCTATCTCTGGATAATATTACTAAATAATTTGTAAGAGAGCTCTATTTAATTGGCTTAAAGAAAGTTAAGTGCTTATTTAAATTTAGTATTCATAAAAATTCTCAAAAATAAAATGAAAACAATCCAAATAAATTTCAGGTTCACATGATCTGGGAAAATATTAAGTATTAAAACTAATTTAAAGTTGTTGATTTAATTAAAATGGACATGTCTCAAACATTATCAGCAATGAAATTAAAACTTTTATTCTCCTTGGGTTTATTTAAAGTCAAATGAGTTGATGTTATTCTGTTATAAAATGTTTTCCAAAGATAAAAAAAAATAGCTTAGAAAAATGACTGACTGATATCTCATGAGGTTTCTATGGGTAATCTAAAAATAATTTATATGAACAAATAATTCAAATAAATGTAAATAAGATAAAAAGGTTTATGGTAAACTCTTGACATAGTTTCCCCAAATCTTTTTGATAACCTCAAACTTTAATATTTTGCAAAATTAGGTTAAATTATAAGTTAAATTCATCAAATATCTAAACCATTTCCAAATAAGATAAAATAGTGAAACATTAAGTGTTGAACATAGGTTCACCTACTTTGTGAGTTTTAATTTTCACAGAGAGACAAGGGATATTTGGGTCTGTTAATAAACATGTTTATGCCACATTAAGAAATATCCATTAGGAGGAAAATGCACTTGTAAAAGTTTTTTGAAATGTATTTATCAGTTTGCTAATCTACAGGATGCTAATACATGATAGGCAATTCACAACTGCCTGCTTCCTAACTTTGGCTGAAAAGCAAAAGATTACAAATAGTTAGAAAATTGGAAGATGAACTGAGATGAGAAGGACATCTCCACTCATCTGCTATCTTTGGGGCTGGCAGACCAGGGGGGGAACAGCATAATAAGGTGGAGGCCTTAATGTGTCATTTTGCACTGTGGCAAAGCCTGATCAGGATGATAAGAGACAGAACCAAGAATAGAGGATGTTATGGTGATTGATGAGAAAAACGAATTAAGGTTTTTAAGGGTTAAGGAAAGTAGGATGTGTGTTATTAAAAAAAAAGAAGGTATGAAAAATGGAGGTACATTTTTGCTGAAGGAGAAAAAAAGTAATTTTGTCCAAAAATAAAATGATTGTTCCAGAATAAGCCTCCTCCATTTTATAATCTGGTGGAACATGATTCAAGTGCACCTTGCATCTGTATTCCCAGAGCTGCGCTAACAAACCCTAAATAAAACCATCTCGTTTAACCTGACATCTTTGCCTCATTACTTGCTCGCACTTGCCAAGGTGAATTTCCATTAGGAAGACCATCAACAGGAAGAGTTAGCTAGCCAGACTGTCAATTTTCTGTAAGAAATTTGGCCTAAGTCCCTAAATCGGACTTTCTCAAACCTCAGCAATTCCCGCGTTATCCTCACAACTGTGGGCCACATCTCTTGATCACTTCTGTGCCTCCATACCTAAGAGTTTTCTTCAAGTTCTTGTAATTTATGTAAGTTGACTCACTTGTTTTATGTCATGTTTTAAAATGTAATCTAAAGGAATATTTCTATTAACACTGTAAGTTAAATTTTCCTATCATTTTCAACAGAGAGCAGCAAGTATCTATAAAAATAAATGAAATTTTTGAAAATGCTATTAGATTACTCAATTCCACTGCCTGCCAAAGACTGCAAAACAAGGACCTTCCCTTGCCTTTTAAAAAATAAACCAGCCACCATTAGAAATTTTCAAGACAGGTTAGTCCCCAACTCAGAAGATTGGAGGTGTCATTGAAATGGGAAAGCCTTTGTTCCTAAGTGATACAAGTAAACCTACCTAGTGGCCAGCCCATAAAAATCATCGCATCCTCCAGCAGTAAGCATCCCACACTTGGAAAAGTGGAAACCAGATGAAACCTAAGATCTCTTCCAGCTCAAACTTTCCACCTAAATATTAAGACTCTGGAAAGGGCCTAAGTAGGGAGGGGCAAAGGGTTTATCTGCAGAAACAAGGTAGTCTTTAGTAGATTTTGTTCACCTGTGTTATTACATATGCTCATGCCGTTTAAACTGAAGCCTTTGGAAAAAGAACGTTACAGTGGAGAATACGGTAGATACCCCTTAACCATGTGATCAAAGTTGACATCACTGATATTGGGACAGAATGACATCCATATCCCCTGTTACAATGCACTGGAAAGGACTCGGTGATTCTCTGGAATTCCGGCCCACAAGGCATTCATTACCTGTCTCCAGTCATAAGAAAACATTAGGGCAACCCAAATTGAAGAAATTGTACAAAATAACTGTCAAAGTCAAGAAAGAAAAAGACTTGAAAAACTACTGCAGATTAAAGAACACTAAAGAGAACAACTAAATGTGCTGAGTGATCTCGGATCCTGGCCCAGAAAAGAAAAGTAGCTATAAAAGACATAATTGGGACAATCGGTTAAAATTGTGGTTTAAATGATCTTATATTAATTTATGTCTTATTAAGTTTCTTGATTTGGGTCATTGTACTGTGGTTGTGTACCAGAACACCCCCATCCTTGGGAAACACACTGATTTATTTAGGGGTAAAGGGGTATCATGCCTGCAATCAACTCTCAAATGATTTTGAAAACAATTTCATATAAGTATAGATGTGTGTATTTGGATAGGTAAGCACTGAGCAAAATGTTGAATCTAGCAAAAGGTTCCTTTTGAGGAGTTCCTAGTGTTACTGCAACTTCTCCATACATATGAAATTATTACAAAATAAAAAATGGCCTCACCTTCATTTCCCACAATCCAAGCCAGGCTTCAGAATATTCTAGGATATAATGACAATCACAGGACTATCTGACTCCACTTTTGTTTTGTTAAGTGAGCCCCAAGTTCAAGTTCACTTCCTGCATGACCCCCAATTGCACCTCCATGTTCCTCTAGTTATGGGACCGAGAGCCTACAGCATCACTACCTACCCTTCACCTCTCCCTCCATTTCCAGGAGCCCCTGTCCCTGCTAAGTGGCCCTTTTATTCCTGTTCCAGGTGGAAGATTTTATCTATGTCCTTGAACCAAACTTTTAAGGGTTGTCCTTTTGCTTCTTAAAAAAAGCAGCTCTGCAGCTTTTGACATCTGACCCCGGGCTCAAAGAGCTTAAGCCAAGTTCTCCCACATATCTAGAACTTTCTAACCACCTCCCCATCATATCCAAAGCCCCCATTGCCAACTCTGGGACACAGGCCCTTGGTGCTGAGGTCCAGTCTTCTCACAGCCCGTTCCTACCAGTGGTCAGCGGCCCTCACCTCCATCTTTGCTTGAGAGTCATTTATCTGCATCTCCAAATACCCTGACTGTCTATTCAGTTTCCAAAGTTCTTTTCACTGTTTCTCCCAAGGACCTAAGCCCTCCCTGCCAGTAGGACTCCTAATGTTCTGACCTGACAGCCCTGAATCCTTGTCACAAGTACCCAGTATAACTCCCCTTGACCCCTTTCTAGGAAAGTATAGGATTGTGTGCAAATGAAACAGACTTCTATTTTGGCCTTGACTTAGGTTGGGGTGAAAGCCTTGCTTAATTTACTCTGCGTTTACTCATTCCCAGCAAATGACTTGCATTCAAATCACCCCAGTCCAGAGCCATCAATTATGAATGATGTACAGACATCTGCAAAAACAAAACTCCCACATTGCCCAGGCAATGGGTGCTCATCCTAGGTCTGGCTGACTTGGTATGACTTCCTCACAGGGCCGCTGTAGAGTCCATCCTAAAAGTCGTAATACTTTTAATCAATTCACAGTATTCTGTGTTGACTTGCCCACTGATTCATGAGATCAGTCATTTTCATTCACTATGAATCTAATATTAATATATCTAATAATCTAATCTAATATATCATAAATGTAATATTTGACTCTGGGTTTTTTTTCCCACTAAGACCTGCCTTAAACAACCAGAAACTAAAAAATTAGTAGCATTAATTTTATTCCCCCAAACCTATTCTGTCTGCGGCATTGAAGCCACTGTGTTCCATTCTCACAGTGCGTCCCTGGACCAGTAGCATCAGTACCAACTGAAAACATGTTAGAAATGCAAATTCTTGTCCGTCCCCATCCCTATGGCATCAGAAATGCTGGGGGTGAGGCCCAACAATCTGTGTTTGAACAAGCTTTCCTGGTGATTCTGCTGAATGATGACCTCTGAGAACCACTGCCCTAGTGAAACACGTGACATTGGCTTGGCCAGGCCCAGTGAAACTGAGTGCCCTCTCCCTACAATCAGGCCTTCTGGTTATTCTGAAGAGCCTTTCCTGATCGTCAGGGACAATCGGCTGGTTGCTCAGCCACAGCCAAGGATGTGACGAAGACGCACAAACCACGTGGGAAGAAAGTGGAATGCTGTACCTAACTGGGCTTCCGATGCTCCAGTGCACGAAGAGAGACCAATGGATATCAGACTGGAGGAGGGATAGGAAGGTCCCTGGGAGGAAGGCAGGAGGCAGGGGACTCCCTGCAAGTGGGAGGATGGCGAGGATGAAGGGAGGGAGACAGGAGTTGTCCTGGGGGATCCAAAGTCAGCACTGATGGGGGGCAGCTGGGGCAGGAGGAGGGGCTCCAGCTACAGCAGGCTTGGTTCCCGTCTGACCCAGCACCTCCTGAAGAGAGCTGTAGCATCAGGGAGAGACTGTATGACTAGTCTTCCATGGGAACAGGAGATAAAAAGGAGAGATGCAGTTCCCTCCTGGAGAGAAAGACAATAAAGAGATCTGAGTGTTCAGTGCCAGGCAGTGGAGGTCAGCCATGCCACCCAGTTAGCAGTGGCCCCTCCCTGGCAGGGACCCAAGAAGGGGGGCTGCATCAGTGAGGGGCACACTGATGACACGTCACAGTCTACCTTCTTCCCATGTCTGCCTCCAGAGTCATGCCTGACTCACAAAGAATCTGATCTTCCCTGAGACCAGAGAACTAGTGGGACCAGGAACCACTAGCTGAATCGTCTGGTAAGTATGTGCTGAGGACCTACACGTGCTGGGCATGTTCCAGGCACAAGGTATCTAATTCTGACAAAATATTTCAGGGAAATCATCCATACAGTGCGACTTCAGGTGGACTTGAAACTCTCATGTTTATGGAGAGGGGGCATGTCTCTAGGTGTGACCACATTTACATTCCCTGATTTACTACTGGGACATGCAGATCACACTAGCAGGGCTAAGCAAGGGGTTTACCACTTGTAATTCTTTAGAACAGAGCACCTGACTTAAAGCCTGACTTGACCATCTCCCAGCCATGTGATCTTGGGCAAGATCCATAACCTCGATGGCTTCAGTTTCCTCATCAGGATGATAGGAATGATCCCAGTATCCAGTTAAAAGAGCTGTTATAAGTCTGACTCATTCAGAAACACTCCTAATATCAAAGGTGGTGACGATAACAATTAGCATTTATAATCTTAAGATGCTTTGTCTGAAACTGGGAAAAGGGTGTATTCATATTGTTACCATTTAAATTGATCATCTAGATCAACAATTATTCTGGTAATAGCTACATGCAATTTGGAGTCCTTGGTATGATACCTGACAACAGGTGTACCCTAGTACATTAATTAGTATTAGGATAATTAGTATAAATATTAAAATCAGTTTACATTCCTTGAGGAAGAACTACCTTCTCTGTAGATCCAAACTAATCTGTGTTTTTAAAGAAATAGTCAATGAGGTGAGAAGTGGGGAAAGGGTTCTACATCTTAACAAGTCCAGAGGTAGTCCAGGGAAGAATAATCAAGGTATAAAAGGACCCGAGAATGTCCAGAACATGAACAAGGGGACCTGAAGTTGGCATGACCCTACCTTCCTTTCCTGGAATATAGTCCTCCATTATGCTTGATGGTTGGGAAGCTGGACAATCCATTTGCAATAGAAAGAAACTGCTTGTGTGCAGGTGGAGGGCAGGGCTAAAAGCCAGATACACAGAGACAGATGTCAGCTCAATATAAAAAACTTTGTGCCAGCATATCCAGTAATGGACTAGGCTATCTCAAAAGTACTGAGCATTTCCCAGCATGGGAAGTGTTCTTGCTGAGCCAGTTTGACCAGTTTCCAGGATTTCTGTAGAACACACCATGAACTTGGATGAGAGACAAGTCTACATAAGAGGTCCACTTTCCCCTTCAATGCCACGATTCTATGATTTTGTGCTCTCTGTGTTTTCACAAGACAATTAATGTGAAAAGGTGAACAGCAATGGATTGCTGGTTGGAAGACAGACGCTCCAATCCTAACCTTCCCATCAATGACATTTGCAGGGTCCTTTGTTCTGGTAACCCTCGGTTGTGCATCTGCAAATTGTTTCCTTTTATTCCATTCAGCTATAGCAAACCAGGCTAGCACATTCGTGCTCTAGGTATTTATTCTTGTCATTCCTTCCACCTGACCAGCCTTCCACTTTATCGGTTCTAAGGTTTTACCAGGATACAATCACCTTCTCCACTTGCTCAATTCCATTTAATACAACGGTATGCGGTGGGTGTGGGTTTCACATCACAGACTCTGAAATATCTCCACCCAGCAATTCCTGCCTCAAGCCCCGATTTCAAGTACTGCACGCGGCCACTTTCAGGTCAGGTCATGTGACCCCGTGGCTCCTCTGGCATTTCACATTCAGAGCTGCTCCTTTCTTTTTCTTCCTCCTATAGAATTTCTTCCAAACTCGGAGGGACCTTACACAACAGCCACTTACTGGTGGCGAACAGCCACCGACGGAGGAAAGCCCGATATTCTCAGTCTTGGTCATCCTTGGCCTTGTGCTCCTGGCTGGCTTTTATGACCCGCTCCCTGCTCATCAAGGTGTTGTGTGCCGGCTTGATGCAGTCAGTTGCTGAGATGTAACTACGCTCCTGCTGTAGATGCCAGCAGGACAGTCTACACGCACACCACTTCTGCACTTCCTCCTCTAGGCAGGGGACCCTGCAAGGCCTTCTGACTCTTTCCTTACTAACTTCTGTGCTCCACTAGAGAGTCCTGAGAACTTTCATGTATCAAACACCTGTTTGACCAAGAAAAACTAGGGGGTGCTGTCTAGTCTGAGTAGGAGAGAAGTTTCCACCAAGTCTCCACCCATTTCTGTGATTGCGTGAAATCTCCTTTGTGAGACTTGTTGGACTCCACTATCATCTCAGAGAAGCTTCGTTTTGTTCTTTCTACTTGGATCCCAAAACTCCAAAGACAGCCTCTCCTTCCCTCCCACACCTAATTACAGTGAACTGTCTCCACCCTTCCTCCCTCTACCCAGATGAAAAGATCATTTTCTAAATCCGGTGGTAGTGGTGCTGGTGGTGGGGGACTGTCTTGGAAACAGCTGGTGCCCTCTGCCTGCCGGAGACAGGCCCCTGAAAGCTTGATGAATAAACTGACTGGCAGGAAAACACGTCCAGTGGTGCCTTAGGAGTGCCATCGCTAGCACAGCCAAGCCTTCGAGCAGACTGTGATCTGGGTTGGAGGAAACACACGATGTCCTTTCACCCTACCAGGGCCTCTGAGGCAAGGGTTAGCGGGGGCGCTCCGCAGCTGGCCGGCCCAAGATTAGCACATGCCAGATTCCCCCCCACCACCGAAACCCACTCCTCCTCCCTGGCTGGGCTTGGTGAGCTACCCAGACTGCCTACCGAACTCAGCAGGCTGCCACAGTCCTCCACGTGAGCCCACGGGGTTGTTGATCCTTACAGCCTTGTTCACAGAAAAGCCTCTGCCTCTTTGGCATGTACTCCCCTGCAGTGCATCTGCTTGCAAGGTGCATTTCAACGCAGCAGTGGAGGAAAAGCATGTAACATGTGATTGGGTCAGACTTGCAGAGAATCAAACTTTTAATGTTGATGATGAGTATGTTCCCCTGAAGGAGACATCATGGTTTAGAATGGACACAAATATGAATGAATCAGAGGAGTTTGAAGTTTGAATGCCAGTTCCACCAGTTACTAGCAGAAGCACATTTTGAACCTCAATTTGCCCAGGTAGAACGGGAATAATAATAGTACCTGCTTCATGGGCTTCTGCAAATTCAATGATGTAAAGATTTGCAATGCCCTCTGCATCCCTTTAAATGTCCAGGCATCTAACATTTCTTAAACATTATCATACTGCAATTATTTGACTCTATTACTGAATTATATAAGTCTGGAATACATACATGCACAATATATCTAACCAGCTATTTAAAATATCTCTCGGAAGGATTTTTACAGTCAAGTGATGGTTATTTAGCTGCTAAATAGCCCATTGGCAGTAGGGGGCAGCAGTGCACGTATGTGATACGTGAGCACTACCACTATTTCCTTTCAAAGTCCTGAGCCTGGGGTCAGACAATGGAGCCCGGGCACAGAATACTCACTCCTTCCTTCTGGCTTCCTGAAATCTGTCTCTTAAGGTCATTCCCCAGATACACCAAAAAAAGTACATACCATAGATTCTTGCATGTTTCATCTTTTTATAATTTTGTATCCATTCATGTATAATTCGTTTGTCGAGGTTTTGTAATTTGAACGTGTTCTTCTCTCTGCTTAGAAAGAATATTCAAACTTGGTGAACTAGATTTATTTGTTGTTTTCTGTTGCACTTAACATTCCTTATGTGTTACTGCTGTTCTTAGCCACAATCTCATATATTGGCACATTAGTTTTTTTAGTCACAATTTCATATATTTGAAAGAAACTAAAAAATCTATTTTTAAATATACAATAAAATATTGGTATTTGTAGGTAACATAGCAATAAGAAATCAAAACGTGCGGCTTGAACAGCCCCGCTAATAACTCCCCAGTATGCTAGCAATGGTAACAATAGCAATAATTAACATTAACTGAATGCTTACTTTGTGCCAGGCACTGGGTTAAGTGCGTTAAACAAAGTCTTACCTGATTTAATCTTCACACAGAACCTCTGTGAGGTAAGGAGCAGAGTCCCCACCTTACAGATGATAAACCGAGGCTCTGAGAGGGTAAGAGAGCTCGAGCTTCCTTCCCTCTGCGTATGGCCTTTTTAAGTAGTTCTTTTATTGAGGCGACTTTTCTGCTTGCCTTTTAGCCTTTTTTTTAACAACCTAAAATTCTGGTTTCTCTTAATTTTCATCTCACCACGAATGAAGAATTGCTTATAATACTCCTTCCCTGAGGTGAGATGGTGCCAACCCAGGAGGAGCCATGGGCCCTGCAGGACTCACTGTGACATGGGACAAACTCTAGGATGACGATAGCTTGGCTAGCTCTCAGGCAGGATTTTGGCTTCATGTGTGCCTATTGAACTGAATATGTGGTTGCTATAAAGTAATCTTTTGAAACACAAAAGGAAAAAAATCAACCTGCCCTTATTTTCTTTTGTTTTCCATGGGAATATATACCAAAAAAAAAAACCCTAAAAAAATAAAAGTCTTTGAGACCTAGGGTGCTATTATGATTGTTTGCTTGTCGTTATCCTTTTTCCCAGAACTTAAATTCCCCTGAGTTGCCTGGCATCTCAGAATAGCACTATTTGCCAGTAATTACCAGAAAATATAGCTGAGCATATCTCAACTCCTCTACCATAAGTGGGATTCTAAATCTTTTCCCCCTCCCTTGTTTTTCTTTGACCTCATTTCCCCCACCCCCCTTTCCTTCTCGAAGCTTCTTTGGCTTTCTCCTGTCTCTTTGATCTATCTGGCTCTTTCTTTTCAGTCCCACTGAAATTGCTGTCTCCAATTCAGCTATGTCACAACACTCTTTTCCCAAACCAGCTCCTCTTCAGACTTCCCAGACTTCCTTTTCTCATTTACCTCATGTTTAGTCAGCTGATAAGTCCTTTTATTTCCCAAGCTCTTACATGGCCCCTTTGGTAGATCCAGCAGGTTGGCTCAAATATCAGCCCTGTTTCATGCCCCTGGTAGGTGGGCAAGCCGCTCGCTGCTGGAGACTGCAGACGTCCTCATAGCCCACGTTCCAGGTGTGGCCTGACTACCAGCAAAGTCTGTGCCATGTGGAAACAGATGCTATGTCAGAGGCAGAGTCTGCGTGACACGCAGCCGGCAAGCTCAGTCATCCTCAGGGAAGCAGTGTAGTTCTTCTGCAACAGCTTTGCCAGAATTTCCACGTCTGCTCTCTAGCTTCATGCATGTTGAAAAACGGAGTGCTGGCCATCCAAAATGTCTGCAGTATTGTGGTCCCAATAGCCATCAGCTCTGCGCTGGTGTCCTGATTCCCTGCTCCCTGATCAGAGCAAAGCTGGCCACAGACTTGGTTGACCACCTCTGCAATGTTGTTTTGGTAGATCTACCTGGAATTTCTGATCAAAATCTGTTCTTCTAGCCCTCCAATGACTTGGCAAACTTCCTTTTTCCTGTTTTATGCACTTCCATTCAAAATAATATCCCTCCCAATCAATAACTGGTAAGAAAGGTGATGGGAGGCAGCACCTTCTCCAAGATAGGAGTGTGGGAGTAACTACCTAAAATGCTTGAGTCAGTGACCATTATAGGGTGAAATACTGAGAAGCCACAGCATGTAGGGACTTTGATTGTCTCAGCTGTTCACACTAGATCCTGGTGGATTACTAGGTGAGAACACCAAGCTGATAAGACAGACTGAGCAAGAAGGAGCAGGATCCCCAAGTACGGCCCATGGGTGCAAATGATTCAAAGATACATTCCATTAAATGCAAGGATCTGCCACCTCACAGGTGTTTCTGAGAGACCCGTATTCTCAAGTTCGTTGGGATACATGCCTCCAGGAGAGAAATAAGATGCTGCACTCTGCCCCCCGTCCAGGGAAGAGGCAAAACGCTTGGTAGGAATGTCAGGACACTTAGAGTTGAAAGTCTCTTCTATTTATTGAATAACCTCTCAGGTAGCTAACTTCGAGCGGGACTGAGCATAAGGAGGGTTCTCAATGCATTCAGGCTGCAATGGAAACAGCACCACCACTTGGTCCTTAGGAGTCGAAGAATGCTCAGGGTGATGTGTAGGGTCTATGGGGGGCTTTGAAAGAGGAGTCACAGCTCAGACCCCTAGGTTTTAAGGAAAATCATGTCCTTTTCTTAAAGGAAATCTTTTGAAATATAGTTCTTAGTTTGCTGTAGGGCGCTGGTAGAGACTAAACACCCTACAGAAGGACCAGATGGCCTTATAAATGGAGGTACTCATCCTGAACTGGACGTTGTCTGGTCCATCAAACTGTAAGTCAGGGGTCACTAGCAGCACACTGTCAATAAGATGATGCGGAATGTATAGGGTCCAGGTGGAGGAGATTCTGAAGGAATAAATCAGTTGTATGAACAAAGCTTATACCCCTTGTGTGCCTACATTATTGCAGACATCTTTTCCTCTGCCCACACCTACGGCCACATGGGAGCTCCCATCAGTGGACTGAAGGAAAAAAATTCAAACATAGGTTAAATGTGGCTTTAAGAGCTGGAAGAGAACTGCACAGTTATGGTCCCAGGCAGAGGTAGCCCCAAGGACAGTGGAGGATGGAAAACCATGCTAGAGACAGAACTTGGACCAAAGTCCACTTTATATGGAGCAGGAAAGATGGTCTGGTTGTGAGCAATTGCTATAATTTGGACAATTGTTCAGGGATTTGGAAGGAAAAAATATTGTAATTTGGTGACAAGTTTAGAGAAGAGAAAAGTGGAGCCGCATCTCAGAATGAGCCACATTTTGAGAGTATTTATGTCCCATATGAACACTTGCCAAAGATCCCACTGGAGTGAGGTTCTCAGTCACCAAGAAAAAAAAAAGTAAACCCACCTTGGAGCTGTCAGTCAGCCTCCAACCCACCAATGCTGCTTTTTGCTTAGTAGCTCATGAATAAAGTGGCTACAGAGGCAGGGATGAAGGTAAGGCATGGTCCAGAGAGGATTTCTTTTTGCCAAGGCTGGCCTGCCTACAGCCACTGCCGAGAGTCCAAATTACCCACAGCAGCAAGAAGCCTGGAGTCCCATTCTTGTACAGTACCCTGAGGTCCAGGCTGACAGTGTGAGAAGGTTCATTATATTGGAACTGCTCCATTATGGAAGGACAGAAAATTGCCCTAAGTGGAAAAAACAATTATGCTAGGTAAAAATATTTGTTCTCCACCTGCCATGGTCCCTCCTACAGCACAATCTGCTTGTGCATTACTGTAGGCTGAATGAGTGCCCTGCATGAGTGCACACACAGAGGTCATGTTGAAACCTAAGGCCCAGTGCGATGGTAGTAGGATATTGGGCCTTTGGGAGGTGATTAGGGCATGAAGGCAGAGCCTCATGAATGAGATCAGTGCCCTTATGATCTCTTTATATGCCTGAGAGGGCTCCCTGTCCTCTTTCCCCAGGGGAGGACACAGCAAAAAGTCTATAACCCAGAAGAGAGCCCTCACCTGACCTTGTCTTCCAACCTCCAGAATGCTGAGAAATAAATTTGTATTATTTATAAGCTGCCCAGTTGGTGGTATTGTGTTACATCAGCCAAACAGACTAAGACATGCACCATCATGGTATCCAGACAATGTTGTTTCTGAATAAGGCATCATGTCCGTGCACAAGAAATCAGGCAAGGGTTCCTGTTCCTGCCACAACCTCACCACCTGGAAGCAAGCAGCCTGCAGAGTACTCAGTTCCAGGGCTGGAGGTGGGGGGAGCAATAGTGGTTTAGATTGGGGTTGGTTGTTCTGATGTGGTTATTTGCTCTGAACCAGCAACCATCCTGGGTGCTGATTCTCCCACAGTCTGAAGACATTGTTTGGGGATCCAAAGGATGGAAACGAGAGAGGCATCTCTTAACATTTCACCCAATAATTCATTCACAAAAGTTTAGTTTATCATCTTTTCAGTTGTGGTTCTGTTGGTTTAGAAGTCTGGGCTCCCAAGGACAAAATCATTCCACTATTAGACACAAACACGCTCCCATAGCTAAGAACTGCCCTCTGGCCATTTCGGGTTCTTTGTGTCCCTAGATAAACAGACATAAAACGAGGGCTACCACGTTGACTGGAGTGACTAGACTGGTTATCAAGAGAAAAACGGAGTTCCTATTAAATTAGGCAGACTATTAGGCAGAATATTCCTTAAATGAAGAAATGCTATTGAGTGACCCCATATCCTGCCATCTCAAGTAGTAGAAGTCAATGGAGACCATGAGGATTCATGGTTTTCAGGACTGAAAGTCTGGATGTGCCCCCTGCATCACGAACACTAACCTGCTGAGGGGCTGACTGACGGCAAAGGGAACAGAATTGTCGTGGAGGAAGGAAAATACAAAGAACAAATGGAATATAAAGCCTCACGATCTGCCGCAGAAACGAGCACCACTGGAGCTAGCGTGCGCATCTCCAAGCTGTGTCATGTTAGCCTCTCTCGTCCTTTTCCCTCCTGGTCCACGTAGGGCTTGTTTATAATTCTGTCCATAGGTTATAATTTAACTACACAAGACTATGATGGAACTACGGGGAAAACTACTAGGGAGGGTTGCTGCAACTGCTGGCATTCTGGGTCTCTACTGGGCGGGGAAAGTTGAATGGATTCCCGTTTGCCTGGAGGATGGTCTTATTACAGTAATGAGAGCAATTTGTTCTTGCTGTTCTTATGGTCTGAAAGTTTAAGTGCAGAAAGAAGGGCATTCATGGGCATCAAATAGACAAAGCTGTGATCTATGGCAAGAATGGGGTATTGTCTCCATCAAGTTTGTTCCCAACCCCTTGTATCATATCAGGCTTTACTGCAAGCTACAGGCTGACAACCCAAAGACTACATTCCCCTGACGTCTTTCCTGCTCAGGCTTCTCATGTCACCTTGCTGTCCTAGCCCTCTCTCAAAAGCAATGGGGGAAGAGATGTTTAGACCCGGATTTGGGCTATGTTCTCAGCTGCAATAGAAAGTTCAGGGGTGTCAGAGTCAGAAGGATGGAAGTGTGAATCCCTACTCTGCTACCAAATCCCATGAGAATGTAGGCATTTTCCATACCTTCCCAGAGCTGAACCTCAGCATCCCATGTGTGTGAGGAAACCCCTTCCTGGAAGAACTATCGTGAGAAATAAGTGAGATCATGACTGTAAACCACCTCGTATAGTACCTGGCATGCCTCACCAAATGCTGGTTCCCCATCCCTTAAACAACTGACAGATTTGTTTGGCAACTAGTCATATCTTTTCCAGAAATACATTGAGTAAAAAAATGTACAACATTGCAGGAACAATAAGAAAAGACCTTAGGATGTTATCTAACAGGGCATGAAGCCAAGGGAAATAGTACTCCAACTGGGATCTGATTTCTTTTTAGTGATAAAAAATTATCTGGGCAAAAGCCCCCTTGAGAATGCAGAGCCCATATCACATTAAAACTTCCAGACTACATCACTGTTTAACCAGGTGTGTTAGTTAGGGTGGTAGACCCTCGTGTGCAGCCCCCTGCTTCCTCTACCATCCCATACATTTCTCTCTTGGAGGAGGAAGTGTTATTCAGTACATAACAATTACCTAGAGTGGCCATTATTTTTAGTACTTTCCAAGTTAAAGTTACTAATATATGTTGTTACGTGCCCTCCCGATTCGTGTTAAAGCAGAGCTATTTGAAGTGGTTGTTCTCAGAATTCACCTGTGACTTTGTCCTCCAGAGGTGAAAAGAATAAAAACTCTGAACTGTGTTTCTTCACAGAGGAAACCAACGCTTTTGAAACAATGTAGTGAAGTTAGCTTTCAGGGCTGGCTGTCCTGCTGAGGCTATTGTTCTAGAAACGTCCTGTACCTGACCATCCAAAGCAGAACAAGAAGGCTATTCATTTTTTAAGTAACAGTAAAAGTAATGTTTTTTCTGGTATAAACTGCTCCGTACTTTCCGTGGGGAAGGTGGAAGGAGGAAGTTCACCTGGGAGAATTTGTTTAGAGAGAAGGAACCTATTTTCTCTTTCATTAAAATGTTTCATGAACCTGATGCATACTTAAATATTTGCAGACTATGTTCATTTGGTTCCTCTAATATAACCAGGAACATAAAAACAATGAACAGATATTTAGGTATATTTCCATATTAGTACTTAGATATTGTTTAATATATGCACTACTTCCACCCATTTATTAATGAGTGATAGGAAGGCAAAAAAGGGAAAAATAGGGGATAAAAGAGAAAAAAATAAGGAAGAAAAAAGGAAAAATAAGGGAGTGCTGAAAGTAGACAAAGAGGGAAAGAAAAATATAGGACATATGAACCAAGGGCCCAGGGAGAGGTTAACGCTAAAATATAATAGGAAACACAGTGCTACAAAACTTGAATCCAAATTCTAAGGCCTGGGAGCAAGTGATCATTAGCATAGAAGTGAAGCTGTTTATTTCTCCACTAGCCTCACCTTTAACCCAAGGACAATAAACCTTGTTCAGTAATGGTATAGGAATGAGGAATCATCACAAAACCACAGAAGGTCGGTTGCAAAGACCTGAACGGTAACCCCCCCATAGTCACGGCTCAGCTTATCTTGGTTCTTTCCAGTAATAAAGAATACACTTCTCAAGGCAGTGAAGGACAGCTTTCTCTTATAGATTAAATCCTCAGCCTGTATCCACCACGAGTTCAGCCCTTGAGATTGAACCCAGCAAATCTACTCTTTCTCCTACAGGACAGCCCAGCAGAAGCCGGCCATGTGTGTCCTTGCAGCCCGGCTGGTTCCTCACACCAGGGTCCAGTCCCCTCTCAATATGGCCCCGCCTTCTGCAAATGTTCCCTCTTCTTCTCTTCTCCTCAGCCAAGTATGGCTCGTTCTCTTGCTGTGGTCTGGAAAGGCACAGACACCTCCCACATTCTAGAGACCACATTCTAACACTGTACCTTCAATTCAAATGGCTATTCCCTGGTCAGCCACATGGTACTAGGAAGAGCTCACCACAGAAGAATAGTTTACATGTCTTAAGCAAAAGCACAGTTTCCTTCCCTTCTCTGGGTACCAAGCTCTGGGAAAGTGCTGAAACAGGACAGGGACATTTCTCTCTGGCCCAGCCCCTGCTCCCTTCCTGCGCCACGATGCTCCTGGATGCTCTTTTCCTTCAGCACCTGCCAGTAGCCAGGACCTCTCTGGACTCAATCTAATTGCCAACGTGTGGCGCAAGCTTCTGCATTGGCTGCCCTCCTCAACCATTTTCCTCCCTTCCCTTTCCCAGCCAAGCTTCTGCATAGCATTCGTGGAGATGGCGCGTGCTGAGCCAGGCTGTGTCCTGACTCAACTGTGTGAAGCCAGGCAACTGAATTAACCTCCATTCCCTCTCCTGCAAAACAAGGACCATAATAGGGCCAGCCTCCTAGTGTCCTTGGGAAATGGAGCCGCACGTGTAAATGTCTAGAACAGGGCTGGTCCCTCAGGAACGGCTCAATAAGCGTTAGCTTCTACTGCGATGCTTAGTCTTGCTCGGCCTCCTATGACCACGTGATTCGTAAAGTCAAACTATGGAGTGGCTGACTATTGGCTACAAGGCGTCACGTGCAGGACTCCGTAATGCTGAGTTCCTGAAATAGTGTGCAAAATTATTTGCCCCCTGTAATTCTCAGCCTTTGCTGCACACTAGAATCTTCTGGGGGGCTTTTAAAAGTGACTGCTGCCCAAGCTCCCCCATATATTCTGATATAAGTAGTCTGAGGTGGGGTCCAGGCATTGCTTCCCAAATAAGTGTCATGGACATCCATGGGTGAAAATCACTGAGGCACAGTGGGGTTCTTAATGAAGGTGGGCAGCAGTAATGTTTGTATGCCAAGACACCCTTCCCAGAGACTGACCCTACAGGGCTGAAGGGGGACCAAGTGTTAAAGCCATACAGGTGATCCTGATGTGCTCTGGAGAACCCTGGGCCAGCAAATTTTCATCACCTTCTCCAGGCTTGGCTCCCAAACAGTAGTCTGAGATGCGGTAACGGTCGGGAATGACGTTTTCCCCAGTCCAGACCTCTTTTCCGGACTTACATGATTGCACTGGGCATCCCGGGGTCTAGCCCTAAGCCCAAGGGGCTCCCCGGAAGGAAGTCCTGGCCTTTGCCCCTTTCTCTCATAATTGGGCAAATCACCAAGAGAGCAGCTTTTGTCACTGAGCATGGGAAAAATCAGAATGATGTCTGGAGCCAAGAGGTTCCTTCTCTATCTTTATCCAGAATATTTTAGATTGAGTGAAATCGCCATAAGAAAGCTGTTTCTATTTCTGCCAACATATGCACATGAGAACAGATTTTCAACAATAACTGATAGAAACTAAATCCAGGAAAAAGTAGGATATTGTCACTTCGTTTCACACCCCATCAAATATAGACATGCAAATTGGCAAGCTTATATTAAAGAAAAAATACACCCAAATAAAATAAAATAAACTGCTGTGTTACTTATTTTTATCTGTCTAAATTCTTTAGTATATTCTCTCTTCAAAAAGACATTTAATGCCAATGCAACTACTTTCTGTGCTTTCTGAAGATGAGTTTCCATTAATCTGAAATTGTTCGTTCCATATTTATGGTGTGAAAATATCGTTACTTTAATGAAATGATAGCATATTTGCTTGTTCATTTGTTTTAATGACTTTGCTGTGAAAAATAGAGAATTGTTAACTCTATGTCAGGAAACCCTCTTCCTCTCTGAATCCCCCACACCTTTTTAAAAACCATTCTGTGAAATCCCAGAGTCTGGGAAACAGGTGATTTCTGCAAAGTGCGTTTTGAAGGACTTAAACGATGTAAAAGGATGCAAAGTACTTCAACGATATACAAGTAGTAGGTGTGGCCCACCCCACACCTACTAAATGAATATCTCCAAAATACTAGCATCTTAACAAACATCTTAACATATGTTTCTTGTATATGGAAATCTGACAACCAAACTAGAATGTTGCATTTTGAAAAGGGACATTTCTTCACCCAAATGGATCTATAACTAGTGACATACCGAGGACAAAATGATTAAGTATTTTGGGGAAGTAGGGACGAGCGAATTTGAAAAGTGCTCCTTTGTAATAATGTACAAAGCAGGGAAAAGGACGTTGGATGAATGGATGGATGGATGGATAGTGGGATAAATGATGGAGAAAGGATGGGGGATGGAAACAGGAAGCTTGGGAAAGAATTAGGAAGAGGGAGAAAATTAGATGAAGAGAAGTTAGAAGAGGATGAGAAGTATAAGCAAGGGTGTGCATAACATGGAGGAAAGAATGCTCAGTTACTCTACAAGGGAATTCAATGGCTAACCTGTCCTTGGTTTCTCTGAAAATGGATGAATTGGTTCTGATTATCTCTAATATCATTTCTAGCTGTGGCATCTCCTGTGTGCATGCGATAGACAAAGAGGGAGGAAAAGGAAGAAAAAGAGAGGAAAGGAGGCTCAGTACCAAAGCGTTAGACTATGGAATGAGTTTGCTATGGTCCCTGAAACAAACTACCACAACCTTAGCAGCTTAAAACACAAATCTCTTACTGTCCTGGAGGGTAAGGGTCCTAAAATCTAGGCAGCCCTCCTGTGCAGTACTCACAGAGGCTTTGATTCAGAGATGTGGGCTCTTTTCACTTGGCTGTACCATCTTCTGCTCATGGCTCCCAAGGCTGCCAGATTGAGCAAATAAAAATACAGGATGCCCCATTAAAATAGAATACCAGATAGACAGCACATAACATTTTTAGTACACGTATGCTCTAAATATTGCACGGAGTGTAATAATGCTAAAAAAACTTCTCTTGCTTATCTGAAATTTGAAGTTAACTGGTTATCCTCTACTTTATCTTGCAAACTTCCTTGGGGGTCATCCCCATTCCAACCAGGCAGATGGGGAAGAGAGCATAGATAGTCATGCTCTAAGGCGGTGATTGTGGTCCAGCCAGGATGAAAGCTTGTTATCCAAGTTTGTTGACTGAAGGAACAGCCTCCCGTGCTGGCTCTATACTCAGGCCAATTTCTTCCCCATCACCCCACCAGCCACTCTAGTCCCCTCTAGTTGACTTCAAAGGGCTCATTTGAGCACATTACCACTCTTTTTATGATCCTTCCTTAATGTCACCTGTAAGTTCCTGCCCCCAATCTATGTTGCAGCCTCAATTGTTACTTACTTCTCACTTCCCCCATTCCTATCACACCGTCTTCCTTCAGCCCCCATAGAAATCCTTGAGCCAAAATGGAATTCGTCTGCACTTCCAAAATAGTTCGTAAAAGGGAAAAATGTTACAGTCAAAATGAGCTGAATGTCACCTAAACTAACACCCAGGGCCGTGCAAGGAGGGGCCGCAAGGCAAGTCTTCTTACTGTCTCGTGAAATCCCCGCTTTCTTTCCAGTTCTCTGCAGATTCAGAAGTCCAGGGTCCTGAACTGGTGCAAGCAGTTTTTGGTAACATCTCCAAAGAGGTAGAAAAGAAGCTGAATATAGAAAACAGTGCAAAATATGAATTTGTTTGAAAGAGGGTGGTTTTCAGGCTTCCGTTTTTTAAAAAAATGATCTGACCCAGTTTTCAACTAGGTCAAGATGTGGGAGACTGAGTTAAATCATGAAAGGCACAAATTACCCTCGAGCAGAGGAAGATTTTCATGAGGTCACTTCCCACCTGCTCCTTCAGCTTGAGTGAAACTTGCCTTTCCAGTGGAGGGAGTGGCGTGCCCTGGGGAAAAATGAACTCATAATTTTAATATCCCTCTGCTTGCATTTTCTCCATCCTCCTCCCACATGTCATCATGTTCCCCATTCCTTCCCAAAATGGTTGCTTTTCCCCAATGTGAACGAGTCCGAGTGACCCAAGATAGGAAGCTCTGTCGTGTTTTGCATCTTTTCTCTCCTGTTGCTCTTTGATTTTTAGCAGAAAATGCAGAGGCCTGAAATTCATAAAATCTCACGGTTTTTATCCTTTTTTTCTTCCATATTTTCTCTGGCATCATAGCTCATAAAAATTTCTTGCTCTTTCCGCCTATGTCCCTTAGCACCTTTAAACGGCTTATTAGGACTTTGCGTTTCTTTTATAAAAGTTTTTCCCTTACTGGTTTCGCTGATCTTTGAAATATGAGAGCTTGTGATTTCCTAGAAATGTTTCTTCTTTTAAAAAACAAGTCTCATTTTATTCTTTTGTTTTTCTCATTCCTGTTAGATAGGTCTGATTCATTTCTCCTTTTTCTTTTCTGTTAGAACTTTGTCCCTTCTTCTCCATTGATCTTTCCGCTTCCTTTCCCTGAGAGGGAAATGGTCTTATCAACCCAGCTTCTCAGGTGCTCTCTGCTTACTTCTGCCCTTTTTCCACTGTAGCGTTTCCTCACATTTTTAGTTTTTATGTCTTTAACACCTTTTCGCTCCATCTTCTGCACTGGCTCATTTCCTGCCCTCTCTTCTCCTTTGTGTCTATGCCTCCGTTTTCCCTTCTAAATTTTCCTTAGTTTCCCTTTTTCTTCTTTAGATCTTCCTGTTCTTGCTTCCTAAGAAAAATGTCCTTGTTTCATAAAAGCCTCGAGAGAGTCTTCTAAACACAAATAAGACATCTCTGGCCTCTGACCTGCCTGCCAGCCCCATTTCCTATACACTCACACACAAGCCCGGGCTCCAGCTCATCTCTGCCCAGAACACTTCTCCACTCTCTCTACCCATCTCCCACTGCTCCTCCAAGACTTAACCAGATGTCACCTTCCCCCTGATCTTCCTAGCCTGGTTAATGAAATGTCTTCTATGCATCTACCACTCCATGGGTTTAACCTCTCTATCAATCAAAATTCAAGGCAGGATCATAAATTTAACCTTAATAAAAGCAGCCAGGTATAACAACATATGAAGAAAGTACATAAGACAAATATCCAGAATATTGGATAATTATTTTTTTTAATCCACAGAAACCCCACCCAGCTCAGCACTCCCAGAATGCCCACGGGTCCCGTTTTAGTCACACACTGCTTCTCTCTCCTGAAAATAACTGTTATCCTTGCCTTCATTTTAATCTCTTCCTGACTTTTCTTTAGAGTTTTACCACCTTTTTATGCGTTCTTTAACAGTAAAGCTTAGTTTTTCCTGGTTTTGACTGTTATAGAAATGGGATCATGCTATTAATAGCCTGCAGATGACTGTCTTTTATCTTCTTTCACTCACTGCTCTGTTTGAGATTTCAGGCTATTGTTGCATTTAGATGTAGTTTGCTTATTTTCTTTCCTGTCTAGATTTCCATTGCATACGCTATTTTATTCCACAATTTATTTATCTATTTCTAAAGCTGATGAACCAGTTTGGAGCGACTGTAAACACTGCTGCCGAAGGCATCCCTGTACAAGAATTCTGGGACACTTGCACATTGTCTTTCTTAAGGGAATGAATGAGAAAGAATTACTAAGTCTCAGAGTACACCCATGTTTAGTAGAAAATTCCAAACTGTTTCCCAAAGGGGTGGTAACGATTTATGTTGCCATTGGTAGTCTTTGGGAATTCCTTTTCAATGCCTCAACAGCCTTTGCTCTTCTGATGGACAGGGGTGGGGATTTTCCTTTCTGCAAGCATGGAGTTACCCAGTTGTCTGGGTTGTAGAAGGAAGCCCCCCTGCATTTGTTAATTCACAACACCCCCTATGTGTATGAATCATTACAGAGTTAGTCAACAGCTGATAATTCGAAGTACTATTCAGTAGAAAAGAGATGAACTATGAATACATACTATAACATGGATGAATCTCAAAAACATGTTGACTAAAAGAAATCAAACACATAGGAGAGTATATCTTGATAGGAGTTCAGATGTATGCATTTATCTAAACCTATGGGATGATACATTTAAGATTTGTGCATTTTGTTTAATATAAATTATCTTTAAAAAACTGAAGAGCTCGAAACAAATATTAAACCATAGTTAACTATGTGAAGGTTCAAATGGTGGGAGATCGAGTGCACTGTCTGCAGCCTATTTTGAATTGCATCAGAAATATGTCAGACTGACAGATAGAAATAAGCAAATAGAATAAATGTTAATCACAGTATCTAGTAGTGGTAAGTGGGTGTTCACTGTTCAATTGTTTCAGCTTTTGTATGTTTGAAAAACTTTATAATAAAATACTAAATCAAAATGCTAAAAAAATCAAAAATAAAAAAGGGAAAGGAGAAAATGCACCCAATCATTTGTCAAATTTATAACACAAAGAAAAATGTTCATTTCAAGTGACTTTTGAATATAGCGGTCTATGCCAACTTTGTGGGATGTATTCCATATAGATCTAAAAAGAAATGATAAATTTTATGCATTAGTTTTATTGTTAATAGCAATATTGCTATTGTTATTTCCTATATGAAAGTTTCATATATACTGTAAGATAAAGCAAGTAAGTATATTATTAATAGGAGCCAAGACTGATAGTGTAAAAATCTGAGATCAAAACTGAAATCCAGAAAGTTAAGTAAAAGTCTGTAATATTAAATTTTATTTAGAAAAATCCATATGAACTCATATATTTTTAGAAATACATTTCCTATTTCTTTTCCCCTGAAACGTGTAAGGGACAGTACACCTAGTTACAATCAGTACCTTAGAACAAAGATCTTGTTTTCCATATATCATCCCAATCCCCTAAAACATAACTATGGTTTCTTGGGAAAATAGCTGATTCCTGGTCTGAGGCAGAGACAGTGCAGGGTAAGCCCAAAACATCTTTGTGCATAAAGCAAAATAAGTTCAAAGATCATTAAGTACATGTCAGACAGACACAAGAGCCAAATTTTCAGACAATATTGGTTCCGCAAAAAGTAAGCAATTGTGACATGCTGAATAAATGAATTTAAAAAAAAAAGAGGAAAGGACCCATTTGCTTTCCACTGGGCAGTGTTTATCATACTAAATTCTTACTCTGAAAATTAAAACCTTCTTCAGAAGAACTCCATAGATCTGTGCTGAGGGAAAGCTCTTCTTTACAAAGAATTCCAGTGAATAATGTAGAAAGAATAATAAGAGATTTACAACCTTCAGAGTACTAATTGATTCATGCAGGGATGCCCAGTGGATGTAAAACTACCAGGTAAGTTATACTGGGGATATTGGTACAATGTCATATCACCCCACAGATGGCTTACTCTTGACAAAGGTAAATACCTCCTTTACAACGAGGAGATGTCTGTCACCATCTTAGCCAGGAGACAACATTAGCCTCACTAATTGTGCAACAAACTGGTGTGTGCTCCATGAAGGGAGTTATATGATGCAAACCCGAGAAATTATGTCAGAAAAATTTACCTGAATCTAATCAGCTTTTAGATTTAATGTCTAGTCTAAAGGAAATATGAAGGACAGAGAACAAGTTAAAAGGAACAATCATGAAATACAGAATTTGCAATTTAATAAAACAAATAATTATTCAAACAGTCAATGTGATAAAAAAAATAAGTGAGGGAGATCTGGTGTAATTTTTTGACTGAAAGATATAAATCAATAAGCACAATGTATAAACCTTTGTTGGAAATTAATTTGGAAGAAAAAAATAGCCAGAAATGTATATGGGGCATAATTTAGAGAAACATAAAATGGATTAGGCAGAGTAGAAAATGGTTCTTATTTTATGAGGTGTGATATGCCCTAATGATAATGGAGGAGAGTTTCATTGTTTTAGGAGATGGATACTAAATTCTTAGGGTGATGTAACACCACATGTCTAACTTACTTTGAATACTTCAGCTAAATAGTTCAGAGGAAGACAGAGAAAAACACAAGGAGATGAGAAAGAGCAAGAGAACAATGTGCCAAAATGTTCACAAGTGTTGAGGCTTGTTGTCAGGGACATGGTGCTCATCATACGAGCCTTTCAACTTTTCTGTATGCCTGAAAGTTCTTATATTAAAAATTTTAACAAAAAGAATGAATAGCAAGAAATTAAAAATCTTTTAAAACTCATAATAATATAGTTTAAAGATAAGGTAGTATCGAACCAAAATACATTTAAAATAATAGAACTTGAATATACTCAACAAAACCTGGGCTCCATTCACAATGAGTAACACAGATGTACTTGGCTTCTCATCCTGGTCTACTCTGATCCAGCCTATGCCCCGTGGCCACAGTGATCTTTCAGAAAGGATCAGCTCACACTGTCCATCCTTCAGTGGTTCAGAGGCAAATCCCAAATCCCTTGGCCTGCCTCCTGACATACTCTTAACTTCCCACAACAGTCAGACAAGTGACTTTGCTCTGCTTCATAGAAATGCCCTTTGTACCAAAGGTCCCTTTGTTCTCTCAGTGTGATGGAAGTTGGAGATGAACTCATTCACCCTCCATTCAGCCTCCCTTCTTCTACCTGGAAAGGTGGAAAGCTAAAACATTTCTGCAGGTTTCCTTTCAACTAGGGTGCTGGATGTGATGTGATCTGCTTATGAGGGGTGCTAGTTCAGGATTCGGAAGGTACAAATCAGGCAGGGTCATCCTCACCTCCCTTTTTACTGATTTTTGCTAACTGGCAGAGCCATGCAAACATGGCGTTTCTCTGTAGCATTCCATGTCCATCTTCAGCTTCAGTAGGGACCTCTTGATGAGACTGATCTCTGGACTGTAGCTGTGGGTACCCACTGTTGAGTTTCTAAATAGTCTAGAGGTGGTTGAAGTGGTGGCCACAGTCTACCACTAATAGCTGGTGATTCCAATCAATATGCTTGATTTCAGCATAGCTCCATGGTGGGTCAGCTCTTTATGATTCTAGAATTATTCCTGGTGGCCCATCTTCGTTCTCATTCTGTCAGCCCTTCTAATATTTTAGGACCTGATTTCCTCTATCAAAATCTACTTCGACGAAAATACCTGGAGTTCTTTTCATTGTCCACACTGAACTCTGACTGATACAATTGTGTGAATCTGAGAAGTAATTACCTAAAAAAAAAAGAAAGATATTTTGAAATAATAGGAGCTTACACTTGGCAGGAATTCCAAAATTTGGAACATCAAACCACCTTGGACACTTGAGGAAAAAAATAGATTACCTGACTACACCCCAAACCTACATGATAAGACTCTCCCTAGGTGAAGTGCAGGATATATTTTTTAAATCTGTCCCTGTATTCCAGTCCTAGGAATTTACCCTAAGAATGCAGCAGCGCAGTTTGAAAAAGACATATGCACCCCTATGTTTATCACAGCACTATTTACAATAGCCAAGAAATGGAAGCAACCTAAGTGTCCATCAGTAGATGAATGGATAAAGAAGAAGTGGTACATATACACAATGGAATATTATGCAACCATAAGAAGAAAACAAATCCTACCATTTGCAACAACATGGATGGAGCTAGAGGGTATTATGCTCAGTGAAATAAGCCAGGTGGAGAAAGACAAGTATCAAATGATTTCACTCATCTGAGGAATATAAGAACAAAGGAAAAACTGAAGTAACAAAACAGCAGCAGACTCACAAAACCCAAGAACGGACTAACAGTTACCAAAGGGAAAGGGACTGGGGAGGGTGGGTGGGAAGGGAGGGAGAAGGGGGGAAAAGGGGCATTATGATTAGCACCACATAATGCAGTGGCGGGGGACACGGGAAAGGCAGTATTTAGAGAGAAGACAAGTAATGACTCTATAGCATCTTACTATGCTGATGGACAGTGACTGTAGTGGGGTATGTGGCGGGGGACTTGATAATAGGGAGTCTAGTAACCTAATGTTCAAGTGATTGTACATTAACGATACCAAAAAAAAAAAATCTGTCCCTGTGATCATGATGTGACCTGTCTAGCACAGACAAACAGGTATGTAGGGTTCTGAGGTGTAAAGGCTCATTGATGTCATGAGACCCAATCTGCCATCTGATGCAAGAATCTCAATACGGACATTTTGATATTCCCAACCTTCTTTTCCCACAGGTTACATTGTTGTCTGCAGTAACTTATCAACCTAGTAGGAACTCTCTATTAAGAAAAGCCACCTTCATAGAAAGAATGAAATAGCTTCTTTCAAAAGTGTGTAATAAAGTAATTGCCCACGTTAAATTGACTTAAAGATCCACAGTTTACTTAACAGAATGCATATTAAACTTATAATAGTATGTGATATACTACAAAGCTCCTTAAAAATAGTTTTATTAGCTTAAAACGTGTTCCTGGCGTTAATATACAAAAATAGAATCTCAAAGTAGTATGTCATAGAATCACAGCATTGCAAAATACAAGATTCAAAGCAATTTTAAAGACATTCATTTTAAAACAGAAACCTAGAAAGCAAAACTTAAAGATAATGATATTGGAAAAAAAGTGACTTCAGAGACCTTCACCTCGATTTTTTACTGAGTTGTTAGCTCAACAAAGCAATGTGTTTAATGCAGCAATTCAGGGCTCTTTTCAAATAAATTTTCAATTTATGCTCATGTCTCTGCATAACATTCTTTAATTTTCACTGGGTTCTTACCTTGAGATGCTCATTAACCTTACCCCTTCTGTGGATTCAACTCTGATATAAAGAGTTGGAGAGTTAATTAAATATGGACTGATAAACAGAGCAAAACAAAATAACAAAAAATTAACAAAAACCTGTAAGTTTGAAAGAGGCAAGTGATTATGGATATGTGTACAATGAATTTAAAAAGAAGCAAAGTGTCTTCCAACATCACCTTTGACAGGCTGAGAAATAATCGAGAATGGAAGCCTGTCTACTCCCAATATTTCAAGTCTGATAGTGACACTGTGGGGTGTTGCTTTCTGTTGATGACAGAGGTAAACTATAGCTGTGCCCAAACCCCTTAATTTCTCATCCCTCTACTGGGTATCAACTACCCAAGAGAGTAAGAACAATAAAGTTCTTTGAAAATTGTAAGTTCGAATGGCTAAATGTTAATGTCACAGAAAGAGTGTGATCTTAGGGCAGAGAATTTACATTAGTAAATAACTAATCATGAGATCCATCTGGGTCTGTTCAGAAGAAAGGTCATAGTTAACAACTACATGTAGATCTACGTCGGATAAACAGGGTATTAGGAGCTCAGAGTCTGGTGTAGGACTGACCCCTGCTTCCTAGAATAGTGGTGGCCAACAAGGTCTGGTAAGCTCATAGAGGAAAGTAAGAGAACTTAATTTAGTTGTTTAAAACACATAAAGAAAATCACATATTTATCGTTTTGTAGTTGAGCAGGCAAATTCTCTATTATTCATTAACTTGGCAGGTATTTCCTGGGTACCTAGCATGCGACAGGCACTCTGTCGAGCTCTAGGGTAGAGTGGTGAACAGAGTTGTTTTTTTCATGAAGCCCCCATTCTGGACAGATTACATGTGCCTGGAATGCTGCCAATAATCCAATGGTCTCAATCTCTGCAGAAGCTCTAAGGGCATGGTTGTAGGGCCAAGCTGACCTGGACTTGACTCTCAGCCTCACCTCTCACTGTACACATACTCCTGGGTGCTTGTCCCACCTGGAAAGTGCCCTCTTTCTCCTGGTCCCTGTGGTGGCCACATCCCACACGGTGCCACGGTGAAGTGGGAACTGACCTGATCCCATTGTGTAGGGAGACGAAGCTCACCCAAGTCCTTCCAATGAGGAAGTCCAGTCACTGGGGAAGAAAACAAAGTTCTCCTTGCCTTAATCAATGTGTCCCTTTCCTTACTCAACTTCCCAGTTTAGGAACTCCATTCAGATAGGACTTGTGTAGGCTGATCCGGACCTCCATAGAGATGAGCAGGCTTGTTCCCTCACACATGGACTCTTCCCAGGGACCAAATCCACTTAATAATGAGAATCAGGTGGGCAGTTACGCAAGTAGAGACTCTGGGGCCCCACTCTAGACCTCATAGATCAGCATCTCTGGGGATTTCTATTTTTAACAAATAAGAGATGACACCAGGTGGCTATTTGTTTCTAAAAAGCAAAGAGCAGGTATTCCATCAGAACTTTTGATTGCTTTTCTTTTTAAAGACTTTTTCTGATTATGAAATAAACAGACAAACATGGCAGAGAATTTTGAAAAGGGAAAAAATAAGAAGAAAACAGAACTTACCCATTACCTCAAAGCCTACAGTTAAGAAAAATGATCAGATTGGTGTTTCCCTTTATATGTCTTCCTATGCATATACATATATATTTTTTTCTAATGTATTTAAGGTTATACTGTAAATACTGTTTTCTTTTTCTTATAGATATTCTTTGTGTATATGCACATATACTCTGAATACATGCCTGATATTTTACAGAAACAGTTTCATTTAACTAGTCCCTTATATGCAAACACTGCTTTAGATGCTGGGGATACGGTGGTAAGCAAATAGGAAGAGACCTACGTTTTCTCATAGGAGATACATAAATAAAATAATTAGTACAAGTGTCAGGAATGATAACATTTGGGCGCCTACTAGGTAAAGCCAACTAGCATACACAGATGGGCTGTATTACCCCACCCCACATCTTAAAAACTCTCCTGCCCTTTGTTTTAGTGGAATTGGCCCAGGCTTTAGTTCTGGTCTCTCTCGCCTATTGCAATAGCCTTGAATAAAGTCATCTTTGCCTACTTAACTTTGTCCAGTGCAATTTTTGCTTCGACAGCCACAGTGAAAGTCCAGCTGATTTAGAAGACCATGAATTTTCAATAGTGCCAGACCACAGATTGTGGAACTCTGCCAACAGGACTCAGCCATATGCAAATTGAGAAGCTGAAGGACGGGACCAAACCCCAAGTGCAGTTTTGTAACTTGGGTATGGCACAAAGGAGCAAAAGGGATGAGGTGAATTGTTTTGGTAAACCTATGGGGTTTAGCCTGACGGGGCCAGGGGTGGGGGGCACTTGAAGCCTGCTGATCATGTAAAAGAAAGGAAAGGAATCAAGAAATTAGAAGACTGCCTGAGATTAAAATAAGAAGGCAATGTAAGGAAATGGGATGAGGTCGCAAGAGAGGCAGCCATCCTCAGATAAAAGCCAGCCCGATCTGATTATGTCATTCCCTGCTGGAATCCCTTTACTGGTTTCTCATTGTCTCAAGGATGACGTCACTTCCTTAATGTGAGAGCCCTCCCCCACCCTATATCCAGCCACTTCTGCAGCATGCACACACATCCATTCCCACTAGAACAGGTGTGTTTGTGCATACACGTCCCTTTCTCCACCTAAAACAACCTGAAATGTGCATTCAACTCTTGGGTTTCCTGAGAAATGCCTCCTTGCCTTCTACAAGTGCCAGGCAGGACTCATGCTCTTTCTTTAACTTCCGTAGCATTTCTATTATGGACAGTGCTTTTATGGGTATTTTTAAAGAAGCCTCTTCCTTCTCCTCAATTGCAGATTGATGTGTGCAATTTAGGCTTTTTTATTTTGGGGATCTTTTTTAGTTTGTTTTGGTGGGGGACAATATTTTTACTCCCCTTAGTTGTAAAATGGTAAATACCTCCTTTACTCCAACGTTCATTTCCACCTTGGTTGACTCATTGCAGGCAGGTTTGTGGAGACAGTTTTTACAGTGGAGCAGGGAGGAGAGGCAGGCCCAGGCAGGCCCAGACAAGGTCAAGGCTGAGCTGAGTAGGGTGATGACAGGAAGAAGTGGGCAGTGAGGCAAGCCCTGCCTCGGGAGCACTGAGGGTAGAAACCGAGGAAATGAATCCTTTCAACAAGTGAAACACAACTTCCGGGCCAGATGAGACTGCGCCCAAGGTACCAAATCCAGAGAGCCGCGGGCACTGAGGGACAGACGACGGTCAAGGTGATCACTACAACTGACTGAGACCTGATTTTATTAAAGGAGCAGATGCTACCTGGCCTTCCTATTTGGAACCTCTATCCTACATGCCTTAAACAAAATGCCGAAGGCAGGCCACGGGGGGTACTGTAAAATGGAAAAAAGAGCTTCCTGCCTCTCCTGTTACTGGGGCAGGGTTGGGGGAACACAATGATACCCTTTACATTTTTCAGGGGAGACCCATGTGTGTCAGCTTCTGCTCAAGATGTGAATAACTTTCTTCCAGGTAATTCTGGTGAGATGGGACTCTCACTAATTACATTTTGCCAAGACTCTTCCACTCAGTGAATACAGTTCCATCACAAAATGAAGGATAAGACAGATGAGAGAAAACTTCTGTGGCAGAAGAATTCACACAAGGAGCTGAAGCTCTTGTGCAAACACATGGTTTTCACGGACCAAGTGAAGGGTGAATTTATGAATACCTGTGCTCCATCCCAGAGGACCCAGGTCCAGGTTCCGTGGGCTCTTCTTGGTCCCTGTAATAGCCTGCCAGGGCTGCCAGAACAAATACCACAGCCTGGGAGGCTTACACAACAGAAACTAACATCCTCACAGTTTTGGAGGCTAGAAATCCAAGGTCAAAGTGTTTGTGGGGTTGGTTTCTTCTGAGGCCTCTCTCAGCTTGTAGAGGGCTGTGTCCTCACAAGGTCTTTCCTCCATGCATATCTGTGTCCAGATTTCTTCTTCCTGTAGGGACATGAGTCACATTGGATTCGGGCCCACCCTATGACCTCATTTAACCTTAATCACCTCCTTAAAGTCCCTGTGTCTGCATACAGTCACATGCCAAAGAATGGGGGTCAGGACTTCAACATATGAATTTTAAGGGGATGCCACAATCAACCCATAATGGTCCCTTCATCTCTGGGCTCCGTACCTACCTGGGTCAGCCTCTCTATTTCATGATTCAGGACCCAGCCCTTGCTGGATTCTGGCTTCTGAAGCACTGAGCTCATTACAGCCTGAGTTTGAATGGGTCAAAATCCAACCCTTTCCTCGTCGCCTGGAATTTAAGTGAATTTAACCTTAATATATCCCTGTTAAGATGATTGGTATTCAAGCAAAGAGGAAGGAAGCAGGAATAAGAAAATTGAAAACCGTTTTCTCTACTAGCCTTTCAAACTTGTGACTGTTTACTGTTAAAAATGCCTCAATTCTAATTAAAGAAATGGAGGATATGTTGTGCCATGCCAGAGCGTGGGCAGCCTTTTCTATAACAAATAACTAATTTGTTCATAGCGTTTATCCATTTAATTCAATCAGAGCCATAGAAAGAAAACAAACTTGCAAAAATCACCAAACCATGGGAATAAATGTTACTTTATGCTAATTAAATGATCAAATCATGATTTGTAGGTTTTCTTACCTTAAGTTAACCCCCAGTTGGCATCCTGACACTTGGTGAAAAAGTCAGTCCCATGAAGAATAGCTTCATCTTAAGGATTCTAGTGACCTATCCTTTCGGTCAGAGTAAACTGAGGCGGAGTACAACATTCCTGCCAGGGCATTATTTCATCTCAGAAAATTAAGACCATGCTCTTGGATAGGCTGAGTCACATCTGTCTTCTTTACCCTATCTGGGCTCCTTCCTCAGCCCAGGGGAAGACCTAAGCCCTGATTCTGAGAGAAAGAAAGTAGATTGTGACCATCTCTTTACGGGGTATGGAGACGTCTGACCCCACCCCGTTTTTGATCCCTTCACTTCACTTCATTTTTCTTTCACATTATATATTTATTTGGTTACCTATTTGTTTTCTCTCCCTACTTCGATAAGTCACATGGAAGCAAGCACTTCACCCCGCTTATCCCCAGTGACCAGAGCAGCCTGGCACATAGTAGGTATTCAATAAGGTTTCCCTCCTGTTGATTGATTGATTGAATGATTGAATGAATGAATGAGTGGAAAGCATAACTTTTATTCAATCAACTGTAACTGAACAGGAAAGAAAAGCTCAGCGGTGATGTGCATCTGGCACCGCTAGAGGAGAAAGTGCCCACATCACAGCCAGAGCTTACTACTTGGAAAACAAACTTATTAAGTCTTTCCAATAACAAATTCTAAAACACTTTGATACCTTCTAAAACAGCAGAGCACACAGGTGACTTTGCCTCTAGAGGCAAAGCCTGAGCCTGAATTAGTTTAACTAGTCCCTGATCTTACAGGCAAGCTGCAGTGGGCTGCCCGCCACATGCCAGCTGGAGGTGCAGCACATTGATTATCTCCAGTCTCAGTGAAACCCCGACACTGTGGCACAAGCCTTCACTGGCTTTCTCAAAGCCCCCCTTTCACCTCAAAGCCCCAGCCCTGCCTGTTCACACATCACTCTCAAAAGGCAACGAGTCTTTGACCAAGAAAAGCAAGACCACCAGATCAAACTCCAACTTCCTCCACCCCAAATCGTAAACTCCACTCCATCTACTCCCACTCTTTCCTGGTGCCTCTTGTTCCAAAGGAGGAGGTAACCTCAATTGACTTGTGTTCTGAAAACCATTTCTCCCACCTCTTTAGGGAAATTGAACCACCATTTATTCCCCCTCAGATGTTCTTTAACTTCTTTAATCTCTTCCCAATCTTTCCTTCTCTATGCTTTCAATATTTTTACATCTTAATAAAAAAAATTCCCCTCCTAAATTTTATTTCCTCCTACCTTCACTGTCAAACTCTTCGTTCCCATTCATTCTTCAACCTACTGCTCCTACCATCACAAATAACCCACCGTCAATTGCCAGAGTTCAAAGACATTATTCCATCCTTACCTTAGTGGACCCCTTAATGACAACCGAAACTAATGGGAGCACTCGTGAAGTTCTGCAGGACTTGGAACCGTCCCAAAGAACACACGACTAAAGCCACATGTAGGGTCTAAGGCTACAGTCAGGCGTTAGCAGTTTCACACGAAAAACACCTGGAGATGCATGACTCAAAAACTCAGAAATGCTCAGGTGGTCAGAGACGAATTCCAGGGAGAAAGGACTAGACTCTGATGATAAATTAGTGCTGGAAATCTATGTTCTCAGGAAGACTGTACAAACAAGACTACTTGAACTAAGAGAGATAAAGGTCCCTCTGTGGAGTTACCCCTGGAGAGGCAGTTGATGCAAGTAGAAAGGAAGCCTTTGCTTCTTCACTGTCACCTGAATTTAAGAATGAGAATTAATTCACGTATTAAACACATTATTAAAAATAAGTTAAAAAGACAGAAGATGCTTAGTGAAAGAAGACACACACCAAAGAGTACATTCTGTATAATTCTACTTATTAGAAAGCAAGAAAAGTCAAACTAATGTATTACGAAATGGATCAGAACAGCTGTAGTCCTGGGGCTGTTCAGAGAGAAGGGGGCAGGAGGGGACCTTCTGGGTGCTGAAAGTATTTAATATCTTGAATGGCCAAGAGTAGTAACACAGGCATGTACATATGTAAGAATATATCAAGCTGGACACCTTAGAGCCTTGTATTTTACTGTATATAAACCGTAGCTCAGTTAAAAAATTAAATACAAAGATAGACATTTTCCAAAATGAAAAAAGAAAGAAGAAAAGCTGTGAATCGGGAGTGACCTCCCTAATCCAAAAACATGGTTAGTGCAGTGACAGTAATGAATCGAACATTCAAATTGTACGGCTGAGACTCCAGTCTGCACTCTGACCTTAGGCATAACAACCGGCTTTGTGATTCCGATTTGGCCTCACGGGGGAGTGTGCGGGTCTGCCCAGGTGCGCATGCCCACGCACTTGATGCGGGAACGTTTACATTGTGATGAATAAATTGGCATCCTGGCCTAGAAATTTCTGTCTCCAGAAACTCAGCTAATAGTTATTAGTACTCCTGGTCCCAAAAGACTCAGACACCATCAGGGCACTAACAGAGTGTCCACTTTTCTGACTCTGTCAGGTCCACCTGGTGGGGCCTCCCAGCAGTCAACCAAATGTGCGGGCCCCTGACAGTGGCTCTCTGGCTGTGCTGTTCCAGCAGAGGGTAACCGGTGGGCGAAGGAGGGCAGGGTGTCTGGGGCGATTCTCAGGAATCCCAAACCTGTCGCGACTGTACCTTTCTCTTTGCCATGGCTGGAACGGAGGTCTCACTTCATCAGCTTATTCAGTTCCCTCTGATACCTCTGCTTCAGTCTTCCATCCTGCATCCCTTTCTTCCTGCTTGGACTTCTCAGTGGCTCCCCAGTGTTTCCATGTTTGAGTTCAAACCACTGTACTTCAATGAGGTAACAGTTTCGCTTAATCTGCAGTTACTCCACCTTCACCCCCACGGATTGCACACATTCTGCCTCATCCAGAGTTGCTCAGCTGGTGGCATGAATGACATTTTGGGTAGGACGATGCTTCACTGTGCAGGACTATCCTGTACATTCCAGTAGGTTCAGCATCCCTGTCTCCTGCCCACCAAATGCCTACAGTACCCACCTTCAGCTATTGTGGCAACTAAAATATGCCCCCTGATTTTCCAAACACCCCCCGCTGTCCTTTTTCCAACGGGGTGGCTTCCTCTGGCCTTGCGTTACTTCTGGGGCTGAGCTGTAAGCAACTGTCATCTTCAAAGTTCAAGACCATCAAACACCGGCTATTTAATGTTTGGCTCCACAGAATATTATTTCCTTCAGGAAGCCCTCACTACTGGTTCCACACAGCCCCTCGCTTTCTCGGAGCACGTGCTCATTACCATGTGTTGTAATAGTTGATTCAGTTGTCCCCTCCCTCTCCCCGCAAAGCTTAGTCCTAATTACCAGGAGGCAAGGACCAAATCTTAACTTTATCTCTTGGCATCTCAGGCTCCTCTTGGTTCAGTGCCTGGCACATAACAGGTACTAAACCCGTGTTTAATGAATTAATAAACAGGATATTGAGCATACTTTCCCTGATGACTCAGTGTTATCATTCCCAGGCACAGAGATTTCTTCATAGGTATAGGGCCACATAACAGCTTGTGGCCCTATACCAAGTGACCCATGATTGCCCTGCTTTATGAATTTCTGTGTTTGGGTCTGCCTCTGATGATCCTTGGTGACCTTTGGAATTTGACGAGGTGTTGTGTGGAGGTGGTCCATAAACGTTGGTGCATGAATGCTGTACGAGACTGCTTCAGGGTCCTTTTGTCTTACTTCTGGGTTCTTGCTAGGTTTTACACACTTCAAGTCCCTCCTCTGCTTAGTGAAGCAATCCGTTTCTAAGACTCCTCTGCATAGTCATTTTGTTCTTAGAAACTGCCTAAAGACATCTCAGGAAGACTTTTGAAGGAGAGAAATGTTCTTATAATAAGATGCTAAAATGCCTATTCCTAGGGGCTGGCTGGTGACAGAAGGATGAACTAACTGATCTCCCAAGGCATTTTCTAAATGATTGTTGTGTCCCTGTAGTCACAAAATTTGCGGGTACACTTTCTTCATTCTGAAAAACTTTGTTAATCAACACTGAGGTATGAATCTCAGATCTCAGATTTTTCTCATTTTTGGCTTGGATGACTTTGAATATAAAAAACAAAATATTTCCATTACAATTCATGCTAAAGGAAGCCCATGACCATAAAGGATAGAGACAGAGAAATGTAAATGGGGAATATAATTACTCAGAAAATTTCCATTTTTATTATACCCTTAAATATTTTTCAGATACTTCTTAATAAATGCTATGTAAATCAATGAAAAAATTTTGGTTATTTTATTTTCAATATTTATTCTTATATTTCACTTTTATAGAGGAATTATAACAATTTAGGAACTAAAACCACATAAACAGAAGAGAGTTACATAGTTTTAAACATAGCTTGCTGCTTACAAGAAAGTGCATAGAATCGCATTCCTCCAAACATAATTTTATACCTTGTACTAAACCACATACCTTAATGAGAAATATGTATTAAATAGAAAAACACAAAAAATGACATATATAAATAACTTAACATAAAATAGAGCGTGACTCTAAAGTGATGCTTAACAAAGCAAACTATGATGCAATATGAATCAACTTAATTAATTGGACAAGCCCCATGAGGCACAAACGTTTCTGAAGTGCTGAATCCTCCGTGATGTGCAAGTGAAGCCAACAGCTTCAGTGAAGTTCCTTTTATTCCTGGGCTGTGTCCAATTCCATTCCAGACAACATTGTTTTTACATCTTCTTGACTCTTTGGCTGTAAAGAGAAAAAGAAGAAACCAATAAGCAAAGAGGGGGAGCCTGGCTTTCGAGAATAATGGTATTGGTACTGAAAGGTTGCCTCTATTCCCTTATCTCATCTCAGGGTGCCAAGCAGCTCAGAGTCCACATGAGGAAACAGAGCTTCCGAGAGCCTGGGCCTTAACCACCATAATGCAGCCAACTAGTGACAGAAACAGCATGTGAACACTTAGGTTGTGTCTTTAAATCCAGGGTCTATGGCACCTGGGGTTACATGACTTCCGTCCTTTGATAACTTGTTGCTCTCTATTATCATCAATGTAAATCAGAGCCATTGATCTCTCGAACTGTTTTTCAGTTTCCAGCAAACAAATGCCATTATATAAACAGGAGGCACTGGAATCGAATGCATAGGAATCAAAGACATCACGTGAAAATCACTAACTTGAAAACTTAAATGATCTATAAATGGAAAAAATGAGTTTTGTTTTCATGGGCCAACTCAAATTTCTCCTTTAAAATTCCATAGTGCTTAGGCCAAAGAATCAGAGCGAGCCTATAAACCACCACGCTACACACTGCCCCTGCTCCACATACTTAAAGAGAGGCTAATTGACAGTGAATGTTCCACACCTGAGGACATGCACAGCTTTCTTCACCCAAATCTTCTTTGGATCTGCACACACCGCCAATCTTTTCTTGGTGTAAAAGCTGAAAAATCAGAAAAGTTGATTTGTGTTTAAAGAGCTTTTAAATGGCTTTCTTCACAGAACATGCAAAGGAAATTTCATATTCCCACTGATCCCACTATCTGGAATCAATGAAATTGTTATTTGATTGGGTTGCTTGCGGTTACATGAAATATGTATGTATCTGATCAATAACACATCATTCCAAAACACAGGATCATATGTCAATCAAGACTATTATATATGACAGCACAACTGCCCTGAGTTTCTCCTTACAGCTTCAACCATTTTCTGGTAGAAGGCATTCATTTCAAAGTTTACGCCTTCCATATTTCTCTGAGATAGCATAGTAGTAGCCAAACGTTTATCTTAGAAGGTGATCCTGCTGCCCTCAACTGTGTTCCTTTGTTAAAAAACTAACTTTTTGCCTTATTGCGATCCTATCTAAAGTGAACTTTGAAGTATGTATTCTTGAAACAAAGCTATCTTTGCCACATTGGGTTTTTTTAATGAAACTCCAAAAGGGCAAGTTTTTTATACCTGAAATTCAAATGTACTCCTGATAGAACTGAATTAAAAGTTATTACTTACATGATTGCATTGATGTCACAAGCTTCATTGGCCAGCTGCTGGGTGAAGCCCATGATAAATTTGGGATGGAGGACGTGTTCTGTATAGCGGAGGCAGCAGTCAAAGTTGCTTGCTGCTAAAAAGAAATGAAAGGTGTGGAGTCCATAAGAATGAACTTACTCTGTGGTAGGTATTATGGAACTACTGGAAGTGGCAGAAAACAGAATTTGATTTACATGGTCAATAAACTATTTAGAGGAACAGTTCCAATGTCTTTGAGACCCGATTTAACATAGTTTCCAGTTCTCTTAAAAAAAAAATGATCTGTGTGCTGGGAAATTTTGGTTCAACAGTACAGTTTAGAAGCACATGACTTCTCATAAAAGAAGTAGCTTTAGTAAAAAACACAAACTGACAGGGTTTTAATTCAGTTCCATATAATCACTCAAGACCATGAGTATCTCCCACTGGAAGAAACTTACAGATAACCTTCCAAAAATCACAGAATGAATAAACTTGCAGATTTTAATCTATTATTTGGCTGCTGAGCATTGAGAAGAACAAAAAATTACAAAGGAAAATGTGATTTATGAAGCAGCTCATAAGGGCCACAACTAAAGCACTTTGAAATTATCATATGAGTTAGTAGGATTTTTAAGTTCTATTCATATAGGTTCAACATGCACATTTTCAAGAATGCAACTGGTGTTAAAAGTGATGTACTCTTACAGTATAAGTCAAAACTTGGACACTGCCCCAAGTTAAATTATAACCTGATGTAAGGTAAGGGAGAAATGTTATATGCAAAGTTGGCAAGTGATGCCCTCAAGGCTGTTTAAGGACAAACACATCAGGTGAGTCAGGTGCCATAACCCAGTCCTAAAGTGTGAGTTTGGAACTTCACTAAAGCTATTTAGTTGTTAGGTAAGAAAGTTGGGGAAATAAGAGTGCTTCCCACATTTCAGAATGACTCAGTTCACTGGCAATGTTACACAATTTACATCACTCCCAGAAATAGCACTTTGGCCTTGTTCTGGAGCTCAAGAGTCTCTAAGAGCTCACCCAGCCCCCAAATCTGCTGGGATTGACAGTAGAGAGGAAAGTCTGGTCAGCAGCAGGAACCTTGTCCTCCTCCACTCACCAGTGAGCTGACAACTCCTATCATCCCCTTTTGAAGACTTTCTAACAAGCTTCCATCCCTTGGGAGCCCCCAGATGAGCTCAAGACTTAGACGAAAATGAAAATAGTTCTTCCTCCTGCATTAGCAGAAGGGGGACACTTACCTTCTGACTTGCTGCAAAGGTGCAGTAGCAGGACTGACACCAAAGCAGCTAGCAGCAAACTCTTGGTACTGCACAACATTTCAGCTCCGAGGCTAGCTCTGCTTGATGCTGGGTGCTCAGTGCCCTGAGAGTGCTGCTATGTTCTGATAGCAGCCTGTGCCTGGGATGGCTCTACTTATAGCAAATATTGGGAATGTACACAGGAGGCGTGTTCTGACCTGGGTTTTCCCCATTGATCAACCTGCCCCAACATGCCGTCACAAAGAAAAAAAACCACAGGAAAACTTCCTGCCTTTCCCTAGTGTTGGGAAGGTGTGAAGGTCAGGGAGGGTGGTGTTTGGGATATTGAGAATGTGAAAATCCTGTTAAGTCCTCTGCATTTGCCAAGAGGGAAAAGCAGTTCAGCCCTATGGCTCAGAAAAGCTTTCCATCCAGTTTTGACTTAATCTCTTGTCTCTGAATAGAGAGAGGACAAGGGTCAACTGTGATACAAAGATCAGCCTCACACAGGAACATTACAGAACTGCTATTCTTACACTTTATTTGCTTTCAAAGGCAATCAGGAGGAGAAGAGGTAGGATGCCAGGCATTCTTGGGCATGTGTTTACAGTGGTATAGTTGGTGCTCAGCTATCACCAAAGACCTTGAATTATTAGGCTACCATTAACAGCAGGTAATACAGCCATGTTGTAGTAGTGTCGCCAGTTTTAGTGAAAAACACCAGTCCTTAGGTAAGACTCAAGCTTCAGCTTCAGCTCAATTTCATGTCAGCTCTTATAAGAATCTTCTACATTTACAAGCCTCTGATCAGAATTACAGCTCAGAAAGTAAACCCCACCTGCCTTTAATTCTTCCTGCTGATGTAGTTACATAACTCAGTACAAAGCCTTAGAAGGCTTAAAGAAAAGAGAAGAAAACCATCAGCATTAGTTAATCAACAAAAATAAATGTCAAATAATAGTGACAATGGTAATCATGTAATCTGAATCCCTAACCTATGATGGTGTAAGAAGAATCTCCACTAGAGAGAATATCACTGTATACTAGGGACTGGGTTTGTGGGAAGGATGTGATTATAAAGAAATAGCACAGGGGAGTTTTGGGGTAGATGATGGAATTATTTTCAATCCTATCGTGGGCATGGTTATACATATCAACATGTGTTAAAATTCATAGAACTGTGCTTCAGAAGAAAAAAGTGAATTGCATGATATGATCATTTCAAAAATAAAGTTTAAAAATATTGAAATCATTAAAAAAGGAACTGTCCACTAAACACAGTTTGAAAGAAAATGGATCAAAAAAGATACACCATACAAACAGTAAACAAAAGAGAAGTGGAGTTGCTCTGCCTGTGTCTGGCAATATAATCTTAAAACAAAAGATGTTACTAGAGATAAAGAGGAAGTTCCATAATGATAAAGAATCAATCCATCACGAAGATATAAAAATTATGGCTATATATACACCTATCAACAGCACTTTCAAATACATGAAGCAAAGACTGAGAGAACCGAAGGGAAGAATAGACTGTTTAACAATAAAAGTTGTGTACTTCAATACCACACTTTCAATTATGAAAAAAAAGTAGAAGAAAATAGAAGAATTTAACATCACTATAAATCAATTAGACCTAAGAGACATCTACAGAACACTTCATCAAACAACAGAATAGGCATTCTTCTCACGTGCACATGGAACAATCTCCAAGATAAATCATATGCTAGGTCACAGAACAAGTCTCAATAAATTTAAAAGGATGGAAATCATAGCAAGTATGTATTCAAACCACAATAGAACTAAATTAGAATTCAGTAACAGAAGGAAATTTGGAAAATTCACAAATATGTGGATATTAAACAATGCATTCCTAAATAATGGGCCAAAGAAGAAATCAAAAAAAAGAAAATAAGAAATGCATTGAGATGAATGAAAATGAAAACACAACATATCAAAACTTATGTGATACAATGAAAGCACTGCTCAGAAGTAAATGAAATAAGGAATAGCAAAATAATACAGGAAATCAGTGGAAAGTGGAACCAATTGGTTCTTTAAAAAGATCAACAAAACTAACAAGCTTTAACTAGACTTGCCAAGGAAATGAAAGTGAGGGCAGAGGGTGGAGAAGACAAATTGTTAAACTGAGGAATGAAAGATGAATGCTATAAGAAATAAAGAGGAGTAAAAGGGAATTCTATGAACAACTTTATGCCAATAAATGACATAATATAGGTGAAAGGGACATATTACTAGAAAGACACAAATTACTGAAACTGACTTGAGTAGACATAGAAAGTTTGAATAGCTTTGTAACAGTAAAGATATCAAATTGGTAACTAAAAATATTTCTGCAAAGAAAATCCCAGACACAGCTGGCTTCACTGGTAAATTTCATCAAACATTCAAAGAAAACTTAAAACCTATCCTGCACAAACTTTTCTAAAAAACAGAAGAGGAAGGAACAAATTCTAGCTCATTCTATGAGGATAGTATTACACTGAAATCAAAATAACATAAGGACATCACAAGAAAAGAAAACTACAGACCAATATCCTTTATGAACACAAACACAAAGATTCTAAACAAAATACTAGTAAACTGTATCTAGTGGTATATAAAAAGGAGCATGCACCATAACCAAATAGGTTTTATCCTAGGAAATGTAATACACAATATTAACAGAATAAAAAAAAAAAAGAAAATCATTTGACAAACTACAACACCCTATGATAATAAAAATGCTCAACTAGGAATATTAGAGAACTTCCTCAACTTCATAAAGGTCATCTATGAAAATCCCACAGCTAATATCATACTCAATGTTGACTTAATACCTTCCCTGGAGTTTAAGATCAAAACAGGGATGTCTGCTCTCACCACTTCTATTCAACATTTTACTGGAGATTCAAGCCAAGAAAAGGGAATGCACCCAGATGGGAAAGGAAATAGTAACTATCTTAATTTGTAGATGATATGATCTTGTATATAGAAAATCCTAAAGAATCCACTAAAAACTCCTAAAACTATTAAGTGTAGCAAGATTGCAAAATTCACGATCAATATACAAAAATCACTTGTATTTCTATACACTATCAATGAACAGCTAGAAAAAAGAATTAAGAAAACATTTACTTTTACAATTGCATCAAAAAGAATAAAATACCTAGGTATAAATTTAACAAAGAAAGTGAAAAATATAACTAAAAACTATAAAACATTATTAAAGAAATTAAAGAAGACTTTCAAACAAATAGAAAGACATCTGTGTCATATATTAAGTCTTCTAGAAGACTTAATATTAACTACAAAACTATACTAATCAAGACATGTGGTACTGCCATAAGTGTAGACGTGTAGGTCAATAGAATAGAATTGAGAATCCAGATATAACCCCCCGTGTCTATGTTTAAAAGATTTTTTTATTATGGTGCCAAGACCATTCAGTGTGGGAAAGAATAGTCTTTTCAATAAATGATTTTGGGGCAACTGGATATCCACATGCAAAAGAATTGTGTTAAACCCCTACCTCACACCATACACCACAAATTAACACAAAATGGATCAGAGACCTAGGTATAAGCTAAAACTATTAAACTCTTAGAGGAAAACATAAGAGTAAATCTTCATTACCTTGGGCTAGGCAATGGTTTTTCAGATATTACACCAAAAGCTCAAGCAACAAAATATATCAAAACTACAAACTTTTGTGTTTCAAAGGATATTATAAAAATGTGAAAAAACAACCCACACAAAGGGTATGAAATATTTGTAAATCATATATTTAGTAAGTGACTTATACTTATATCCAGAATGTATCTGGCAACTGAATAACAAAAAGATGAACAACGCAATTTGAACATGGGCTAAATATCTAAACAGACATATCCAAAGATATAGTAATGGCTAACAAGCACGTGAAAAGATGCTCAACATCATTGATCATTAGGGAAATGTAAATCAAAACCACAGAGACATACCACTTAACACCCACAACAATGACTATAATAAAAAAGGCAGATAATAAGTGTTGGCAGTGATGTGAAGAAATTAGAACCCTCATAACTTGTTCATAGAAATGAAAAATAGAGCAGTCACTTGAAAAACAGTTCCTCAAATGGTTAATCATAGAATTACCATATGACTCATAAATTCTACCAATAGGTATACATCCAAGAGAAGTGATAATATAAGTCCACACAAAAGCTTGTATATTAATATTCATGGCAACATTACATAATAGCCCCAAAATGGAAATAATCCAGATGTCATCAACTGATGAATAGATAAATAAATGTGATAAATTTGTACAACAGAATTCTATTTGGCAATAAATATTAATGACATCCTGATAGATACTACAACGTGAACAAACCTTGAAAACATACTAAGTAGAAAAAAAAAACAAGCACAAAAGGTCACGTATGATACGATTCCATTTATATGAAATGTTCAAAATTAGCACACTTACAGAAACAGGAAGTAGAGGAATGGTTGTTTAGGGCTAGTTTGCGGTGTCAGGGAAAGTAAGGGGAATGGAAAGTGACTGCTAATGGTTATGGGGTTTCTTTTTTATGTTTTTATCTAAAAATAGTAATGATGTTGCATAACCCTATGAGCACACTAAAACACATTGAATGGTGCACTTTAAAAGAGTGAACTTTATAGTAAATGAATTATATCTCAAAAAAGCTCATAACAACAACAAAATTCTCCACATCCCTACATCTAACACACTCCAGCCCACAGATCCTCTTTCTTTCTAACTACTCTCAGTTGCTGGAAATCTATGTTCATTTCTTCTGCTGCCTCTATTCCTGTCCCCTCTTCTCTCTCTGTGTCACCTCTTAATTGGACCTCTGTTTTCCTCTTCCTTTACTAACTATAAGAAAGAACTGATGTTTTGATACTTTTTTATATTGATTGAAATTTTACTTCCCTATGCTGAGTTTGATAGATGTGTCACTTCAATTCGTCCCTTGAAAACTTTAAAAAATATGCCCCTCAAGTGATTTTTTTGGTCAGTCAATGAATATGCTAATGAAAAGGTTAATGTCAGAAAATGATTTCAAACCTAACTTATGAGAAGGCTATTTATAAGGCTGGAATTTGTTTTCTAGCCATTCTTTTCAAGTATCTCAGACACATTTCTAGTGAGTTCTAATTCCTGCATGTAGTAGAGTCTGTTTTTTTCCCAGAAAATTTTTGAAAACTTGTCTTATGAAGAAGGTACTTAGTGTATCTACAGATGGCTAGAACACAGTACCTGAATTCAGAGAACTTATAATAAGAGAATTAAAACACACACAAAGAAATAGAAAATGAGGAAATACAGGGTAAGGGTCATATTCATATTTTATGAAACATTTTCATTGAAACTATTCATTTAACGTGATCATTTAAAAGTTACTTAACTCCCTTCCATTTCTACAACAAACGAACGTGTCATGCTGAGAACAGAGTGTCCGTGAAAGTTCTCTTTCTGTAGGGGTTCCATGAAAAGATTTTTTAAAGATGGAGGGAGTTCTTTTTAAAGCAGCATGTATTGAGAACCTACCCGGTGCCAGGTATTTTAGTGGGGAATGTGCTTTGGGAACAAGGAAACATGAAATTCAATTCCTGCAGCTGGGGTTTGGGGTGGTGGGGGTGGGGTGGAGACAAAGGGCCAGACAGCCCTGAGCTTTCCAGCTCCCACCCCAGTGAGACCTGCTGGCAGCTGAGCCTCAGGCACAAATAGGTTTCTCTCCATGTTTTTTGTATAGTACAAAATCATTGAGTTTTTAAGCTGGTGAAGCGTGAAGACCATCTAATTCAATACCTTCATTTTAAAGTTGAGGACACAGAAGCTAGAGAGAAGTTTGACTCTGTGTCTGGAGCTGAATCTAGAGATCAGATACTCCTCCCAGGTCAGTGCATGATTAATTTCCTCCCCAAGACTCTATTATCTCACTGTCAGTGGATGGTATTATGTGTCATTAGCCTGCACTTTATTGGCTTTCAGGTCATAATACAAGTTGTAGTTTCATCATAGACATCAAAGACAGAGATATTACAGAGATCACTAAAAGTAAAAATGGAAAACCATGACTTGAATGGAAAATAGCAATAGTATCCAATAGAATGACTACTTAACTCAGTATCTTGTTTCTTGGCATCTCAGTCTGGATTCCCCTGAAGCAGAGCCTTGGGTGTGGATCATGTACTTGAGAGCTAATCCCGGGAACCGAGAGGTTGTGAGGGGAGCTTCCAAGGTAATTCTGGGGCACTGGGAATTTGATTCCACTAGAACCTCCTGAGAAACAAACAGACGACTTGCAGAATCCCCCCCGCAAAGGATGGCAAGTGGGATATTTGTCAACTGGCTCACATCCCTCATTGGGGACTGTCCCCCAGGGCATTAATCCCCCTGCAGTTCTAAGCTGTGTTTGGGGTGGGGAGATGGGTCCGGCATCGGAAAACAAGCAGAAGGTGCTTAAGGTAAGTTGTGAGTGTGATGTGATGAGAACTCATTCCACTGCTGCTGGGATGGAGTCAAAGGTGGGCTGGGAGGAATGCCATGTGGGTTCCAGAGACACCTGCTACCAATGGGTTTAGAAAGCTTTCATAGAAACACCAATTGTGAAGAAAATAACTATCAAGGCCAGGTGATTCCTACACAGACCCCAGGAAAACAGCGTGGTTTTATAAAAAGTCTTTCCAGAGCACACTGTCTATTCACAAGCTTTTTTTCTCGTGCCCCATTTATCCCAAGAAGCTTTGGCCCATAAATTTATTACGCTGCAAGGATGTGTCATTGTGCCGAGGAATACTTATTTACTGGGTCCAGGAAGCCAAGGACTAGTGGTCCTGAGAGCCACAAAGAGGCCTAAAAAAATATCAGCACTACCACTAAAGAGACACTCAGGAGTAGAGTAGCCAAAGGGTGTCACTTTGACCTCCAGTGACAGGCAGAGTAAAGGAGCTGGGGGTCCGTGCAAGCATCTGGAGGGAAAGCACCACGGTAAAGGAAGCTTCTACCTTTGGCTTGACCACCAACATTAACGACTGATATGCTCATTGATATCATCATAAAATTCTTGCGGGGAGTAGGGCAGAGACCAGTTTTCTAAATGTAAAAACTATTCATTCTAAACCAATACTCTGTAAGAGCCACAGATATAGACTCATGCATAAATTGCTTCTTTTCAAGAATGAGAAGAGGCAGCCCTGAGAGATTGGTAAAGCACTGGCTGCAGGTCAGGTAGAACAGGAAACTAACCCTAAATTCCTGCAGGGTCATCGTCTAAAACAAAGTAAAGAGCCCTTATAACCAGCCCAGGGATAACTGACACTATTATCTCAGGAGAGGAGCCCCGGGTAAATTTTTGAGGGAGCATTTGGACGCTCAGCTGAGCTGATGACTAAAGAAAGTGCACATATGTGCACGCCGGGTACTCCTTTTCTGACCTACCAAGAGACCATCCCATTTCAGATTTGGTTTCTCTGTAGAAAAGACATTAATTAACATAAAATCCACCTAACTCCTCTCTGTCCTGCTAATCCTCAGTTTGTCTCTAGCTTCTCACCTCCCAGGTGCTGTGTGGTCCCGGCAGAGGAGTCTCCATTAGGGGCATGTGGGAGGAAATCGTCAGGGTTGTTATGGGCCTCACACTGGTCACCGGCAGATACAAACTATGCCAAAATTTCCTGTGCGAGGCCACTGAGCATCACCTTCTCAAAGCCAGCAAGGGAAGGCTGTCAGACAGTTTGAGGCTGGCGTAAGGAGGCTGATGGATGGAGGCCAATGGACACTCTGCTTCTTGGTTTAGTAGAGTTTCCTTATAACAATAGTCAGTGGAAAATTCAATAAATACTAGCCAACCCTTTTATGATTGATTTTAGCAAGAAAATGTCCTGATGGGACACATAGAAGTCAATCTTTGATGAAATGTGGTGAGAAGGATCTGGAGGCTGAGGGACGTTGAGAAAAGTATCATGGTTTATGAGAAATGGCCACTGTGAGTCGCTGGAATGGTGATACAAGGGCAGCCTATCTGTGTATAAAGAATTGGATCTGCCCCTGAATTGTATTAATGGTTTCAATGAGATGGTTGAATACTTGGCATTTTTCTTGCATAAAGATTTTATTATGAAAACAAAATGCACATGTCAAACTGAATACATAAATCTCCTAGTGCCTTGTCATCTCTTGAAGATTGAAGAAAGTCCATAAGAACAGAAATACAGAAAGAACAGAGTTTTAAAGATATTTCTGTAATTAAAAAGAAATCACCATAGTGTATTCTCTGTTTAAAAGAAAGATATAAATAACTCAAAAGAGAAACACAAAGATTCATCAGAAACTCACCATCTAGAGAATAAGTGTTAAATATTTTTTGTTTAACCTCTAGACTTATATCTTGAAATTTATGTAACATAAGCAGGGTCATAGGGTACATGTGTTTAAAACCTATTCTTTTCATTTAAGAATACAGATACAGTCAACTGCTTATCAAAAAAATGTACTCTCTGTGCCACATTTAAAATAGTTGTACAGTTTCTCATTGCATGATTATCCATGATTTAATTTCCCAGGTGTTTCTTATTTTTCAGTTGTTGTAAATAGTACTATGAAGAACATTTTATATTTGAATCTTTATATTCTTCATTACTTTCTCAAGATAAGTCCAAGAAATGCAATTCATCAAGAAATGTGTACATAATTAATAGTTTTGAGATTGCAAAACTATCTACCAGAAATCTCTGCTTGGGTGGACCCAATTCCCTGTACACTTTACAACATTTAGAAATAGATGCATTTACGCATAGGGCCTTGTGGAAGAGCAACCACATTCACCTCTTCATTAAATATGAATCTAAAATGTGGCAAATGCCTCAATGCTATCAGCTACCATGATATGTCCTAGCCTGTACCTCATTAACTGCTAGGGACTTTTTTTTTTTTTTTTTGCTGGCACAGCCTCTATGAAATAAATATGCCATGCCCTGACCTCTTAAAGTAAATATTTTGCCAGGGAAATCGAAGAACCGGAAGAAGAGAACCAACAGAAGGGAGGGGACAGTCCCTATCACTCCCGTACTTTCCGAAGGATTCTCTGGGTACTGAGTAGATTTATCTAAGGGATCAAAGGTTTTAAATATGTAACTGAATTATTACTCAGATGATGAAATCTAGGTAGCTCCCTATTGTAAGTTCAAAAAATCCCCCTGCATGCTTTCTCAAAGCTGGCATGAAGGAGCCAACTATAATAATCTGGGTAAGCAGAGAATAATCTGCTGAGGAATGCTGCTCGGTCATTGCACAGATCAGGGCCAAGGCCGCACGTCCCTGCCGAGCACCTACCTTCACGCTGCAGCCAGCAATTCCCATGTGGTCCTCAGAGATGGCATCAGATAAAAGGCCAGCATGACGACATGTTCCAAGTTCTAATATGTGATATTTAAATACTCCAATATTGTGAAAGTTTACTCTGCTTTTATGCAGAAGGGTTCAGCTGTGCATTTAGTATATGTTTCTGAAGTTATTCTAGGAAAGACTAAACCTAATCACTTATTTAAGGCAATCTGTATCTACTAAGAATATAATCAGAAATGTTGGCAAAAATTACCCATGAAACCATTCAACACAGCACCCTGTGGGATAAGAAAGAAAATGAAAATACCCAAATTGTCAATAATAGAGCAGTAATTAAAATAATTATAGGATATCTGTGGGATTAGATAATATGCTGCCATTTAAATAATGTTGAAGCATTTTATACAAGGGGAAAGTGTCAATGATGTAATGACAGTGAGAAGAGAGGAACCCAAAATTGTAAATAACACATCGATCCAGTATGGAAAACTGTGTATATATACACTCATGCATTAAAAAAAAAAAGACTGGAAGGAAATTCACCAAAGTGGAGAGGGCAATTACCTCTGGGAATGGAGGCCCTCCCTCCTCATTTTCAGTTTTTTTTTCTCCTGTATTTATCGATCTTTTTATAATAAACACATATTGCTCTTATAATCAGAGAAAAATAAGCTATTTTCAAACCCACATATAAAAACCCCATTTCCTACTATATTGAACTTAGCAATATGATTTCAAAGGGCTACTTTTATTCATAATTTTAATATTTTCTAGTAAACATTACCCCTGGAAGAGACAGAATGACCTTATTTCTTGGAATGCCTCATGCCAGGCTTTCAGGGAAATGTTACAGTAAGCCTTGCAAAGTTCTCACAGCACTCTTAGCTTCATGGACAGCCACAGAAGAGAGACAACTATATCAGGATAATATCAATAATATATTCTGTCTTAGAATTTGTGGGATAAAATAGGTGAAAGCTAACTGGAAAGAGTTTACACGGGCTGGTAGATTTTTCCAAATTTAATTGTGAGGTTACTTTATTAGGTTAGGAAAATGTGTTTATAAAACAGTTTCAAAAACACAGATTACTTTGCTGGTGAGGGTGAAAGAATAAATGACCAGGCCAGTAACTTGCTATGTGATTGGGCAAATCATTGTGTCTCTGGGTCTTAGCATGTCCCTCAGAGCAAATGCCTACTTTCTCGGTTCTCTTTCAAAAGTAATATATTATTGACTAATACAAAAGAATTCTTTCACAGATCTTATTAAGCATTCATTTCCACTAAACAAGAAGAAATGGCTATAAACTCTGGCGGTATTTATAGCCTTATGAGTTTTTGGTGGTGAGAACATTTAAGATTTAGTCTCTCAGCAATTCTGAAGCGTGTAATTACACTCTAAGTATATAATGTGGGTACAGTGTTACTGGCTGTAGTCCCAAGGCTGTGCATTAGATCACCAGAATTTATGCATCTTCTGACTGCAAGCTTGAACCTTATTTCCAACATCTCCCCATTCCCCCTACTCCACAGTCCCTGCTAACCACCATTCCACTCTTTTATATATAGTTATAACTAGATTTTCAACAGTTTATAATAATCCAATTTAACCAATAGGCTTATAAACACTTCCTTGCATTTTACCATAATGTGACCTAAGCAAGCACCCATTTTGAATCTTGTCATTTTTCTTAACTGTGTTACATCTTACCATCCTAATCATCCTTCCTCTCAAAGTAGAAGTCAGGCAAATCCTAAGATAACTTGTCACTTCCAACTATACACGTTACCGTTTATGGCACATTTGTTCAGAGCTCACCAATGCCCATTGGGAGTGAACCCGATGCTAGAATCAAATAAGCATCTGGAATGTTCTCAAGCCCAGAACTACCGATCTGCTTGGGGTCTGTATGTCATTTCAGGAAGATTAACCGAGTCATGACTTGGTTCACAGGTGTTGCGACTGCCACTAGAACGCGGTGGGCTGCTGCAGCGGCTATCGCCATGGAAGGGCGTCGAGAAGGCCATAGCTCTGGATTCATCACCGACAGGCCCATTGATTTGCTTCAGACCTACAACCCTTAACTCAGGCCAGGCATGCGGAAGGGGACTTGGGTGAATGATGGCATGTGGGGCAGAACAAAATGTGTCCTGTACTGTGAGGACAGTCAGTGCAGCATCTCCAAAACCAGCCCCAAAACTTTTACAAAACTCCTCCAAAAGGCTGTACCCACCTGACTATTGAGTTTAAGCACCTTCTGAAATGTTCCCATCCTTTCTGAGGCTTGCTATGATCCCTCGGCAGAGAATCACAGGAGAAAACTCAGATTCTTTCAAACGTCTGTGTCATACAGCCTTAGCTTTCTAGGAAAAAGCTTTCTCCCATAGATGAGTCAAATGCCATAGATGATTGTTACCCAAGCCAAAGGGTGAGCAGGACCATGGGGGGAATAAAAAGTTAAGAAAAGGTACACCGTGATTTTTAAGAAATGGTGTATCTCACCATGAGAGCCACTGAAGATTTTTCCACCCCAAGCTATTTGTTACTAATTAGTAACACATGATCACTTTTAGGAAGATGATTATAAAAACAGGAGTAAGTAACTCAGAGCACCATTGGCTCTGGGCTGCATATGAAGCACATTCATATAGGTTCCTGTTCTTTCTCTTACTCTCAATTTATCTTATTTTAATGCCATTTCAGCTTTTTTGGGGCAAAGGGAGGTGTTAAGCTTATTTTCTCTCTCCTTCTTCCTCTTCCTTTCCTGTCTCCTTTTCTATTTTCCTCACCTTTACCATTCATTTTCCTCTTAATTTAAAATTATAGATGTATTTTTTCCTCTGTTTCTACTTCTCCTTTTTTCCTTTCTCACTTTCCATGCCAAATAATGGTGTTCAAAAGGAGAATTTGCTCAGCCAACTCTACCAAATAAATTGTCCCTTTTACTTATTGATAAATATATATGTATTCACTCCCCACCTCGGCCCCCAATAGAAAATATGTTAGCTGACTCTTCCACAGACTTTTGGGAACTTAGAATGAATCGGCAGCATGAACACAGAATTTGAGCCATCCCAAATGAGAAAGTTTTTGTTTTAAAGTGAAAGCAACTAAGAAAATAATTCAGGCTTGATGTTCTTCATCCCTCCACACTCCAAAGAAGTCTGACCCTTGTTGAATTTCACAGTTAATAAGAATAATTGCAGGAATGTAGAGAATTAGTTTGAGCACCTGGAAAACTTAGTCTAATGAGAGCTTTCATTGAAGGAGGAGGTGGGTTGGGGGTGGGGGGAGAGAAGACTGAATATTTTGCTTCCTCTAATTTTTAGCAATAAAATACATTAGAAAAACTGAAAAACCTCACCTTTCAGTAGTTTCAATTATGCCAACATATATAACTAAGAAATCAACACTTAATGGTAAAAATGGCCAAATTACTCTTAAGAATATAAAAGAAAAAACACTTTGGGGATACACAAAAACATGCATGAGTGTTAGGTATTGTTTCCAGCACACTAAACAATCTGGTCAAGACAAAGATGTAAAAGAGAGAGTTTTGATGGTTGAGAGGGTTTGGGTGGAAATTTAGTAAGAAAGATAAAACGTAAATCAATGAAAAAGCACTAACAGCAAGCACTTATACAGCAACTTGCTGGCAGGCACTTTTATAAGTATTTTATGTATAGTAATTTGTTTAATTGTTACAGTAACACTGTAGGGTAAATATTACTATTATAGATGTGTGTGTATATATACATATATGTCTATGTGTGTGTGTACATATGTACATATGTGTATATCTGTATAATGACACACATAATGACTATTATTATTTCCATTTAACCAGTATGGAAACTGCAAGAAAGAAGTATGAAGTAACTTGTCCGGAGTCACAGATAGTAAGTGGCAGAAATGAGCTTTGAACCCAGGATTTGGGAGGATATAAGGAGAGCGAGGGAGGAAGAAGGAAGGGAGGAAAAGAAGAAAGTTCAGAAGAAAGAGAAATAGAAAGAAGAAAACAAGGTTCTAAAGTACATTAGAAAAACTGAGATTTCTTATTTAGGTAACCAGTGAACTACTGAAAACCCACACTGATGGGGACTCTCAGGGAAAGGAAGATATTCAAGAACTCACTCTATTAGAGAATTTAGTGAGGTGGTAAGATATTACAAATAAGGCGGTAGGATGTGGAACTCAACAGGTAACGTTTGACAGAGAAGGAGAAACAAAGCTCTTCACTCTTCCCTTGGCTTTTATCTTAAATCTTGTCTGAGGTATTAGCAGGAGTTAGTGTTTCCTTGGCTAAGAGAGAAAATACGTACTTGAAAAGGGGGAAAATGCTAAAAATAAAACATTCTCATTCAATGTTGGTGAGAAAACCTTTGAAAGTTCTTAGATATGGAAAGAGCACCTGCTGGCACCTCTAAAAATTTCTCATGTGCAGATTCTCAAAAAAAAAAAAATGAAAAAAAAAAGCCAGCCACACCCCACTGCTCTCCTGTCATTCCAAAAAAGTGTGCAATCCACCCACAGCGTGCATGACACCATGTGACAGAATTTCCCCAGCATGTGTGCCATGCTGCCTGGAGTCTGGCAAGGACTCCACCAGCTTCCTCCTGGGCTTCAACTCCTGCAGGTTCTCATTGCTGATCTTGTCAGTGAGGCCTTTATTGTGACCTATTTACCATTTCCTGTGTGCCAGGAAGAGACTTGATTTTGGAGTAGAAAGTGAGCTGTCAGCATCGAGTCACAGTAAATGCTTTAGAACTTGAACCGAGTCCAGTTCCCAGGAGTGGCTACAAAGAGCAGCATAGCATGATCACACATGCACCATCTGATCCCCTCCTCCGAGGCCGTGAGGACCATGCTCACTGACTCCAACAGGGGCTCAAGACAAACCTCTCGGAACCAACAAGAGGGGCGAGCTCAAGACGAAAGAGGAAAGTGCATATGATTCAAAATAAGGATTTGCAGATGAGGAGGAGGGAAGACGTTGATTAGCAAAGTGCATGCAAAACACATGTCAGTTTCAGACATAAGACAGGGCCAAGAGCGAGGGGCACAGGACTGATCACGCTTCTGGGATGGCCCCACCCTTCCTGGAGCCCAGTCTTCTGGTGCCCCCCCGACCCCCGCTATAAAGGTAGTGCCAACTACAGAGAGCAACATTGGCCATGCATACCCACAGGCTGGGGAAGACCTTCAGAGGGCGGAAGGGTCCCTACCTGCCCACACTCCTCCACGGGATATCCTAATGGGATGATAACGCTATCCTCTATCATCCTATGAAGTCTTTAGGAAACTAAAAATCCTTCTGGTCTTGCTTCTCAGTATGGACATGTTGATTTAAGGGCCTTTCCCTAATGTATCTTCCTTCATTCCTGGAATGACTCTTCTTATCCTTCCACTCCGACCTGGCCCATCACTGTGGTTAGATGTCCATCTCCAATTTATCATTCATGATAGGTCATTCAAAGGTTACTTTTCCGGGGTAATTTCCACAATTGGATTAAACGGTTCTTTCCTTTCAGCACTCATGGCACTTTGCTTTTCATACCATGTGAGAACCTGTATTGCCCTGTCTTTGTCTTTACGGCATCTGACACAGGGTAGAGGTTCATGTGTCTCAAATGAATGAACCAACGGAAGTCACCTTTGATTACTCCCACCCCTCATTTCCCGTGTCTATTAGTCACTAGTTCTTTGACACACTCCACTTCCAAATCATTTCCCTCTCTCCCACCACAGCTGCCCTGGCCTCTGGTCTCAGAAGTGTTATGGTAATTTTCTGGAACCACCTCTCAGCCATCACAGAATCAAAGAATATTATGACTATGACATGGAGAAACTTGTTCTCCACTGTCTCGGTTGGCTGGTTCCCAACAAGAGAAAAAGAGGATGGTGGACCAGTCCATCTTCCCCATGGGGCTATTTCTGGGAAAAAAAAAAAAAACAGGAAAGATAATTTCATAGGAGCTAGATCTCAAGAGAATTAAACGAGGAAGAAGAATGATATAGAAGGGTTACTTCAAGAGAGTGAGGTGAAGAGACTTCTTTGGCAGTAACCATGAATTTGAAATTTTAGAGAAAGAGAAAATTAAAATTAATTTTAATATTTACAACTTGGCATTAGATCCTTCATAGATCTACCACTTCCTCTTAAGATATACCTTCCATTGAAATGAAGTTGGCCTCTTTTGTCATACTAGTGACTGTTAATTATTAAATGTTCTCCGTGTTAATATTTTATTTATACATTCACCATTCCTGGGTACATATTTCTATAATGCTTTTAGAGATAAGAGATTTGGAACATTGAGAAATTTTCCCAATATCACCCAACTAATAATATCAGACCCACAGTCCAGCTGCTTCTCCAAAACCTGCCTCTTCCAAATTGGCCAAGGAAGGAGAAAGAAGTAGATCAATGCACACCTTACTGTCGATCATCATGCTAAGCCATCCTTGTCAAAATTCACATGGCTGGACGGTAGTAGAATTGCTATTTCAACCTGATCTCTTATTTCAAAACCCAAGTTTCTTCAACTCTTCTGATTTGACTTCCATCTTAGTAACCTTGCTTCTCTCTGTTTCCCTACAACTTTCCCCAATTTTCTATGGCTTCACTAGAGGTAAATCTGTCTTCTGTGGAGTCTTTCCTCACTATTCCTCCTTTATAGTTATTCATCACTTACTGCAGTTTGCTACAATACTTCTACACTGAAGGGTTATTAACTAAACTTTGTGGATCCCTAGTACCCAAGGATGACCTTAAAGATATTTATGAAGCCCCAGAAGTTATATATAAAATGTTGGGTCCAGCCAACATAGTACTGAAAGAGAAGAACAGAGTTGGAAGACTGATACTAGCAGATGTTAAGTCTTTCCATAATTCTATAGTACTCAAGACAATGTAGTATTGGTGAAGAATAGACAAATACATCAACGGAACAGAGTAGAAAGCCCAGAAAGAGACCCACATAAATATAATCAACTGACCTTTGATAAATAAGGTGAGCAAAGGCAATACAATACAATGGAGACCAAAAATAGTCTTTTCAACAAATGGTGCTCCAACAACTAGACATTCATCTGTAAATAATAATAATAATAATATAGACAGATCTTAGACCCTTCATAAATATAACTCAGAATTGATCACAGACCTAAATGTAAAACACAAAACTATAGAACTCCTAGACAATAACATAGGAGGAAAATCTAGAATGACCTTGGGCATGACAATGATTTTTTAGATAGAACACCAAAGATAAAATCCATGAAAGAAATAATGGATAAGATAGACTTCATTAAAATTAAAAACTTGCACTCTACATAAAGTAATGTCAAGAGAATGAGAAGACAAACCACAGATTGGGAGAAAATATTTGCAAAAGACACATCTGATAAAGGTTATTATCCAAAATATACAAAGGACTCTTAAAACTCAACGGTAAGAAAGCAGAAAACCCAGTTACAAAATGGACCAAGGATTTTACTAGATACCTCACCAAAAATATACAGAGAGCAAATAAGCATATGAAAAGATGCTCCACATCATATATTATCAGGGAAATTCAAATTAAACAACATTGAGATACAACTACTTACCTATTAGAATGGCCAAAGTCCTGAACCAAATTCTGGAGAAGATGTGGAGCAACAGGAACTCTCATTCATTGCTGGTGGGAATGCAAAATGGCATATAGCACTTTGTAAAACAGTCTGGAAGTTTTCTTACAAAACTAAACATACTCTTAACCATACAATCCCAATCTCACTCTTGGTATTTTTCCAAAGGAGCTGAAAACTTATGTCCACACAAAAACCTACACACAGATATCTGCAGCAGCCTTATTCATAATTTCTAAAACTTGGAAGCAACCAAGATATTCTTCAATAGGTGAATGGATGAATAAGCTGTGGTACATCCAGACAGTGGAATATTATTCAGTAACAAAAAGAAATGAGCAATCAAGTCACGAAAAGACATGGAGAAACCTTAAATGCATATTAATAAAAGAAGACAATCTGGAAAGGCTACATACTACATGATTTCAACTCTATAACATTCTGGAAAAGGCAAAACTATGGAGACAGTAAAAAGTTCAGTGGTCACCAGGGGTTGGATGTATAAATAGGTGAAGGAGGGAGAAAACTAGTGAAGTACAGAGGACTTTTAGAATAAAACCGCTGCCTACATTACTATAATAGGGGAATAAAGTCACTATACATTTGTCCAAACCCTCAGAATGCAAAACACCAAGAGTCAATCCTAGAAAACTATGGACTTTGGGTGATAACGACATGTCAGTGCAGGATAATCAGTTGTAACAAACGCACCACTGTGGCGGGGACGTTGACGGTAGGGAAGCTGCGGCAGGGAGTATATGAGAGCTCTCTGTACCTTCCTTTCAGTTTTGCTGTGAACCTAAAACCACTCTTAAAAAAAGTCTTTAAAAAAAGATGTTGGATCTATCTGTGTAGGTGCATTTTTCTGAGGAGGCAAGTCACAGTTCTCATTGGTACCTTTAAGGATTCTGTCATTTCCAAATGTTAAAGAATCACTGCCTTGGAGCTTTCCTGTCAATCCTTGGATTCGCTCAGAAAAAAAATCCATGCTCATTCCTGTCAGTTCATTTCCTTGAACCCACCACGCAGAGCACTTTGAACTTCCCAGTCTTTTCTGTAACACAAATGGGCTCCCGATTGCCCACAGTGGTGTCCTTTGGGCACAATTACAGGATTCCCTTTGTTGGCAATGGTGATTTCCCAGCCTGGCCACTGCTTTCCTTCTTTCCTTTATCCTCATGCAGATAATCACCACTGTGCTGCTTGTGTGCCATTTGCTTCCCTCTCCTTAGAAGGTTTAATTGATATGCTTGTTCCCAGGCTATTTATCTCATGCCTTTCCTGTTCTGCCTGGCAAAGGTAGTTGCCAGGTACTGGGACCAGCGCCAATCAGTTCTGGTGTTTGTTTGTTTTTTTAATTCCCCAGAAGGAAAACCCAGACCTATTGAGCAATGTAGCAAATGTGATCCCATTTTATTCCTGCCATCTGCTTTTAACAGTTCAGAACTTGAAGTTAAAACACAAAGTTGGTTTGAAGAGAAGAGAGTACACTGTTCAAATCCATGCTAAGATTTCAGGGTCGTGTGTGACTTTAGATTCACTCACCCAACTCAGCAAACAAGTCAACCACATGCCCGAGAATTTTGTCAATGTCTTAAAACTGGTTAGTTGTAAAGTAAGTTTTTTTTCCCCAAACCATTCTGTTTTTACCCAATCCACCAACTCCAAGATACACACATACTCTTTTCTTACTTGAATCAATATTTTTCTAACTCTATGTACCAAAGCTTCTTAGCCATAAAACAAGGAACATGTGGATGCATTGCATGGGAGCAATTTTCCTGGCTCTATGTCTGAGCTGGAAAATACAGATATGGATTGAATATGCAGCTAATTAGATGTGTAGCACCCACTCAGAAAGACTATGCTCACACACACACAAAAAAATAATAATAGTAAGTAAAGACCAAAGTTGTGGACACATCTAAACAGCACACAACTGAAGATTTGCAAACTGGTTTCAGGTTCAACATCTAGCAACTGACCATTTCTGGACTCAGCAATAGGATTCCAGCCTATCCTTAACATATGACTTCTGCAAAGACCCCTGTCTGCAGAAGGCCGGCAGAAGCTTGTACTGGTTATAGGTTCAGCAGCCCCCCCGCAAAAGCAAGTAGGGGCTCTTTGGTCAGCAGCTCTCCACCTTCATTTTCTTCTCAATAGGAAATGATCCTACCCAGGAGTTCTATCAGCGGCTGGCTGGATTCTCATCTTGCTCTTCGGAGGCCACCATGGTGCACATGCAGGAAACAGTGACACAATGAGAATACACTTGTCCTTAGGTGTTGGGGATTCTCTCTCCCTGGTGTCCTGTGGATCTGGGCAAGTGAAATGGGGGACAGGAGGCAGGGGAAGGGGGAAGGTTGTGATCCTGGGGTTGAAGGTGAATTGATGAAAGAGGACAAAAGGGATATTCTGGTGAGAAAGGTAGGGTCTACAAGATAGCACTTGAGATGAAGGTGGGTGTGTGGGGGATTGCTACACGGTTTGAGAATCAGAAGAATGCTTGATATTACTTAGCTGCTCTTTCTTTTGGATGAGGGGGCTTCTTTAAAAGTACAATTAAATTTCACCTCTCAACTAGCACAGTAACCAGCTCTCCCACACTGTCCGGTTATCTTCCTCCATCTAGTGTTATGTTGGTGGAACCCAACCAACGTGGGGCATTGCCCCAAGTCCTGCTGTAACTAGCTACCCCGTAGAAGTGATTTTCCAATTCCTTCTCTAACCCAGTGGCTCATAGATCCTTACTATCCAGAAGGAAAAAGAAAGAAATTTCTTTCTTTTTTTTAATACATATTTTTAGCATTACATACTTTATATATCTTCCTCAAAGTGATTTTCAAATATTAACTCATAACAGAGATATACTAGGGGATTTCATATCTATTCTTACTTCAGTGTCTCTCCACACGATATGTGTTAACAATGGTCTAAGCCAATTCTAAACCAACCCTTATGACAACGATGTGAGGTAGACTCAGTAAGTCTCGTTTCACAGATGAGAAAACTGAGACTCAGAGAACATTGAATCTGGCCCAAGGTCACATGGCTATTAAGTGCCAGAGGCAAGATCAAAATCTGAGTTTGCCTGACCAAAGCTCTTGGTCCTCAGAAACGACAGGGTGCAGATTCAAACCCTGAGGATGGGCAGCACCTCTATGCTGCCCTGTGGCAAGTTCAGCAACAAGTCAGGCATCCACCTTGTGCGGGGCCCTGCCATATCTCACATGTGGCACCTTGAGAAGACTACTGTGGGACAAGAAAGCCTAGGTGACTGTGACCAGGACCTCAGGTGCACAGGGTTGGGTAGACAGAAACTACAGAAACTGGAAGTTGTGCAAGTTGCAGAGCATCTAGGCAGAAGACTGTGGTCAGGTCACTGAGCATGAAGGTAACTGGAGTATCCCAAGGTATGGCGAGCAATCTCTTCAGGACCTACTCAGCAAGGTGTGTAAGGAAGCAAAGAACAATGGGGAAATCCCAAGGGAATGAATGGAGCCCCAGCCCTGAGTTGAGTTTCCACTTTGGCCCAGGGGTGAACTGGTAAGAACAGAATGACACAGACGAAGAAAGGGCCAGCCTCCGGGGCTGGGATTTGAGATTTGGCCGTGACCCAGCCATCGGGACAGAAGCCCAGGTCACAGCTACAGATGATGGCCAGAGATGAAGTGACAGAATCCTAGAGCAGTGCCAGAAAGAAGCATCTTCCACAATTTTCCAGGGGCCACCACTGTCCCTGGAGGTGATGGAAGGTAATCTTGGGTGGCCCTGGGCTAAGCAAAGTTAACCAAATATTTTCCTGATGCTTTTGTGGAGATATTCATATACTTAGATTCGTTTTAAATCTCCAGAAGGGGACATAAAGCATTTCCCAAATGTATTTGATCAGAGAATTCTTCGTTTTGTTTTTTTAACAGATTTGTTGTTACCTTCTGGAACATCAAAACACTATTTGGGAAACAGTGACATAATGTGCTTTAAACAATTCTCCACCCCCAGGATTGAACATAGGTCCTTAAAATGGAATGACGCTTTGCTGGCAGGTGGGGATCCTGCTGTCCCAGCCAGGCAGAGGCTGCGGGGCTGGGCCAGGCAGGGCCAGGTAGACACAAGACACATGAAGTGCAGAAACATCAGTTCTGCTTTCAAGAAGTTGATGCTTTATGGTAACCCAGTCCTTTCCAAGCGGCAGCTATACCCTTCTCCTATTTTACCCAAGCTCTGCCTACATTCTCCTCTCCTTTCGTGGAGTCGGTCATTGAAAATAAAATAGGTATGATATATCCTTACAATGGAATATCTATCAGCAACAAGTTTAAGTGAAATACGGACACAGCAACAACATGAATGAATGTCGAAAACTTTACACCAAGTGAAAGAAGCCCCACACAGAAGTCCACAGAGCGTAAGATTCCATGGACATGAAACATCCAGAAAAGGCAAATCCACAGAGACAGAGGGGGCAGCTGGTGGGGCTGAAAGAGGAGGGAGTGGCAAAGCGCTCGGGGATTCTTCTTCTGGGAGGAAAGGGGAAGGCGAAGTGGTTCTGAAATAAGGTGTGTGATGGTCACACGTCACTGTGAATACATATTTTAATGGGAAACTTCCGTATGCCCCGCTCACCTGGCAGCAGATAAAACCCCTTCTTGCCTTCCTACCTGCCTAAGGTTTGAAGAAATTGACACTCCTTTTTTGGTTAAGTCAGTAAACCTTTGAAATGTGAAGAAACAGCCCCCTTCCAGCTCTCCCTCCGGATCTCTTACCCTCGATCGAATAGAATGATTTGCTAGACACTCTCCCTAGGAGCCAGCTGTCTCCTAGGCACATCCACCGAGTTTACTGGGACATGATGGGCCCACTGGAGGTAGCATCGTAGCAGGTCATGGTGAGGGACGCGGCCGTTCACCAGGTGTTTGGTGGGTCGTGTCTTACTTAAAAAAAAAAAAAACTTTTTAAAAAGCACTTTTACAAAATAAAATCATTAAATAATAAAAGATAAACAATTAAAAAGCTTTGACTCCTCCGAACGGTCAAGGTCATGAAACACAAGGCAAGACTGAGACTCTTGTCACAGACCAAAGGAGACTAAGAGACATGCCGGCTGAACGCAATGTGGCCGCCCCGCGGGGATCCTCAAACAGCACCAGGACGTCAGTGGGAGACCAGGGAAGTCCCACCAAGTCCGGAGCTCAGCTCACAGGAGAGTGCTAGTGAGAACCTCTCGGGGTTGGTAAACATGCCACGGTTTTGTACGCCGGCCGCTTTAGGGCAAGCCGTGCGAAGGGGACCCGGGAACTCTCCGCAATACCTCCGTAACTTTTCTGCAAGTCTAAAATTATTCCAAAACAAAAAGAGCAAATTTAAAATAAATAAAATGTCTACGCACAAACTTGAGCCCAGACAAAGCTGACTGCTATTATTATTTTCTTGACTTAACCATGCCTTTCTTCACAGCCAGATGCAAGAACCGGTCTTGCTCCCACTGGCTCCAAATGGCCCACCTATGTCTTGCTGCTCTGTTTCTCTCATGAGAGATTTTATATCTTTTCCTTTTCCTTGCAGTCTTCACTGGAAGAAGAATCCAGAGAAACCTGAGTCACTGGGACTGCCAGCTGGTTACCTGGGCAACTTCTACTAATTCTACCACATACTCCTCAACACATATACACCATCTCAGCAAAATTAGGTAGTACTGCACAGATGATGTAATCCCATCTGCTTTTTCCCAGAATCTCTTTAAAGGCTAAACCACCCTCTAGCAACCTCAACTCTTGGAGCAGAAACCTTGAATTTGTAGTGGCGCGTTTTTGAGCTTTTTTATTTTGAAACAAATGGCTTGTCTGAACTGATGCAAAGTAAAGAGCAGGTAGGAAATGAATCATGTGGATTCAAGTGGCACCTGTCAGCACGCAGGCGGGAAGGGAAAGGTGCACCAAAACATGCAAATGCAAACATTTTTCTTTCCGTTACGAGAATGACCTTTTCTGTGAGCATCACTTTTCACACCAGTTTTCAAGGTGTGGGAGAGAATTTTTCCAGTTTCTATCAGGACAGGCAACGACCACACCACCAAGGATAAATTTCATTATTTCTTAGAAATCAGCATTGACAGCGTTCGTATTCTTTTACCAAACCATTAGAAAGGTTAAGAACACAGAAAACTCCTATAATTCTGGGTGGACTAGAATGAAAGATTATCAGTCAATGGCAGAGATAAATGAGGGACCCGTTGCTCTTTCCATGATTAATGGAAATTCTGAGAGAAAATACCAGAACTTTGATTTCAAAAATAAAGAAGTGGAAAATAGTAGACTCATCATTTCCTCTCTCCTATTCTTTATCTCCCTTTTAAAACTGACTTATGTAGATTTGAAAAGTCTTTCTAGGGTTAACTTAGATGTGGAAAAAATATCTATGAAAAGTGACCTACTTAGAGTTCAGTGAAATTGTCATAGAAACTGTAGACGTCGTCTAGGACAGCTACCCATGTACCAGGGTACCTGGGCCAAGATCAATGGAATGACTTTTCCAGGTTGAGTTATCTATTGAGTGGAGAACCAGGACTCAAATCCAGGTCTTCTAACTCCCTATTTGATGATCTTTCAACTCCTTTCTGCTTATTTCACTTTGAACAAAAAAAGGTAAAAGGTTCCAATATGAAGAAAAGGCAAAATAATTCACCATCCTGCTCAAAGAAAAGGCATTTATAACCATAAGAAGGCCAAAAAAGAAACTGGAGCAAATAGTCACCTGTTCTTGAACTAGTCAATGATTATGTTATAAACTGCATGTATTTATTTATTTCACTCAGGGGTAAAAAAGCACTTTTTTCTAAGCACAACTACATTCATATTCAAGCCCAAGATTCTCTTACCCTAGACAATCTTCCGTCCTCCCCTCCATGAATATTAGAGGATAAGTAAATTAGCAGAGATTAGAAATATGCTGCTATCTTAACACCTGTTATCAGAAATACTCTCAAGGAGGGAACTGTTTTCATAAGCAAATGTTATGATAAGTGGGTAAACTCACCATGAGTAAAGATAAGAAACAAAAGAGAAAGCTAAAGTGCTTTGCATCAAAAATCAACGGAAGCTAAAGGGTAAAACTATAAAACTCCTAAAAGATAACAGAAGAGAAAATCTAGATGACTTGGGTATGGCCATGATTTTTTTACATATAACACCAAAGTCACAATCCATAAAAGAAATAATTGACGAGTTAGGCTTCATTAAAATTAAAAACTGTACTTTGTGAAAGACAAGGTCAAAAGAATGAAAAGACAAGCTACAGACTGGGAGAAAATATGTGCCAAAACACATCTAATAAAGGATTGCTGTCCAAATTACACAGAGAACTCTCAAAACTCAGCAATAAGAAAGCAAAAGCCCAAATAAGAAATGGGCCAAGGACCTTAACAGACCCCTCCCCAAAGAAAATACACAGATGGCAAGTAAGCACATGGGAAGATGCTCCACATCATATGTCGTCAGGGAAATGCAAATAAAACAACACTGAGATACAACACGCACTTATTAGAAGGGACAAATTCCAAAACCCTGACAACACCAAATGCTGGTGAGGATAGAGAACACCGTTCACGGCTGGTGGCGCAGGCAAAATAGTACCTACTTGGAAGACAGTCTGGCAGTTCCTTATAAAATTATACACACTCTTACCGTATGATCCAGCATCGCACCCCTTGGTATTTATCCAAAGGAGTTGAACATTATGTCCACACAAAACCTGCGTATGGATGTTTACAGCATCCTTATTCACAATTGCCAATGCTTTGAACAACCAAGATGCACTTCTGCAAGTGAATAGACAAACTGTGGTACACTGAGACAATGAAATATTATTTAGCACTATAAAAAAATGAGTGATCAAGCCAGGAAACGACATGGGGGAACCTTAAATGCATTCAGTGAAAGAAGCTGCCTGGAAAGGCTACATGCTATAGGATTCCTACTCTACAACGTTCTGGAAAAGGCAAAACTATGGATACAGCAAAAAGATTAGGGGTTGATGGGGATAGATGAACAGGTAGAGCACAGATTTTTAGGGCAGGGAAAATATGCTATATGATACCATAATAATAGATACCTTTCATTAGGCATTTGTCCAAACCCCCAGAATGGACACCACCAAGAATAAACCCTGGCATAAACTATGGACTTTGGGTAATGATGACGTGTCAGTGTAGGTGTGCCAGCTGTAACAAATGTACCACTCTGGGCAGGACATCATTGATGGCGTGGGACATCTCTGTACTTTCCCCTTAATTTGCTGTGAACCTAAAACTGCTCTTTAAAAAAAAAAAGCCTTAATAAAAAATATCAGAAGACACTTGGGTCTGATGAGAGAGTAGGAGGAGAGTGGGGTGACTGTAAAAATGCTCTTGAGTGGGAGACACCCCTGACTGTCAGAAACCCTGGGGAGGACGGTAGACTCAGCAGCACCCACTGAGCAGACTGTTAGACCCTAAGGAAGGAAGCGACTGCTGACCCACACCTTTTGTACAAATATTATGGCATGTGGTTAGTGAAAGAGGGTTTGGTGTCCGGCCAGTGGGGCGGGCTGTGTGGCCAGGGCTTGAGCAGGCCGTGGAGTAGTACAAACTGCATTCATGAATGAAAACCTGCCCTGTGCATCACACAGGCCGAGGAGCAAATAAATATGCCTTCCTGCAGCTTTCTAACCCAGTCTCTCCTCTTTTATTTGGTTTCCGGTTTGGGTTGTTTGCTCTGCACTTAGAATGTTACTGTTGTTCCTGTGCGAACCCCATAGAGAAAAAAACACCAAGAGGACGGCCTCAGTAGTGACCCAGATGGCCCCACAAGGCCTTTGCCGAACACTGGAGAAACTTGTCAGCATAGACTTAACTTACAAGAAAGCCACCCTGGAAGAGGAGGAAAGGGGCCTACAGATAACCTAGAAAACTCCTTTGCTTCACAGTGAGGACCCAACGGCTGCAGGAGGAAGGGGGCTGGCCCCACATTCGCCAGCTGGTTAGTGTACAGCCAGATCTCCTGACGCTCAGATCAATGCTGAAGACAACTACATCCGCCCATCTTAAAACAAGCCTCTCTCTCCATCAGACGTTCAGCTACTTCCTCTAGGACCTTCACTGTTTCTGACATGGAGGAAATTAAATACTCCTCCAAAATCCAGCAGTCTTTTTCCTCCACTGAAACATGTTCCTTGCAGAAGTTTCTGTGGGCAAAACGACACCTCTATCCTGCCAATGGACTTGTGATCAGAGGGGAAAGGAAGTTCCAGAAATGAGGAAACTCTAAGGAAAACACCTATCAGACAAGCTTGGGAAAATGAGTGTAAGTCAACAGGGAAGCACCAGTTGTAACAATACATAAAAAAAAAAGAACTATAATGAAAGCTTCTAACCAAATAAAATGTATTTTCAGCAAACCACTGTCTGTTTTGTTTGCTAGCAGGTTGAACTCCTAAAGAACCCTGAAGGCAGAACTTTCTTTGACCAAATGACACTTCCTTTAGCTAAAACATTTGCTTTCAGGGTAGTCATGTGGGCCTTATATTTTGCAAATATTTCAGATTAAGGATTTCCCCAGAACTAAACATGATCCCCTAAGTCATCCAGTTTGACTAATGTGAAAGGGAAAGGTGCTGCGGTCAGCTGAATAAAGGGCCCCCCAAAAAATCAAAATCCCAATCCTGGAACCTAGGAATGTTACCTTATAAGGCAGAAGGGACTCGGCACATGTGATTGAGGATTTGGAGATGGGAAGATTATCCTAGAGCATCAGATGGGCCCTGAATGTGATCACAAGCGTCCTTATAAAAGGGAGGCAGAGGGGTACTGAGCCACAGAAGAGGAAGGAAGAGACGTGATCCTGGAAGCAAGAGGTTGGAGGGAGGCAAGGAAGGGGCTGAGTCCAGAAACACACGAGGCCTCCCGCACTGGAAGCGGCCGGGGAGCGGATCCCCTCCTCAGACCCTCCAGAAGGAACCAGCCCGGCTGACAGCTTGACTTCAACGCAGCGAACCTGAGTTCAGACTTCCAGCCTCCAGACTGCAGGAGAACAGGGTGGGCTGTCTGGAACACCAAGCCGGGGCTTACCTGATACACTGGCCAAAGGAAACCGACCCACGGGATGAACCTGGCCATGCTGGGCCAGGGCACATCGTCGTTTAAAGATAAAGAAGCAGAGACAGAGTGACCATGGGGAGACTAACCGTAAGGACAGGCACAGGGGAGCCCCACACCTCTGGTTCATTCCCTGAAGCCTCATTCAGAATCTGTTTACACATCAGACCGGGACATATTTCTCACCTTCCCTGAGAATGCTTCCAGGGCCTAAAGGATTTCCAAATGAAAAAATGAGCCTGGAGTATAAGGTTACCGACAAACAAATAAACCACAGAGGAACGGGCCCCAAGCAGTGCCCTTTAGATTGTTGTAAATTTAAATAACAATTAAACAAATTAAGTTAACAAATTAAAACTATCAACGGTATTGAGCAAGGGTGAGTCTTCCCGCAGGCTAGCAGAACAGGAGGATCACCGAGTTAAACTATTCCGCATTTTCTGATTCCAAATCTTCTAGAAAGTCTGGTATCAGACAGTCCGCCCCTGGGAGTGAGCCAGTCCTGTCCTGACTGGTTAACGAAAGCAGAGATTTCGTGTTGAGCAAGGTACTCACCCCGAGGCTCGCTGGCTGGCTTCTGCCTGGGGACCCGGGCCTCAGTGCCTACCTGTCCGCACCGTTTGTGGCAGAAAGAACACTCCCTTTACAAACAATGTGGAGGCATAGGCCACCCAAGCATTGGTCGAAGGCAGGAGAGTTTACTTCATCTCTTTTTCTTGTTACTTATTAAATAGAAATGGCCGAGAAGTAAAAACTGGGAAGAACGTTGATGATGGTTAAAGGCATCTGTTATCTTTAAAGAAGCTCCATCACTTACTGCGTCAGCTGTCTAGGCTTTAACCTGTGGTTTTTCTATCTAAAAGTGGTACCAAAATTTGCAAACTCTTCCTAAACGTTGGCTTGGCCCTAAGAAAAGAAAGTAATGTATTAGAGTAAATGCAAATTCTCAGCGTGCGAAGAGCCTGCAAATTCCTATGAGGCCATTTTCTCTGTCCTTCGGATCCTTCTACACTTATAAGAAAGAAATGGTTCTTAAGAAAATTGTTCTCAACGGTTGGCCTAGTATATTCAATTAGGGGGAAATGGTTACTTTCACCCAAACCACCTCGTTGGCTATTAGGGGTCATCTAAATGTTGTTTGCAGCCACCACGTGTGTGGTGCTGGAGACAGAGCCTCACTCCCACCAGTCACTGACTCTACCCGGTGGGGTTCCTGAGGCCAAGGCGGCGCTCCAGTTGCCTGGGCCTCCGAATGCAGTTGTAGCCCCAAAAGCCTACAAACCCTTGGCAGGCAGGGGACCCCAGGTGAACACAGGCAAGAGGCCCATGTGGGATGCCCTGGGAACCTGTCCGGAAGGCAGGGCCTTGTTTCCGAAAGAGTGCGCCCTGATGGAGGGGCACATGGTTCCTCACTGGCCTCCAGCCCCTGCTCTGGAATCCCACGTCCGTATTTCTCAGAACGGCTAGGGAATTTATGTCAAATGTGAATCTTGCCACGTCACTCCCGCAGTTTTCCTCTTCAGTGGGTTCCCGTCAGCTCCGGAATAAAGTCCCAGCCGCTTCCAGGGCCCAGGGGGTCCCATCCGCTGGTCTGCCCGAACTCTCAGCTTAACCTCCTAACGCGTCCAGCTCTCCTCCTGACTCACCGAGATTGTCACTTTCCCCCAGCGTGTCACCAAGCCTCGTGCCTTGGCGCTTGCTGCTCCCCCTCTGGAAAGTCTTCTGGCCGCACTTTCTAATTTCTGCTCCAAGTTCACTTCTTCCAGGGAGCCTTCCCCGACTACCCCACGCTGCCCGGCTCACTTCTGCTGGTGCACTTCCCACTTGGCACCACCACGTGGCAGCACAGGACTGGGTTTAAGAGATCCAGCTCCGGCCACGCTGCCTAAATTGAAATGCTGGTTCTGTGAAGTTAAATGACCCTGGGTAAGTGACCTAATAACTCTGTGCCTCTTTTTCTTATCTGTAAGATGGAGATAAAGCAGAATATACTTCATGGAGTCGTTGCATGGATTACATGAGCTCATATTATCACAATTTTCTGTGGTGGTGTCCGCCTCTCCCCGCAGACTGTGATTATTAATGCATGAGTAGCAGAAAGTCCACTTTGCAAGCATCTCTTAATTGTCTTCTGGGGTTTCACAATTTCCAAACTATTTGCGATGTTTCCTGGCTCTTTGTACTACAACCCCCTCCCCACCCCTGCGACTTGCTTGTTCACACCCTTTGTCGTCACCAGAGAGGACCTGTGAGTGCTCGAGTCTGATCGCACCAGCCCCCTGCATCCAGCCTGGTTCACAGTTGCCTGGAGGATGAAGTCTGAATGCCTTTGCACAGCCTACAAAGGTCCACTGGGGTTTCCTAGATAAACTCCAGGTGATTTCCACCACTGGCCACACCCCATCGCACACACTCCCCACCCCACCTGCCTTCCTCACACCAGTGACTTCTGTTTCCTTGGCAGTTTCTGCCTGAACCCATTTAGTCTCTCTTTGTGGATTTATCCTCCTCATCACACCACTCTCAGCATCCCAAAATGATCTTTTTCTGTTTCCCTCAAAGATTGTATGTATTACTCTAATAGAAATTGTACCATAGTCTCATCACTATTGGTAGTTGTGGGTAAAATTGCAATATTTCCAGAATCTCTCACCTGGCCTTGTGCATCTCTATATCAATAGGTGTTTCCAAGGGCTGGAGAGAGGTAGTCCATCTCCACATCAACAGGTAATTACAAGGGCAAGCCAGGGCATATCCGGACCTGAGAGGTTGGGTGGGGTCCCTTTTTCCTGCAGTCGGGTCATGAAAAATATGGGAGAACATATCAATAGGTGTTTCCAAGGGGTAGAGAGAAGTAATCCATCTCCATATCAACAGGTAATTACAAGGGCGAGCCAGGGTATATCTGGACCTGAGAGGTTGGGTGGGATCCCTTTTTTCTGCAGTCGGGTCATGAAAGACACGGGAGAGCAGAAGTCAATGACTGCTTGTAAGCAATAAATGGGTTTCTCCCACTTCATTTCTCCCTTTGACTCATTTTGGTTTCAAAGGTTTTTTTTGCCCAGGGGTTTTCCCCCAGAGTTACACCTGGAGGTAATCGGTAGGACTTCTGAACCTGAAATCTGTCTACATGAGTGCGACCCTTGGGAAGGCTGCCTCTAGAGATGGTGGGGAGATGCCCAGAAACCCCCCCTGTGGATGGTGAGGAGGCCCCAGTGGCTGCAGTGGTGGAGGGTGCAGCTTCATTCTGGAGCCCCCTACTTGTGTGGGTTCCAACTGGGGAGTCCCTAACGGGGAACTGGTCTAGAGTAAAGCACCTCCTGGAGGGGTAGGGCCTTCATAATAATCAGGGAGGGTGGAAACACCAGAAACTGTGGGATTAGCCCTCCATGAGAGAGAAGACTGCTTAGAGGCCCTGAGTAGCCATGTAGCAACCTGGACTGTGGGATGCCTTTCCCTTGAGATAGTGGAAAGGGTTATGAAGGAAAGAAAGAGGGTTACTGAGGAAAGAGAGGTTATCAGGGGGAGAGAGAGACTTTGGCAGGAGAGACACACTTCAGCATCGCTTGGAGGAGCTGGGCAACGACCTATGGGATGCTCTTAAGGAAGAGAGACAGTTACTGAGAAGACAGGTTGTGCTCCTGGAAGATTCCTTAGCAGCAGCAAGAGAGGAGACACCAGAAGCTGCACTGCAGGAGAGCAAGGCGGGGGCCAGGGGGGACGTGTTGGGGAAGAGCGGTGCCTTCAGCCCTGGAGATGGTGGAGGAGGTGCTGGGAGAGGATGAGGGGTGGGCTGATCTGTTGTCAAGTCTACCGCCCAAAGCACCTGCCTTTCCCGTATTATAGGCCCACCCAGTTGTGATTAAGAAAGTAAGAACACAACAACCACAGGCTCCTCAGGGGGAGAAGGCACTCCATGCTCCGCCCCTATACCCAGGATGAGCTGGTGGACATGAGCATCTGGTTTCACCAGAAGCTGATGGAACCTCTGCCTACATGGCTTTTGCGTCTCTGGGACATGGGGGTGGAAAACATTGTTATGTCAGGTTCTGAAATGGGTAGACCAGCTTCCCTGATGACTCACCCTTCCCTCCAGCAGTGGTTGCAAAGTGCCCATCACCCCTCAGGAAATCAGGCATTTCTGGATTGGCTGACAGCAGCCATCAGGGCAGTTTGGCCTAATCAGGGTGATTCCATACTTACCCACTAGCTGGAAAACATATGCAGAGCTCCAGCAGGTGTTCCAGGAGCTGGGCACGAAAAATATCATCTATAATATGGGCCCCCCAGAGCCCCACTGAGGAGTTGTTCACCAAAGGAATGAGAAATCTCATGTTCCATACAGCTCCCCCATCTCTCTTTGAGTACCTAATGACTATTCTTGTCCCCCACATAAGGCAACCCATAAGTGAGGTTACTTGTACTTTAGTAGATCTGGGGGAGGTTGAAACAATAAGAGCACGGAAGGAAGTACAAGCTATGATTCAAAGAAGAGGTGCAAAGGGCTCCATGAAGGTCTTGAGGACCCAGATGTGGGTTGATTTGATAAAAGCCAGGGTAGTGAGGGAAAAACTTGATAGGCAGCCCAGTAGGATCTTGTTAGAACTGTGGCACCAATTAAAGCCAGAGCAGCAGTTCCAGCCACTGAGGTCCAGGACACAGAAGCCGGAGGCTGATTCTCATGTTTGGGCCTGTGTCCCTGCAAGACTTCTGGGGCCCAGTCCTCAGGCTCTGCCTGGGGTCTCAACCTCACAGGAGGATGATTGGGCTGGGTCAAGGCCCTCACCTTGGGGGATGTTGTAGGGACCAGAGGCCACATGTAGAATTAGCAATTCATTGGTCCCCTGTGAATGTACAATGTGTCCTGGCACTGGTGGATGCGGGAGCTGAATGTTCTCTGATTTATGGCAACCCTGAGCATTTTCCTGGGACCCCTGCTGTGATAGATGGCTATGGGGGTAAGGCAATTAGAGTGAAGAAAGCCCAAATCCCATTCTGGATAGGGTGTTTACCCCCAAAGGAGTATACTGTGTACATTTCTCCCATCCCTGAATATATTTTGGGGGTCAATATCCTGCAGGGCCTGTGGTTACAGACCCCTGCAGGTGAGTTCAGTGAGTGACAAATACTAAGCAGTATAAATTTCCTGGAGGGGAGGGGCACAAGGAAATTGGAGAAACTCTACAGGAGTTTGAGAAGGTGGGCATCATAAAGCCCACTTATAGTCCTTTTAATTCCCCAGTGTGGCCAGTGAAAAAGCCAGACAGATCCTGGCGTGTGACCTTGGACTACAGGGAATTGAATAAAGTCCATCCCCTTTGCATGCTGCTGTCCCCTCTATAGGAGCCCTTATGGACGCCCTCAGTCATGAACAAGGCACAAAACATTATGTCATGGACCTTGCTACTGCTTTCTTCTCTATGGACATACACAGGAAAATCAGGAACAGTTTTGTCTTCACATAGAAAGGCCGGCAGTGGACATTCCCTGCCCTTCCACAGGGATACCTCCACAGTCCCACCATTTGTCACGGACTTGTAGCCCAGGACTTGGTCACATGGAAGAAACCACAAACGGTGCAGTGGTATCACTACATTGATGATATTGTGCTCACCATCTGATCTAGAAGGTGCAGCACCTAGACTGCTGCAACATCTACAGGAGAAAGGAAGGGCTGTGAACAGCACCAAGGTTCAGGGACCTGGTTTGTCTGTAAAGTTCTTGGGGGTTGCCTGGTAGGGTAAAACTAAAGTTATCCCAGAAGCAGCCATAGAAAAGGTCCAGACTTTCCCTACCCCTACCACTGTGGCAGTATTACAAGAGTTGTGGGGTCTTTTGGGCTACTGGACAGTGTTTATCCCGCACTTGGCACAAATTCTGAGGCCCTGTTGGTACAAAAGGGCATCAGGTGGGACTGGGATTAAACATGTGCAGCTGCTTCTACTGCTCAGCGAGCAGTCAAGGCGGTACAGACCTTGAGTATAGCGAACTCATCAAGGCCCTGTGAGCTAGATGTTCATAACTGAAGATGGTTATGGGTGGGGTCTTTGGCAGCGGCTTTAACAGACACACCAACCTATTGGATTCTGGTCACAACTATGGAAAGGAGCAGAAGTCTGGTACACCTTGAGAGAGAAGCAACTGGCTGCTGTGTACTGTTGGAGTTTCTAGCCTCTCTCCCGCCGGTCCTGCTCTCGGTCAGGACCACAGCTCTTTGTGTTACAAGCTCTTTCTGCAACACTCCGAGCCAGCGGAGGGGAGGAAGTGAGGGAGAGAGGCTTGCCCCAACAGGCAGAGCAAGGGAGGTAAGCACCGACTGTACACCTGTTCCCGAAGCCTCCGCCGCTGGCCACTCGCTGAGGGCCGTTCGCCGGAGACAATCAGACGTGACAGGAAGTTCACTCGAAGGAAGAACTCGTTTATTGGGGCTCAGGGCACAGGATATATAGAGTGAAGTCTCTCCTGATTGGTTACACCTATGCTAATAAGGCGACTTTCAATTTTCCAATCACACACAGAGTTGTGCGCATGCGCAGCTGAACCCCAGGGGGCTTTCAGCGGCCATCTTTGGCGTGGCTGAGTTGTCAGCAGCCATCTTTGGCGTGGCTGAGATTTAATTCAAAGGTAGTTCTCAGCGGCCACCCTCGTGGCGAGGCTGAGATTCAAAGGCAGTTCCCCACAGTGTACCATGCCTTGCTGGCTATGGAGCCCATCACCAAAACAGCTCCAACCAAGGTAATAATCACCTATCCCATTGCAAGACTTGGCCCAAAGGCCATGGAGTGGTGTGGCACAAACACCTACACTGGCCAAATGGGGCGTGTACTTACAGCAGCACAGCGCCCTCTCTCCTAGCCCCTTGAGTGGAGAACTCCAATGCTTATTGGGGCCAGTAATATACACCAGTGGAAAGCAAGAAGAACTTGCTTTTGAGCCATTGGTAGCCGAGACTCCTTATTAGGAGGGAAAAGCCCCTATACCTGAAGATGCTTGATACACAGACAGCTCCAGTCATGGGCAGCCCCAAAGTGGAGGGCTGTGGCTTTCCATTCTAAGACTGAGAAAATATGGATGGAGGACAGAGAAGGGAAGGGCAGTCAATGGGCTGAGTTGTGGACAGTAGGGCTTGTGATCACCCAGGAGGCCTCCCCTATAATTGTCGGCACTGACAACTGGGCCATCTATTGTAGCTTGACCCTGTGGCTACCAACATGGTATCATGTCAACTGGATGGCTGGTCACTGCCCCCTTTGGGGCAAGAGTTGTGGCAAGACCTATGGGCCTCTGGTCAGAGTAAGACAGTTACTGTATATCATGTGACTGGCCATTTGCCTTTGGCATCCCCAGGAATGATGAAGCAGACACATTGGCCCAGGTGCACTGGCCAGAAGGAAAGCCTGCCTCTGATATGGCCCAATGGTTACATCAGTGTTTGTTGAATGCAGGGCAAAAGGCAATGTGGGCTGTAGCCCATCAGTAGGGCTTGCCGTTGACCTTTGAAGAAGTCAGCAGAGCCTGGAAGGAGTGCCTTGTGTGCTCTAAGAGGGACTTACACCGAGTCCTGCAGCAACATGGGACAATAGTAAGGGGGCCAATACCGCTTGTCAGGTGGCAGATAGACTATATGGGCCTCTGCCCATATCAGAAGTGTATCGCTATGCCATGACTTCTGTGGACACGGCTATTGGACTGTTGGTTGCTTTTCCTGCATGTCATGCAGATCAGCAACTACCAAGAGGGGCCTAGAGTGTCTCTTTGCAGCCTATGGCCGGCTGCAGGTGATTGACAGCGATCAAGACACACACTTTACTGGACATGCATTACAAGAATGTGTGCAGCAATTATGAATAAAGTGGACATTTCATGTACCATATAACCCTACTGGGGCAGGCATGATAGAGAGGTACAATGGTTTATTGAAATCTGGCCTGAAGTTGGACACCAATAGTCTACGGGGCTGGTCAGTTCATTTATGGACAGTGCTACACGTTTGAATGAGAAGCCCAAAAAGGAGCCTTGAGCCCTGTGGCTATGCTAAGGCTACACATTGCTGCCTCTCCTACTGTATATACAAACCAAAAAGGAGTTATTGAAGCCAGGATATGGCCAACAGAGCAACATCCTGCTGCCAGCCCCAACTGCATTAAACCCTGGAGACACTGTTGAGTGGACGTGGCCCTGGACATTTTGACACATGGGCCAGTGAATGGTTGGCCCTTCTGGCACCTTGGAGAAAAGGCCTGGAAGCTGGCCTCATGTGTATTCCTGGAGAAACAGCAGAGTGACCCCCAAAGATCATGGTAGCATACCCAAAATATCTGGGAGGTAAGAGCATCATACGGGGAAGTATTGTTTTATCTATATGGCGAGTGCATGTACCTCCCATAGCCCTATGTATTGACCCATCTGTAACTCCCACAGGGAGGGGGGTGAAAGTCTGGAGCACTAGACCAGGACGAGATCCTATTCTTGCCACTCTCCTATCACAGGACCACTCTCTTGCATGCATCCAACCTGAAGGACAAGATTTTCTTAGGCTGGTGTCATTAAAACATGTATCTTATCACCCTTAACATATTTTCTTCTACAGTCCCTGTGGCCTGGATGCGCCCCCTGGCTGCAACTGTCGCATGGTGATTGCTCTGAATTCCCTACTTGTTCAGCTACTAACTGCCTGTGGAATGGTCAAGCTGTGGACTTAATCTGCATAGGACTTTGAACATCGCTGATGCCTCCACCTTGAGGATTATCATGATTTTATTGCTGTTGCTATTGTATGTTATTAGTCTGGTTGCAATGCTCCAGTTTTCTCACAAAGGGCTATTGCAGAAGATAGGAACATATAGATTGTGAGGACAAGATTACTGGAGGGGTGAGCAAAAATTGCAATATTTCCAGAATCTCTCACCTGGCCTTAATGCATCTCTATATCAATAGGTGTTTCCAAGGGCTGGAGAGAGGTAGTCCATCTCCACATCAACAGGTAATTACAAGGGCGAGCCAGGGCATATCTGAATCAGAGAGGTTGGGTGGAGCCCTTCTTCTGTATCTGGTGAGAGAGACGGGAGAGCAGTAGATGACTCCTTGTAAGCAATAAATGGATTTCTCTCACTTTATTTCTCCCTGACTGATTTCGGTTTCAAAGGTATTTTTGCCCCGGGATTTTCTCCTGAAACTACAGCCCAGGAAACATTCAGTGCCCATTAAATGTGTAATAAACAGAGCTGAATTGGACATTAATCCTTGTAACTTGCCTGTAGGTCCACCATTTCTATTTTCTAAGGAGATAAAGAAAAATTAGTAACCTAATGTTGACTCTTTACATTCAAAAAATGCATTTCATTTCCCTCAGAAACTGATTGGCTGGGGGGGGGAATGGCATTTATTCAATTAAGCATGCTAACAATTTTTCTGAAATAAAAATGCCCCAGAAATATCTGTGTGCTTCCAGTGTAAATGTGAGATTGTAGTTACATATGAAATCTAAATATATGACCCTGATCAAGTAACAAAGTATGCTTGTTTAATCATTAAAAAGAAAAGGAACACATAAGCTTAGCCTATTTATTGTCCAGAGGCTGGAGAGAGGCCGTCAGAATACATGTCCAGACCTGGTTGGAGATGCCTCAAGCATTATCTTCATCTCTGGTATTTTGATCCCAGCCATTGCCTGCATCAGAGAATCTATAAAGTCAAAATCATGAAATGTAGCCGTAAATCACTCATACATTCATTCATTCATCTCTTCCATAAATCCTTGTTGATATTGTTAGGCAGAAAAATAGATATGAGTGGGTGAAGGGAGAATAAGGCCAGTAAAGCCCACTCAATGGAACTCAAAGAGCCAGCCAGATAAAACCAGAGAGCCAGAAAGGACTCAGAGTCAATGCCCTTTGCGATGTGAGTTTATGCTCTAAATCTGAGCTGACCTTGAGACTTGCCTTAGCTAATGCAGGTAAGATAAGCAGAGACATGAGACAAGCATTATGATTAATTTTCCTAAAAATGCTGAGATGGGAATAGCATAGTAGGAACAGGAGGGACTTATCTTGAGGTTAAGATTCCATTTTAGAAGCCAAGAGTTGGAAAGTTAGATTCCTAACATATTCTTTGGTAATCAGCCAACGACTTAAGGCAAGACTTTAACTGGTATGTTCCCAGTGCTTGGGAATAGTCACTCTCTTGGAAAGGAACAAAGAGTTTATTCTACAGAATTACCTAGAAGACTGGCTACAGATAATGACATATTATCTCTCACCAGAGATTGACATCATGAGACCACCTGACAAGCCTACGCACTGCCCCACCGCACCCCACCCCAACCCTTCACCTTTATCCCAATCTTGAAAATCCTTAAAAGACAGAATCCCAACTTTTGGGTGCACTTCCTCTTTGAGGTTGTACACTTTTTTCCTTTAAATAAACTTCTCATTGCTCAACTTGTGACGTTTTGTCTCTGTGCTCTTCCAGTGGCATCAATGTTACTTTGCTATTTCATTCTGTTCTCTAAGCTTAAGCAAGCCTTCACTCTGTCTCTGCCTCACCTCAGATTAGTAGGGCAGGGCCGCTGAGAGCTCTGATTTGGGCTTGCAAGTCCCCCTGGCCTGAGTGACCTGGATGGAGGTGCAGCTGTACAATCATGCTCTTTAGCAGCCTGCCTGAAAATCTCCTTTCTCTGCTTTGGGAAGTTCTCAGAACATAATCTCACTCCATCCAGTGCTCTGCAGCTCTCCCAAGTCCTGGGGTGATAGGGAGTTAGTTCCCATGCTCTGCACATCTAAGCAGACACTGGATGTCAGGTGACAATGGCTTTAGGGGTTGGCAAGGGAGGTGCCCTGTGCTGAGCAGGAGTTTGGTGAGCTTCTCTTATATCTTCATCCTTCCATGCTCTCTGCAGCCGCCATTCCTTCTTACTCTCGCTTTAAGGAATTCTGTCCTCACCCTGTACTCTGCTTTCCCTGCCTCTCCAAACCGAATGCCTCCCCAACAATATCACTTCCTACATGCCAGGCCCTGGGCTAGCTCCGGCAGTTCAGCGTCACTGACCACAGCTGTACATTCAGCCAGTGACAAATCAGTCCCCAGAAACACTGACCCCCCACTGTTATTAGTCTCCATTGCTGCTATCACAAATTACCACGAATTTAAGGGCTTAAATACAAGTCTATTCTCTTACAGCCCTGGAGATCCGAAGCCTGAAATGGGTTGCATTTAGAGAAGATCAAGGTGTCAGCAGGGCCCTGCTCTCTGCAGGGGATCTAGGAGAGAACCTGTTTCCTTGCCTTTTCCGGTGTCTAGAGGCTGCCTGATTCCTGTCTCATGGGCCATTTCCAGCAACTGCGTTCCTCTGACCTCTGCTTCCTCATCACATCTCCTCTGACTCCGACCCTCCCCTCTCCTTCTTCTAAGGACCTTTGTGATTACACTGGGCCAAAATGGATAGCCCAAGATGATCTGTTCATCTTAAAACCCTTAACTTAGTCACATCTGCAAAGTTCTTTTGCCATGAAAAGTTACATATTCGTAGGTTCTAGGGATTAGGTGCTCAGCATCATTTTTCAGGGGGGTGGGAGTAGGGGAAGTTGCATTATCCTGTCAACGACCCCCACCCAGGGCACAGCACATAGCAGGCACAATGGAGACCCCAAAATTTGGGATAGGTCTGTGATTTGTAGAAAATTCCATCAGGATGAGAAATTTTTTCATCTCCCATTGAATATGCAGATTCCTGGGAGCACTTTTGTAGGAGTTCTGATCACTTAAGCCTAGGGCAGAGCCTATGATTCTGCATTTTAACTAGACTCTGAAGCCATACCAAGACCGAGGGCCAATGGACCACACCTGAGAAACACTACTCTCGACATTAACATATTCTCTGAAATAGTCCATGTTAAGTGAATCTAGTAAACTGACTAGATGTAAATCTCTAAGGAGGTTCCTCTTATGGGAATTTATATTACTTCTTTTTAAAATAAACCAAAGCCATCAATTGATCTATTCTGAGTGTAATATTAGTTTACATTTAAGGGCATAGACTAGTTATATAGTAATGACTAATTCCTTATGGCTGTGAAATAATTTGTTTAATGCATAAAGAGATCTATAAACACAAGGTATTACTTAGCTTTGTTGTTGGCAAATGTAAACAGCCTATATGGCATATCTTCTTAAACTCAAGATGATAGGGTTGAAAGTAAATCCCCCTTTTGCAGCAGTTCTGAATTTAGGCATAAGAAAAACACTTACCAAGTAATTTGGGCTGTATAAATAAGATATAAGTTTTCCAGGACCATTGCTCTTTCCTACATTTACTAGTTAAGGGAAGCATATTATCCTGTTACTACTAAGGGATGCGTAGCTGTCTTGCAATTATGTCTTTTTTCTACCTAGTAGGCGAAATAACATAGTAAGTAGGAAACATTATAGAACAGAGAATGATGTTATCATTTCATGCTTATTGTTTAACTCTGTCCATTCAAATACCAATAATAATTGCAGAGGGAATTACGGAGATAATTTAGAGCCATATGATACAGTTTGGGGGTTTCTTTTCAGTGACACAGAGACCTCTAGAGCCACATTTTTGATACTGGTAGAGTGCTTTTGCTAGCAACCAACATCAAGAAAGCAAATAGTCAAGCCTTTTTTTTTTTGTTAACATTATTGATTCAAATTCAATGCTTACACGAATACTACCCACACAATTTGTGAGTTAGTCTTTAATTACTTTTAATAGAGCTTAAAGATTGACTTATTTCCATATTAAGTCTCTTATGTTCAGGTTAAACTTTTCAAATGGTGGAACACTACCAGTATCTACAACTAATCAGATTAAACATGCTTTGGATAATATGTATTATACAAGCTAATTTATTGCTTTTAAAATGTAACCATAAACCATCAGAAACCACAAGCCCCTTTAGTAAACTCCAATGAATGGCTCAGCATTCAAATAACTAAGAACATACCATGACATCAATGTCTGAATGGTTTTATTGAGTCATTTTCCTGTTTTCCATAAAGCTGAATTAGTACATTCCTACAAATGTTCTCTATTTCTAAATTAGAACATTCCCAATGCCTTGGTGCTTGACCTAGGAAAGGTGCAGAAAATAATGGTACTATGCCTTCTCGATGCAGGAAATTTCAATAACAGAGAAAGAAGCAGTGGGGAAACATAAGCTTCTTGAAGTATTCTTCGGCAAGTGTTTGGTTTTTTTTAATTTTCTGAGATCAAAGATGGAAGTATATGATTCAGGTGAGAGCTAAAGGTGTTTTAATTTTTGCCCTTTCTCAAGGTGTCACAATCAGAAGTTTATAAATTATCTGTATGTATCTTGCTACACTCAATGTAGTACAAAGAAATGTGATCATCTTTCCTCATTAGGACTTATTAAAAAACATCCACACTTACTGCGGTCAAACCATTAACAGACATCTGCAGTACAGACAGACTACAGTGTTTGCCTGTGTTTTGTTCCTTTTACCATTTGACCCCCTTCACCCATTTTTCTTCCTCCTCCCACCCTGTCTCTGGAATGCAATGATCTGTTCTCTATATCTATGAGCTTGGTTTCTTGCTTTTTTAGATTTCACATATAAGAAAGATCATACAATACTTGTCTTTCTCTATAAGACTTATTTTACCTAGCATAATGCCCTTAAGTTCCATCCATGTTCTTGAAATGGCAAGATTTCATTCGTTTTTTAATGGCTAAACAATATTCCATTGTGTATATATATATGCATCACAGTTTCTTTACTCATTCATCCTTCATTGGACACTTAGGCTGTTTACCTACCTTGGCTTCTGTAAATAATGCTGCAGTGAACATGAAAGTGCATATATATTTTTGAGTTAGGGTTTGCATTTTCTTTGGATATGTATCTGTAAATGGAATTGCTGAATCATATGGTTGTCCTATTTTTAATTTTTTTGAAGACCCTTCATACTATTTTCCACAGAGGCTGCCCGAATTTACATTCACAGCAACAACAAACAAGTGTTCCCTTCCTCACCATCTTCACTAACACTTGTTAATTCTTGTCATTTTTATACTAGCCATTCTAACATGTTTGAGAACGTGTCTTGTTGTGGTTTTGATTTGCATTTCCCTGATGATTAATGACGTTGAGCATCTTTTTATGTGCCCATTGGCCACCTGTATGTCTTCTTTTAAAAGCACCTATTCAGGGATTAAAGATGGCGGTGTGAGAGGTGGACACAGTCTTCCTCCTAAAACCGCATATAATACAAAAATATAATTAATACAACTAATCCTGAAAGAGCAACAGGAAAGAGGACTGCTCCAGACTGCATTCACCTGGAGACAAGAGCAGACCTCAAAGAACAGGGTAACATACCAAAGCTGTGGCGTGGCGGGACCCAAGCCCTTCCCCCACCCCAGCTCAGCAGCAGGAGGAAGAGGAACGGAGCAGGGAGGGAGTGGAGGTCTGGGGTTGCTGAATACCTAACTTCGGAGATCTGCTCTGGGAGCACAAACCTACATTTCATGGTGCTTGCATGATACTCTTGTGATTATGGGGTTGGAAAGCGAAGACAGGCAGGATTACTGGAGAGACTGAGATTCCAGTTGCTGTGGAAAGCAGGGATCCATATCTGGCTGCTCTGGTATAAAAGAAAGGCAGGCAGTCTGAGAGACTTCCTAACAAGAAAGCCCTTAGAAAGAGGGCTGCTAAAGGGGCAAGGATTGCACAGAGCTTACTGCTCAGAAGAGAGGACAGGTAGACAAAATTGTTGGGGGGCACTCTGCCCAGTAGGTTGGGAGCTTTGCCATATAGACTCTCATATTTAAGGAGGAAAAAGAAATCTTCCTCCTAAGACAACCTTCAGGTGCTCCAGCTCCCTGGCTGTCTACACAGCTCCAAGGACCCCCTCCGTGATATGCAGCCTATTGCACTTTTCTCCAGGCCGGCCCCACCTAGCCCACACACTGGCAAACCCTACCCTGGCGTTAGCCCAGCCAGAGGGAAGATCTGTCTATAGCAATTGCAAACGCAAAGCATAGAAGCTTATACCTGTGTGCTCAGCCCACTGCTTCAGGCAGTGGAGACACACATAGCAGCCGGAAAGCAGGAGACAGCTCTTTCCTCCCGCCAGGCACCAATACCACTCCCCTGCAACACCCGATACTGCTTCAGGGGCTGAGCAGCTCCAGAGAGTAGAGCTTCTGGGCACTAGAGGGTGCCATATACAAATATGAAACAACAAAGGAACCTGGTTTGGAGTAAAATTATTAATAAAACTCCTGAGAAAGATTTAAATGACATTGACCTCATGACTCTTCCTGAAAGGGAGTTCAAAATAAAAATCATTAACATGATCATGGAGGTACGGAAAGATATTCAAGAACTCAGGAATGAATTACGGTCAGAGATCCAATCGCTGAAGAGCACAATGGACGGTATTAAAAGCAGATCGGATACGGTGGAGGAGACAATAAATGAAATAGAAACTAGAGAAGAGGAATACGAAGAAGCTGAGTCACAGAGAGAAACAAGGATCTCTAAGAATGAAAGAATATTGAGAGAACTGTGTGACCAATCCGAATGGAACAATATTCTCACTATAGGGGTACCAGAAGAAGAAGAGAGAGAAAAAGGGATAGAAAGTGTCTTTGAGGATGTGATTGCTGACAACTTCCCCAATCTGGGGGAGGAGATAGTCTCTCAGGCCATGGAGGTGCACAGATCTCCCAACACAAGGGACCAAAGGAAGACAACACCAAGACATATAGTAATTAAAATGGCAAAGATCAAGGATAAGGACAGACTATTAAAAGCAGCCAGATAGAAAATAAGATCACATACAAAGGAAAGCCCATCAAGCTATCATCAGACTTCTCAGCAGAAACCTTACAGGCCAGAAGGGAGTGGCATGATGTATTTAATGCAATGAAGCAGAGGCCTTGAACCAAGAATACTTTATCTGGCAAAATTATCATTTAAATTTGAAGGAGGGATTAAACAATATTCAGATAAGCAAAAGCAGAGAGATTTTACCTCCCACAAACCATCTCTACAGTGTATTCTGGAGGGACTGCTATAGATGAAAATGTTCCTAAGGTTTAATAGCTGTCACCAGAGGTAATAAAACAACAGTAAAGAAAGTAGAATAGCTAATTACTAAGCAAATGCAAAATTAAATGAACTACCCCCAAAGTCAAACAAGGGATAGACAAAGAGTACAGAATATGATACCTATTATGTAAATAATGGAGGAGGAAAAAAAAAGAACCTTTAGATCTTAAATGAGTTAAGTTAGACTCTTAGATAGTAAGGAAGTTAACCTTGAACCTTTGGTAACCACGTATCTAAAGTCTGCAAAGCCAGTAAGTACATACCTATCTATAATCACCCTAAATGTAAATGGACTGAATGCACCGATCAAAAGATATAGAGTCACTGAATGGATAAAAAAACAAGACCCATCTATATGCTCCCTACAAGAGACTCACTTCAAACCCAAAGACATACACAGACTAAAACTGAAGGGATGGAAAAAGATACTACATGAAACTAAAAAGGAGAAAAAAGCAGGAGTTGCAGTACTTGTATCAGACAAAATAGACTTCAAAATAAAGAAAGTCACAAGAGACAAAGAAGGACATTACATATGATAAAAGGGTCAACCCTACAAGAAGATAAAACCATTATAAATATCTATGTGCCCAACACAGGAGCTCCTACATATGTGAAACAAATTCTAACAGAATTAAAAGGAGAAATAGAATGCAATGCATTTATTCTAGAAGACTTCAACACTCCACTCACTCTGAAGGACAGATCAACCAGACAGAAAATAACTAAGGAGACAGAGGCACTGAACAATACGGTAGAACAGATGGATCTAACAGACATCAACAGAACTCTACACCCAAAAGCTGCAGAATATACATTCTTCTAAAGCGCACATGGAAGATTTTCAAGAATAGATCATATACTGGACCACAAAAAGAGCCCTGGTAAATTAAAAAATATTGAAATTGTACCAACCATTTTCTAAGACCACAAAGATATGAAACTAGAAATAAATTACACAAAGAAAATGAAAAATCATGCAAACACATGGAGGCTTCAGAACATGCTCCTAAATAACCAATGGATAAATGACTGAATAAAAAACAGAGATCAAGCAATATATAGAGACAAATGACAATAATAATTCAACACCACAAAGTCTGTGGGACACAGCGAAGGCCATGCTAAGAGGAAAATATATTGCAATACAGACCTACCTCAGGAAAGAAGAACAATCCCATATCAGCAGTCTAAACTCACAATTAATGAAACTAGAAAAAGAAGAACAAATGAGGCCCAAAGTCAGTAGAAGGAGGGACATAATAAAGATTAAAGCAGAAATAAATAAAATCAAGAAGAATAAAATGATAGAAAGAATCAATGAAAGAAAGAGCTGGTTCTTTGAGAAAATAAACAAAATAGATAAACCCCTAGCCAGACTTAACAAGAAAAAAAGAGAGTCTACACACATAAACCGAATCAGAAATGAGAAAGGAAAAATCACTACAGAACCACAGAAATACAAATAATTATGAGAGAATACTATGAAAAATGAAATGTTAACAAACTGGATAACCTAGAAGAAATGGACAACTTTCTACAAAAATATAACCTTCCAAGGCTGACCCAGAAAGAAACAGAAAATCTGAACAGACCAATTACCAGCAAAGAAATTGAACTGATAATCAAAAACCTACCTAAGAACAAAATCCTTGGTCCAGATGGCTTCACCTCTGAATTTTATCAAACATTCAGTGAAGACCTAATACCCATCCTCCTTAAAGATTTCCAAAGAGTAGAAGAAGAGGGAATACTTCCAAACTCATTCTATGAGGCCCGCATCACTCTAATACCAAAACCAGGCAAAGGCACCACAAAAAAAGAAAATTACAGACCAATATCCCTGATGAACATAGATGCAAAAATACTCAACAAAATATTAGCAAACCAAATTCAAATATACATCAAAAGGATCATCCATCATGATCAAGTAGGATTTATTCCAGGGATGCAAGGATGGTACAACATTCAAAAATCCATCAACATCATCCACTACATCAACAAAAAGAAGGACAAAAACCACATGATCATCTCCATAGATGCTGAAAAAGCATTTGACAAAATTCAACATCCATTCATGATAAAAACTCTCAACAAAATGGGTATGCAGGGCAAGTACTTCAACATAATAAAGGCCATATATGGCAAACCCACAGCCAACATTATACTTAACAGCAAGAAGCTGAAAGCTTTTCCTTTAAGATCGGGAACAAGACAAGGATGCGCACTCTCCCCACTTCTATTGAACATAGTACTGGAGGTCCTAGCCACTGCAATCAGACAACACAAAGAAATAAAAGGCATCCAGATTGGCAAGGAAGAAGTTAAACTGTCCCTGTTTGCAGAAGACATAATATTGTACATAAAAGACCCTAAAGAATCCACTCCAAAACTACTAGATCTAATATCTGAATTCAGCAAAGTTGCAGGATACAAAATTATTACACAGAAATCTGTGGCATTCCTGTATACTAACAATGAACTAGAAGAGAGAGAAATCAGGAAAACAATTCCATTCACAGTTGCATCAAAAAGAATAAAATACCTAGGAGTAAACCTAACCAAGGAAGTGAAAGACAAGACCTATACTCTGAAAACTACAAGACACTCATGAGAGAAATTAGTGAAGATACCAATAAATGGAAACACATCCCATGCTCATGGATAGGAAGAATTATTATTGTCAAAATGGCCATCCTGCCTAAAGCAATCTACAGATTCAATGCAAATCCTATCAAAATACCAACAGCATTCTTCAACGAACTAGAGAAAATCATTCTAAAATTCATATGGAACCAAAAAAAAAAAAAAAAAAAAAAACCCCGAATAGCCAAAGCAATCCTGAGAAGGAAGAATAAAGCTGGAGGGATTACACTCCCCAACTTCAAGCTCTACCACAAAGCCACAGTAATCAAGACAGTTTGGTACTGGCACAAGAACATACCCATAGACCAATGGAACAGACTAGAGAGCCCTGATATAAACTCAACCATATATGGTCAATTAATATATGATAAAGGAGCCATGGACATACAATGGGGAAGTGACAGCCACTTCAACAGCTGGTGTTGGCAAAACTGGACAGCTACATGCAAGAGAATGAAACTGGATTATTGTTTAACCCCATACACAAAAGTAAACTCGAAATGGATCAAGGACTTGAATGTAAGTCATGAAACCATAAAACTCTTAGAAGACAACATACGCAAAAATCTCCTGACTATAAGCATGAGCAACTTCTTCCTGAACGCATCTCCTCAAGCCGGGGAAACAAAAGCAAAAATGAACTCATGGGACTACATCAAACTAAAAAGCTTCTGTATGGGAAAGGACACCATCAACAGAACAAAAAGGCATCCTATAGTATGGGAGAATATATTTGTAAATGACATATCCAACAAGGGGTTAACATCCAAAATATATAAAGAACTTATATGCGTCAACACCCAAAAAGCAAATAACCTGATTAAAAAATGGTCAGAGGATATGAAGAGACAGTTCTCCAAAGAAGAAATTCAGATGGTCAACAGACACATAAAAAGATGCTCTACATCACTAATCATCAGGAAAATGCAAATTAAAACCACAATGAGATATCATCTCATACCAGTAAGGATAGCCACTATCAAAAAGACTAAGAACAACAAATGCTGGTGAGGATGCAGAGAAAGGGGAACCCTCCTACACTGTTGGTGGGAATGTAAGCTAGTTCAACCATTGTGGAAAGCAATATGGAGGTGCCTCAAAAAACTAAAAATAGAAATACCATTTGACCCAGGAATCCCACTCCTTGGAATTTACCCAAAGAATACAACTTCTCAGTTTCAAAAAGACATATGCACCCCTATGTTTATCACAGCACTTTTTACAAAAGCCAAGATATGGAAGCAACCTAAATGTCCATCAGTAGGTGAATGGATAAAGAAGAGGTGGTACATATACATAATGGAATGCTATTCAGCCATAAGAAAGAAACAAATCCTACCATTTGCAGCAACATGGATGGAGCTGGAGGATATTATGCTCAGTGAAATAAGCCAGGCGGGGAAAGACAAGTGCCAAATGATTTCCCTCATTTGGACAGTATAACAACGAAGCAAAACTGAAGGAACAAAATAGCAGCAGACTCAGAGACTCCAAGAAGGAACTAGTGGTTACCAAAGGGTAGGGGTGTGGGAGGGTGGCTGGGTAGGGAGGGAGAAGGGGATTGAGGGGTATTATGTTTAGTACACATGGTGTGGGGGATCACAGGGAAAACCGTGTAGCACAGAGAAGGCAGATAGTGAATCTGTGGCATCTTACTACACTGATGGACAGTAACTGCATTGGGATATGGGTGGAGACTTGATAATATGAGTAAATGTAGTAACCACATTGTTTTGTCATGTGAAATCTTCATGAGCGTATATCAATAATACCTTAAGAAAAAGAAGAAAAGAAAAAATGAAAAAAAATAAATTAAATTTAGGAAAAAAGAAAAATATACAGCCATTTTAGTAATAAAGTTGGAAAACTAAAAAAAAAAAAAGCACCTATTCAGATCTTCTGCTCATTTTTAATCATATTGATTTTTTTGCTAATGACCTAATGGGTTATTTATATATTTTGGATATTAGCCCCTTATCAGGTATATGATTGTAAACGTTTTCTACCATTTAGTGGGTTACCTTTTCATTTTGGTGATTTCCTTTGTTGTGCAGAAGCTTTTTAGTTTGACACAGCCCTATTTATTTATTTTTACTTTTGTTGATTTTGCTTTTGGTGTCACATTCAAAAAATCATTGCCAAGACCTATGGCAAGGAGCTTACCAGCTATATTTTCTTCTAGGAGTTCACATCAAGTTTTTAATTCATTTTGAGTAAACTTTTGTGTATAATGTAAGATAGTGGTCATTTTTACATGGGGCTGCCCAGTTTTCTCAACAACTTTAATTTAAGAGACTTTCCCTATTACATATTCTTGGCTCTTTTGTCATAAATTAATTGACTGTATATGCATGGGTTTATTTCTGGTCTCTCTACTCTGTTCCATTGATCTGTGTGTCTGTTTTTATGCCATATTGTCTTGAGTACTATAATTTTATAATATAATTTGAAATCATGGAGTGTGATGCCTCCAGCTTTGTTCTTCTTTCTCAAGGTTGTTTTGATTATTTGGGATTTTTTTGTGGTTCCATGTAAATTTTAGAATTGTTTTTATTTCTTCGAAAAATGGTACTGGGATTTTGGTAGGGATGCACTGAATCTGTAGATTGTTTTGAGTTACATAAATATTTCAGCAATATTGATTCTCACAATTTATGATCATAGAATATCTTTCAATTTATTTGTGACCTCTTCAATTTCTTTCATTAATATCTTGTAATTTTCAATATACAAGTTTTCTTCTCCTTGGTTACATTTATTCCTAGGTAGTTTGTTTTGATGCAATTATAAATGAGATTGTTTTCTTTATTTCTCTTTCTGATAGTTCTATTAGTGTATAGAAATGCAACAGATTTTTGTATATTGATTTTGTATCTTACAGCTTTACTTAATTTGATTATTAGTTCTAACAGTTTTTTTATGGAGAATTTAGGGTTTTGTATGTATTAAATTATGTCATCTACAAATAGTGAGTTTTACTTCCTTCTTTTCCAATTTTGCTGCCTTTTCTCTTTCTTGCCTGATTGCTCTGGTTAGTACTACCAATATACAGTGTTGAATAAAAGTGGTGAGAGTGGCCATCCTTTTCTTGTTCTTGCTCTTAAAGGAAAGGCTTTCAGCTTTTCACCACTGAGTATGATGTCAGCTTTTAGGTTTATATATGGGCTTTATTATGTTGAGTTACATTTCCTCTATAACCATTTTGTTTAGAGTTTTTATCATAAAAGGATGTTGAATTTTGTCAAGGATTTTTCTGCATCTATTGAGATGATGATGACTTTCATCCTCCACTTGTTACTGTAGTGCATCACACTGACTGACATGCAGATGTTAAACCATCCTTGCATCCCTGGAATAAATCTCACTTGATCATGGTGTATGATTCTTTCAATGTACTGTTGAATTTGGTTTGCTAGTATTTTGTTAAGGATTTTTTTATCTATGTTCATCAAGGATATTGGCCTGTAACTTTGTTTTCTTGTGGTGTCCTTGTCTGGTTTGGACATCATAGTAGTACGGGCCTCATAAAATGAGTTTGGAAGATTCCCTCTTCTTTTTTTGGAAGAGTTTGAGAAGGATTGGTATTAATTCTCATTTGAATGTTTGTTAGAATTTATCAGTAAAGCCATCTGGTCCTGAACTTTTGTTTGTTGGAAGGATTTCTATTACTGATTCAGTTTCTTTACTAGTAATTAGTCTATTTAGATTATCTATTTCATCATAATTCAGTCTCAATAGGCTGTATTTATGAATTTATCTATTTCTTTTAGGTTGTCCAATTTGTTGACAGAGTTGTTCATAGCAATCTCCTAGGATCCTTTGTTTTTTATGGTATCAGTTGTAACATCTACTTCATTTCAAATTTAAGTTGCTATCAACTTAAAATAGTTGTTATAGATACAAATTATCATACGTAAGCTTCATGGTAACCACAAAGCAAAAATACACAAAAGATAAAGGGAAAGGAATATAAGAATACCACTAAAGACATTCATCAAACTACAAAGGAGTAAGAGAAGAAAAGAACAGAGAAGAATAGTCAAAATAGCAAAAACAGTCATAAAAGGATTAACAAAATGGCAATAAGAACATACTTATCAATAACTACTTTAAATGTAATAGGTAAAATTCTCCAGTTGAAATACATATGGTGGCTGAGTGGATAAAAAAACAAGACCCATATATATGCTGCCTACAAGAAACTCACTTTAGATATAAGAATACATGCAAACTGAAAGTGAAGGGGTGGAAAGAGATATTCTGTGCTAATGGAAACAAAAAGGAGTCTGGAGTAGCTATACTTATATCAGACAAAATAGATCTTAAAAAATAGACTGTAATAAGAGACAAAGAAGGGCATTACATAGTGATAAAAGGGTCAACTCAACAGGAAATATAACATTTGTAAATATTTGTGCACCCAACATAGGAGAACCTAAATATATAAAGCAAATATTAACAACTCTAAAGGGAGAAATGAAGAGCAATTTAATAACAGTAAGGGATTTTAATACCCGACTTACATCAATGGATAGATTATCCTGACAGAAAATCAATAAGGAGACATTGTCCTAAATTACTCATTGGACCAGGTGGACTTAATAGATATTTAAAGAACATTCCATCCAAAAGCAACAGAATACACTTCACAAGTGTACATGGAACATTCTCCAGGATACATAGGCCACAAAACAAATCTTAAAATCTAAGAGGACTGAAATAATATCAGGCATCTTTTCCAATCATAATGGTATGAAATTAGAAATTAATGACATGAAGAAAACTGGAAAATTCACAGATATGAACATTAAACACCATGCTACTGAACAACCAAAAGGTCAAAGAAGATATCAAAAGACAAATCAAAAATACAAATTAAAATGGAAATGCAACATATCAAAATTTGTGGTATATGCAGAAAAAGCAGTTCTAAGAGGGAAGTTCATAGCAATAATGCCTACCTTAAAAAAACAAGAAAAGCCTCAAATAAACAACTTAATATTGCACTTCAAGGAACTAGAAAAGAAGAAATGAAGCCCAAAGTCAGTAAAAGGAAGGAAATGACAAAGATTAGAAGAGAAATGAATGAAGTAGAGACTAAAAGGCCAATGAAACTAATAGTTGGTTCTTTGAAAAGATCATTGAAATTGACAAGCCTTTAGTTAGACTTACCAAGAATAAAAAAAGAGGACTCAAGTAAAATCAGGAATAAAAGAGGGGATGTTGCAACTAGTAGCAAAGAATACAAAGGCTCATGGGAGTCTTCTTATAAAGGGTGATATCTGGTAGAATCTTTATGCACATATGTTCAAGGATGCTCACGGAAGCATTGTTTACAATATCAAAAAATTGGATACAACTTAAATTCCCATTAATGACAACAAAGTTAGAAAAAAAGGCAAATCTATAAGATTGAAAGCTTTGTAAGAATTTCAAAAACATATGCATAAGCCAGATAGATGGTATACACTACTAACAAGTGAAAAAAGCAAGTTGCACAAAAATATATAGAACATAGACTCATTTTGCAAATATTAACTGTATGTTAACATAGGCATAGAAAAAAAAGCCTGTGAGTGTAGCTACTGAATTTTAAAGTGTTAGTTATATTTAGGTAATGAGACTCACAATGGACTTTTGTTGTTAACTTTGTCTAGTTCTGGACTGTTTTAATTTCTCGATTACTATGATTTATTTTTGCAATAAAAAAATCAATGGATTTATACAGAGTGGTAGATAAATGCATGTGCATTCTTTGTAAAGCTTCATTGCCTGGTGATCCATCTCAGTAAAGAATCACAGTTATCCAGGAAAAAGAAAACAACAACAATATGAATCTTTACTGCCTCTTAACAAAGTTCAAAGTGGGACGTAAATTACAGAAGCCAGAGTAAAACATCCTAAACATCTTCCTCCTCCCATCTTTCCAGTTCCCTCCACATCAGAGCATGGTTGATCTCCTCATCTCTCCTCACTGTCTTAAAACCCCCCAAGTGCCCAAAGAACTCTGTCTTGGCTTTTTTCCTTCAGGATCCTACCCATTTTCTTTCCTCATCTAATCCCCCCTGTCCTCCAAATGTAAATTGGTTGTATTTTTCTGGACTTCATTCAGTTCTCCAGACTAGAACTGTCAGGCAAACTCAAGAACTATGGGCTGGGGGAGAAGACATGTATATTTATCCATGACTAGCATTTATCTCTATAAAACATGCTATATCTTATATAAGATACTGTGCACTCACATATATGCAGCATGAGAAATAAGTGAGATGCAAGAGGCTAAATGCAAGAGAAGAAAACAATGGATTTTCTATGTTATTTGTTAATGTTTAATTTAAAATGTACACACAAACACACATACGCACATATCCCACGAAATACCTCATGCTCTTTTGAAGACAAAGAATAGTAGCTTTCAACACTGTTAATCATTTAAGGTGCTATTTTCCCCACTGTAAAAATAGAGCCTCAGAAATGGCTATAAAGATGCAAAGCCAATTATTAAACTTTGCCCTTTCCTGGCTCTGGTGTACTTCACTCTCTTGTGCTATGTGCCAGAAGGTCAGCCCAGAAATGTTGGATGATTAGCTAGTGTGCCATTAACCCTTAATATGCATAATTATTATTCAAGCTCATTAGCATTCTTTGTGTTATCTATGCAGCCAGCTTCTCTCTCTTGACCAAAACCTATGTAGGACACTACAAAAGTCCTCCAGCCCCACCTAGTAGCCTAGCTGACATTCCTTCAAAGGCAAACAGTTTCTAGTTAAAACTAAAATGTTAAATGAAAATTTGCATTGGACTGTCAATATATTCACACAGCTTTTAATAACTGACTTCTGCTACCAAATTTTTCCTGGGAGTAGGTTTTGAAAAAGAAATGGAACACATGAGTCACTGAACGCAAGTGACAGCATGAAGCCCCCCCCCCGCCCCGCCCCCCCCCCACACGCCACCACCCAAGGTACAGAATGGGGACCAGAATGAGGACACCCAGATCGATCTTGATCTTCCTCCCCAATTGCTTCAGGCTAACCCTTCAAGATCCCATTCGTGGACTCCAGCCAACCGCCCCTTCTGTTAGCATCGTGTGGATACACAGCATACCTGCGCCCACCTGGACAAATGCAGGCACCCAAATCCTGCCCTGCAGAAAGGTACTGTCTACGGGATTTGCTAAGTGTCTGCACCTATAGAGCTCAGGTTCTGGAGAGCTGGATTAATGTTTAATGAATTCCAAATGTGTCAAGAAATGTTGTTGTGATTGGAGTCTTAGCCAAAAAATGTCCAGTGAAAAGAGGGTTGCCTCTTGAATGGAGAATATGCACTGAAAATGTATCTGTGAAGATATACAAGTAATAACCTATTTTTAAAACTAATAAAGCTTTATTTTTTCATTACCAAAAAAAAAAAAAAGCCACCAGAAAAATTACTTCTGCCTAGTATGAAATTCAAGAAGAAAAAGGTTTTCTAGCATGGTATTCTTTTATTAATAGTTATGTACTATATTAGTTATTCCACTTACATATATACAAGATTTTTTTTCAAGTGCAGAAGTAAGAATAAAGGAATCATGAAGAAAGAAAAGACAGGAGTGAGTTTAAAGTCAGGAGTGAGTTTCATTCAGAAAAAGGTTGCCAAGAGGACTTAATAGGAGATCTCAGATTTGGGTCTGATCTCCAAAAGTAATAGTTGCACAATGAGAAAACATTACGGAGCTGTGCTTTGGATTCGTGAGACAGATCAGAGCGTGGGAAGATGAGGGTGCAGATGGCTAAACCTCCGAAGGGATCTCAGAACAAGAGGTTCGGATGTCTTGGGGAATTCGGCCAAACCCTTTTCCTCCTCTATTTGAAGGGGCCATGCTCAAGGTCTTTGTCAACAAGCAGGCCCTGAAGGATAGCAAAGCAGGATGAGAGAAGAACCATTCTCAAATATATGAAAAAGACACTGGAGAGGATGATGTACATAGATCATGGAAGCATAACTTACCTGAATTTCCACAACCAAGGTGGAACCATGAAGATCTAGCTCCATGGACAAGAGGAAAGCGCGTCGTTTACAGGGCAGGTACAGCTCTTCTCTTCCAATCTCACCTACCCCTCTTTGACATTATGCACTTATTGTTTTGAGAAACTATTGGGTCACTTTTCTGGAGGCCAGAAGTCAGAAATCAAGGTGTCTGCGAGACCATGCACCCCTTGAAAACTGCCAAGGAGTTTGTCTTTACCTTTCCCCAGCTCGTGGTGGTTTTCCAGCAATCTTTGATGTTCCCTGGCTAGCAGGTGCATGACTCCAACCTCTGCCCTTATTATCATGTGGTATTCTCCATGTGTGTCTCTCTTCACATGGCTGTCTTCTGATAAGGACACCAGTCATATTAGAGGAGGGGCCTACCCTATTTCCATACGACCTCATTGTAAGTAAGTCCATCTGCAAAGACCTTGTTTCTAAGTAAGGTCACATTCTGAGGCACTGGGGTTAGGACTTCAACATATAATTTTTATTTGATGGGACAGGGCTTGGGAGGAGACAAAATTCCACCTATAACAACCCTCATCTGCAGCAGAATGTGGCCAAGTGCCCCAAGAGTGGGCCAGGTAAGAGACTATGGACAAGAGACAAGAGCACTCCCTATACCCACACATTATGGAGGGAGGAGAGGGCTTTTCCCATTGACCTTATAGACATGGGGTGGCAGGAAGTGTATTCTAGGTGGGGAAATAAGCATCAGTCTTGATATCAGAAATGGTGGAAGAAAGTGTGGGAGTTAATGTAACATCATTTGAGTGAAGGGAAATAGAATATTTTAAGTTCAGAGGGCCTTGAAGACTTGAGCAATTAGGAAATTGAGCTCCTAATCCAATCTCTATAGACAGTCACTCTGTTGCTCTTTTTCTTTTAATTCATTGTTCTGATTTGTACTGAGGGACTACCATAGCTATTCCCAGCCCAGAGGGCACAGCAGTGAACCAGACTACCATGACCCTTGCACTAAATATGAAGAGGAACAGATCATGAAAGGCAAATTCGTATCATTTAGCCTGTGAGAAATGCTAGAAAGGTAGTAAAGCAGGGTAAGGAAGAAAACATTTCTGAGAAACTAATTTTTGACTATGGACAACTTAAGGACAGAATGCAAAAATCTGGGGAAAGTATGTTCCAGGCAGATGGAACAGTAGGTGCAAAGGCCCTGAGGCAAGGACGGTAATGAACAGACTCCCTGGAGCCCAGGGGAAAGGAATGCATCTTGGTAAGGAGAAGACTTCAAATGACAAAGAATTTCAAAAGAGAAGTGCTGATATCCACTCTACATTGTTCATGTCAAAGTTTGATAGGTGTGGAAAAATAGAACCATGTTATGTAGCAAAGCTGATGGGTGGGGTGCCCAGATGGAACCCGGTCGTGGCTGCACCTCCATGGAGTCCCATGCTTGGCATTACTCCTTAGGTCTGTGTGGGAACTCAGCTGAGCTGCAGGAAGGCCCAGGGTACTGGGCCTCATGAAGTGGCTCAGGCTCCCAAGTCATACAAGGCAGTTATGTAGACCAGAAGTGATTGATTTATAAAGAAGAAACAGCTGCCAAGTCACACCAACTCTTAAACCCTTTGCATAGGATATCTGATTAAATTAAGTAATTATTACTTAATTATAATAAACTTACTAAAGAGGTCAAATGATCAAGGGAGCGTTCCTTGTTTGGCACTGGATTGGAGAAAATGGGAGTTACATTTTGTTGTTTGGAGAATCGTAAGGTTCACCAGGATTTAGCGACGTGGGCCCAAGTTTACTACAGAGATTTAGCTGCCCAAGGGACCACAGAGTCAAGGCCACCTGTTGGTGTGATGGCATGCTGTCAAATTCCTGTCCCTCAACCTCTGCTCTCAAGGGTGCCATGTGGACCATCCCTTTCTTTTATTAGCAGGTTGTCATAATGGTAATCGTAACACCTCCACCTTTTATAGCACCCTCCCTGGGGCTGGACCAAGCGCTCTGCTAAGATCTCTAGGAGTAATATACAAATTTTTATTTCCAGAACAACACTACTGGCAGATATTATTGCCCCAATTTAACAGATGAAGAAAGTAATACAGAGAGGTTGAAAAACTTGCTAAAGCATGTGAATAAACACTTGCCAAAAAAGAAACAGTCATGGTGAATAAACACAAGGAAATGTGCCTGGCATCACTGACATTCAAATAAGTGCCCCATGCACCTTTCAGATTGACAAAATAATATGCAGTGTTGATAAGGCTGGACAACAGGTGATCTCAGACACAGTAGACAAGAGTCTGAATTGTAGCAAATTTGCTGAGTCTATCAAAATCTAAATTTCTATACAAGAATTAATTTTTAAGCAACTGTTACAGAGGATGCTCAGCACTGCATCAAGAAGATATGGCATAAATGCTTATCAACATGGAAATTAATTTTTAAAATTGTATACATATACATATACACACACATAGATATATATGTTTATGCTTGTATTTACATTATATGTATCAAGAGAGAATAGAGACAGAATACACACACACACACACACACATACATACATATAGCATTGACTTTAACCTTCTTAGTTAAGAATAGTTAACTAAGTCTTCTTAGACCACATCTCACCTTTCCAAGATCTAAGGGCAAGCCAGACATCCCTGTCCACCTGTTCGTCCTTCCCAAACCACACTTCCTACCTTCTCACTAATACCTGTCTCACCCCTCCCAAGATAGCCCCCCACACACACATAGTTCAGGGACGTTCCTATGTAACTATCTACAGAAGCTTCCTTGTCTTTGGTTTGGCTGCTTTGAAGTGACTAAAGATAGCACTCTAAGCCATGATAACCTGGATCACGGAAGCCACAGAGCATAAAGTAAGTACAAAGGCTAAGTCCCAGGAATCACAAAATTAGACCAAAGATCAGGAAGAAACAGGAGATGGATACACATCTTCACAAAAATAACTATTTGAGAATATATGCTTCACAAGTTACTAGATTCTACAAATGTATGGAGGAAAAGAAAATCATGTATTGAGTCATAAAATTCAAACTCTGAGAACATATACATGCATGTGCACATGCACATATATATGCACACACATATGTGTATATGCATACACATACATAGGTATTAAATTATTGTATATAACATGTAACACATATTCACCCTTTTATGTATGTATGTATAAATAACATGTATAACCTATATATAAGTAACATATATCACATAAACTGATGAATAGGAGTAACATGTAAATATATATAATATAGGTTTTATATATGTATATATAAAATGTATATAGTGTCAATTCATTCTAACAATATTTATTAGCAAACTACAATGTGTGCCAAGCCCCGAGATCCATGCAAAGCATGTCTTCGGTCTGCAGTCTGAATCCAAATCTTCTTAGGGATGAATGCAAAAGATGAAGATTAGATAAGTAGACCAAAAAGCCAGTAATTCAAGCATATGTGTGGCCAGTATAGCATATCAAGCAGACATGCTTCTTCTCAAAATACCCATGCCAATGCAATAAAATAAATGCACCATGGACAGTGTCAGTGTGATTGATGAGGGGACTTAACATGTAATTGATTGGACCATGTTTTTAGGTTATCAACTCCCCTCACTGAAATGAACAAACAACCTTAAAGGAAATGGTTAGTTGTTGACCATATTTACTATGTGTTTTTAAACGGGCCACTAGGTATAGTATCCCAAATCTTTCACAAAGAATAGAAGTCCCCCTGTATTGTTACATCATTGTATCAGTCAGCTAGAGCTGCTGTAACAAAATACCATAGACGGGTGGCTCCAACAACGAAGATTTATTCTCACAGTCTAGAGGCTGGGCATCTGCGAGCAGGCTGCCAGCACGGTCAGGGGCTGGTGAGGGCTTTCTTCTTGGTTTGCCGACAGCCACCTCCTTGCTGCGCCCTCACAGAGCGGAGGGAGCTCCGGCGTCTCTTCCTCATCTTTAAGGGCACTCAACCCCATTGTAAGGCCCACACCCTCAGGACCTCCTCTAAACCTAATTACTCCCACCAGCCCCATCTCCAAATACCATCACTTTGGGGGTCAGGCCCCCAACATAGGAGTCTAGGAGACAGGGGACAATTCAGTCCCTAGGGGTCATCAGTGCTACTGGCCTATTTTGTGACTGCAGGCATTGGCTTTGTTGATTAGGTTTTGTATTATGTTTTTCATGCCCACAGATACACTTGCCAGTGCCACTCAGCCATTGTTTCAGGTCCTCATAGCTTTTCTCAGGATTACTGACATCGCTTCCATTCTCCCAAGGAACAAATTAACTCTGCATATTGCCATACAGTTAAACATCCTCTTCCAAAAACCTTCACTGGCCAAAGCATTGCCATATGTCAGAGCTTCACTGGCAGCCACTCTGTGTTCAAGCCCATTAACCTCTCTTGTGACGTTTCCCTATCTGGGCAATGAAGATAATAACAGTGCTTCTATCAAAACATGAGTTCTTAGAATGCCTGGCTTATAGGGCAGTATGAATATTAGTGACTGCTATTGGACACTTTAGGCCTAGCCTTATTTTCCCTGCTTATTTCTAACTATTTATATGACATCCTCTATACTTAGATCACACACATGGCCCGCAGGCTCCCATATATGTCTGGAACTTTCCCATCCCTCACTTTTTTGCCCTTCTTTTGGGGATATCTGCCCTCAGTCACTGCCACTTGTCAAAACCTTACCAATTCTTCAAAATACACCCCACAATATCATGACGTTCTTGAAGCTCCTCTGGTCCTTTCCACCCATTCCCCATCCAAGCATGTCGAGTCCCTTCTGCCATGACACCCCATGTCAGGGCCTTTTGACGTGTTTGTTATTATTCTGTCTTGTGCTCATGGTTATTTGTGTATGACCGGATTGTAAATCACCCAAGGACATAATTATTTGTGTATCCTTGACAGCCCCAAACTGTGGAAGACCATAATTAATGCCAGTTTAATGAAACTAACTCTAAGAATAAAGCAAAGGAAACTGTTCAGAGTTCATTTTTGCATTTCTTAAGAGTCTTAGGAGATCATCTAAAAAGACCCTGTGCTCACAGAAAGGATGGAACACTTAGGTAAAGACCAAAAAACTCATGTATAGATAGAAAAGAATTTAAAGAAAATGCAGTAGAATTCATGATCTCATTTTGCTGCGTTATAATCAAGATGTTTTCCATCTTTTTCCTTGGATGACATTGTGTAAAATGTCCGTGTGCCCATCTTAACAATTACTTAACAGTTACTTAAACGCAGAGCAGGAGAAGCAAGGGGGAAGTGCCTTAAAGCCCAGGTGACAAGGCGCGGGGAGCAGATGGAAGGAGGGAAGTCTTACCAGCAGAATGGGCCCCGGCAGCTGCTGCCCTTCTGCTGACAGCAGCCCTTCGGCCGGCAGCAGCCCTGCCCGCAGCCGCAGCCACACGAGCGGCAGCCCCAGGAGCGGCGCGAGCAGCAGACCACGGGGACGCTGCAGCAGCCCCCACAGCAGCCGCGGCAGCAGGGGCAGCAGGCGGAACAGCAGCCCCTCCGGTAGCACCTGCAGGTGGTGCAGCTGCTGCCACAGCCTCCACAGCCGCAGCCTCCACAGCCACAGCCTCCACAGCCACAGCTCCCCATGGTGTCAGGAGGACTCAGGAGAGGTGAGGAGGAGACTCAGGAAGTGAGGGGAGCTGATGCCCCTTCTGCTGGGGGGTGGGGGGCCTTTAAATACCATCTCCACACGCTGAGCCCAGAACGCACAGCCAGTGCCTCATCGCTGTTTATTCCACTGCCTATAAAAGATCTCACGAGGTTTCTTAAGTCCTTCCTTGTTGAAGTCCTGACCAGTTAATAGTGCTAATTTTAACCTTTACTTATCTCTTAAATCTATATTTGGATTAGAACAAACTTCCTAGAGGTTTGTGGCCATGAGAAACTAAATGTGCATGTTTTGCCCCAAAGCCTGGAACAAGTGCCTGGGCCACTGTGAATATTCAGTAGGTATCTGCTGAATTTCAAATAACTGCCTTAAAATATTCAAGAATAATTTTCATTTTTTTGTAACCAGAGAGTATGAATCTAGAGTCAGGTTAAAATCCTGTGTTTCTGAATATACTTCGTAGTCATCATAAGTTGGAAAAATTATTGTTTTTTTCTCTACTGAGATTCATGACTCACCCCTAAGTTACAAAAACCTCTTCAAAGAAAAAGTGAAAACCGAGATTTAAAAAGGAAAGAACAGGCACCCCTAAATGTCTTCTATCTCATATCATAGCTCACCTCAAAACACAGATACGCTTTTCCTGGCTGCTCGAGATTCTTTGTTCACAAGAAGAGCTGCTTAATCATTAAAAATTACACACAAAAAAAGTGTGTGATCCCAGATGCTAAAAATGTAACTTTGTACAGCCTACTCCTAAATCATCTGTCAAGAGTAAAATTTCTGCTTTGTTAAACAATTTTTGTTTCTTAACCAACTGGGTAAGAATAAGAAAGGTGTCATCCAGGTGCTGGGCTGGCCTTCTCCCTTGCCTCTCTCAGGTGTAGGGACTATGGTCAGGCCCAACATTTCAGGGGCGCCATCCAGTTGACTCTACTGGTCTGACCTCCATCTCCTGCCCCAGGTAGCCTGCAGGTGGGACCTGTAGTCCTCGGATGTATGTTCTTGCTTGGCAGTCTTGAGCACTTAGGCCTGCCTGCCTAGTGCAGGTACACCTGACAACTCACAGAAGGAAACCTTCCAGCTGTCTCAGGACTGCAACTTCTGGATCAGACATGACCCAGCTTTGGCAGGTCTGAGCTTCCCCTAAAATGATAGTGTCCCTGGATTTACAATTGACAGCTCTTTAACAAGCTTACCTTTTGAAAACCAGAGAAGGAAGCCTTGCAATGCCCTCCCTTGACCTACTTCTCATCCCTCAGAAGGCGTCGGAATTCCCACAGCCCCCTTTGGTCGCCCAGCACCCTGGAGCAGCTGTGCAGCGTGCATGGGAATTCATGAAATGTCTGCTATGAGTGGCCCATGGCTGAGATACGGGCATCACTTTGAGGACCCTGGAGTATTTTCGTCCTCCCCTTGGCAATCATTTTTCTGTTTCTGGAGTAAAGTTACAGCACAAACTATTATCATAACAGAAAACTCAAGGTTCTCTAAGGAGGCTGCTGGGCTAAAAACAGCTGTGTTATGGCATGGGCACCCAGGAAGGAAGTAAACACAAGGTCTTGTGACATTCTTCCGTGGAAACTTGGCTAAAAAATTAGGGAGGGTTGGTATATAAGGGCCCTCCCCAGCAGAAGGGGTATCAGACTCTCTCACCTCCTGAGTCTCCTCCTCACCTCTCCTGAGTCCTCCTGACACCATGGGGTGCTGTGGCTGTGGGAGCTATGGCTGTGGGAGCTGTGGCTATGGAGGCTGCGGCTATGGAGGCTGTGGCGGCAGCTGCACCACCTGCAGGTGCTACCGGAGGGGCTGCTGTTCCGCCTGCTGCCCCTGCTGCCGCGGCTGCTGTGGGGGCTGCTGCAGCGTCCCCGTGGTCTGCTGCTCGCGCCGCTCCTGGGGCTGCCGCTCGTGTGGCTGCGGCTGCGGGCAGGGCTGCTGCCAGCGGAAGAGCTGCTGTCAGCAGAAGGGCAGCTGTAAGCAGTGGGGCTGCTGCTAGGCGGGCGGGCGGGTGGCCGGCAGCTGCTGGGGCATCGGCTTGCTCGCACCCCTAAGGCTTCCCCCCTTCCCGCCTGTCTCCTCGCCGCTGTCTCCCTGTCACCTGAACTGGGAATTTTCTCACCGGTTGAGTACCCCATACTCAGCAGCGTCAGAGATCCTTCACCTCTCGAGAGTGATAGCAGGAACACCTTACGCAAGGACATCCACGGCGGTAATCTGGGAGCACGTTCATCAGCCCAGTGGGGCCCCGGTGACGGAAGCACGCGGCGGAGACTGACAGCTGGCCTGCGCCTGGGGGAGTCAGGCCTGGACCCCGCCTCTGGCCGTGGCTCTGTGCCCCTCGGTGAGCTCCTGTCGGCCACTCCCTGCTCACCTGGGCTCTCTGCTGGGACCTTGTGTTTGTATCTTCTCTTTTTGCTTTGAGAAGCTCAAAATGTCACACCTGAAAATTGTCTAAACCAATAGGAATAATTAAATTCAAAGGTGAGAGCACCTCCCAACACCCAAAGAACAGCCGACAGCCCTGGTCTCAGACCAGTAGGACTGAAATCCTACATATTTTATTCTGCAGCTTCTGTCCACCGGTGTCCGCCTTTCCCATCTCTCAGTGCAGCCCTGATTTCTCATTTGCTTCTTTGTATTTCTCGTTATTATACAGAGACCTACTGAATGTCTAATAAACAATAAGTTGTTCTTAAAATATTGACTCACAAAAGCTCCTTATTTGGCGGGTACCTTGGAGGGAGGACAGGCAGGCAGAGAGGGTTGTGTCCAGGGAGGAAAGAGACCTCCCTGAACAGCTTGAATTTATTGTGAGCATGAACTATTTATATGATGGAACATCAACATCAACCAACATTACGTTTTCACTAATCTATTTCTAATTGATATTGTGACTTGAAATATATATATATTTTTTTTTTCAGGAAGGTCTTAAGTAAACTGACAATAACAGCCCGGCACACAGACAAAGCTTGTTCAACCTATCCTGGGCATGGGAATTCCTGCCACAGCTATCCACGCATAGTCCTTCTTAGGCAAAATGGTCTCATGAATATAGGGATTTCGTATACAAGTTCGATTTTGGGAATAGTAATTTTTTGACAAATGGATTTCCTGAACTGAATTTAAAATCTCATTTAGTCACAAAACATGAATTGCCAACTCTAGGTCTACCTACCATCTAAATATTCTCTAACAGGAGAACATAATGGCACTGCTCAATTTAGAACGTTTTTTTCACATTAAATGGAAACAAATCAGCTTTCAGGGCCATGAAGCTTTTAGGTGAACTCTGCCATCTCTTCTGCAGAAGTGAATTTTCCATGGCGGTCTCACGCCCGCCAGGTCCGCCACCACTACCACCGCCATCTGCTTGCATTAAATAAGCATGAATGGAGATACGTAGGAATTTGTCCCTCAAACGTTTGTTGAACAGTTTTTCCCTGATCCCTAGTTATTTTCAGAGGTGAATAACCCCCTGTTAGCATTGGCATGGAGGAGCAGCCCCTCCTCCACCACATTGGTGAGAATGCTAAATGGTACTATTTCTTGGGATGGTAATTTAACAATCGCGCTTTGAAAAAAAAGGTATGCCTTTCAACTCAGAAATTTTACATATTAGGCAAAGCCATGCTACTTACAAGGCTATTCATTGCAGCGAAAAAACAAAACGTCTGCCACTGAGGTCAGATTAAATGTTGTACCTGTACAGCAGAACACTGCCCAGCTGCCAGAAAGAATGAGATGGATCTCTGTGAATTTAGGAGGAGTGATTTGAGAGCTATGAAATAGTCAAAAGGCAAGGTAAGGCATAACAAGTACAAGATCATTTGTGTAAATGGAAATTTATCCCCAAAATTATAACACACAAAGGAAAGGTGTCATCAGTGAGGTATACGTGACGGGTTGTGCGGGTGCCTATGGGGAACAACAAGGGTTATAGGAAGACCTCGGGAAGAAAGAAGAACTGACCTGATGGGATCCTACAGGTTTTTAGATGGCATAAGCTCTGCCACGCATTGCAGTGTTCCTGTGACATTACACCTGGGAAACATGAACATCCCAGGGGCATTAATCAGCAGGGACAGCAGTGGTCTGAATTCTACTTCAGTGGACTCACTGCATCTGTTCAAGTACATGCAGCAGCTCTGGGTCTGAGGCCAAGGGATTCCAGAAAAGCAGAGTCAGTGATAGTGTGACAGTGGCTGCCCTCATTGCGGTGTGGTTTCAGGTCTTTGATTTTCAACTGGCCAAAGACCTCAGTGTCTCAGCTTCCCATGGGCTGAAAGTAAAGCCATGTCAGGGGAAATCAGGGAATTATATTCAGGTTAGCTCAACCTGCAGGTCATTAAATAATTCACCCTAAGCTTATTCTCTGCAATTCAAATTCCTACAGGTCTTGTGCAAAAAGATCAGGGAATTAGATCTACAACTATCCCTCATATTCCTATGGAAACACCCACAGAGGAGAGGGACTTGTCCCCACACACATTCACAAGAGAGGCAGGATTGTTCCAGAATACATGGGACCACTCATTACTATGACTAATAAGAGAACTTCACCAAATGGGGGGGATGGTGCCACGTAAAGATATGAACTATTGCCTTTACTTCTATCATGGTTCCACCTGCTTCAGATCACGGAAACAGACATGAAACATTCAAAGAGAAAAATGAGGCAAACAGAGTGATTTTCCTCTCCTTCAAATTTTTTTCTTGAATTTTAAATAAGTTCATTGTAAACTGCTTTAAAATACAGAAAATTATAAAGGAGAAAATGAATATTGCATATAACCACTTCACCATTTAGCTGTATTTCTTTTCATTGATTTTCTATGCTTCTATTTTTTCCCAATATTTTTATTTTGGAGAATCACAAACCTACAGGAACATTGCCAGAATATTACAATAAGGTCCTGTATGCCACTCACTTAAATTCCCCAGGGGTTGACATTTTGTCATAGTTTTAGGTTTAGTTCTCCCTCATTCATTTGAGAGCACATTGTAGAAATGATACTTCACCCCTAAAAATATTAGCACATGTTTCCCAAAAGGAATTTTCTCCTACTGAGCTACAAGGATCACACTCAAGAAATGTAATAGTGATACATGCTATTGTATAGTACACAGTCTTCAGTTTCCTTAATTATGCCAAGAATGTCTTGTAATTTACATTTACATTTTTGATAATTTTTCAACCTGGATCTAATCAAAGATGTATTTTAAGTCGGTTTTAATCTAGAATGGTCCTCCAACATTTTGCTTTTGGCCTGGCAAGTTGTTTTGAAAAGTAACCTCAAAAAGATTTTGTCTGGTTCTTCCATTGTGATCAGATTCAGGTAAAAGATGTTTGCAGGAATATTACACATGATATGTTTTTCTCAGAACATGGCAATGAGAAATGTATGATGGCAGTTTATCACATCACTGGTGATATTAAATTTGCTTTTTAGAAACTGTTTTTATGACCACAAAATAGCCAATTATATGTATAATTTCTATAACTACCTCATCTTCACCACTAAGATACCTAAGCAGTTGGACATGTAGCTAACCATTTAGAAATATAAACTTGGATATACAAAATCCCAAGATACAGTCATAGACTTATGATTTTAAAATTATTATGGAGAGGTCCCATGTGCTATGATCCCAGTTTCCCTCGAAGGTAACATCAAACATAACTATAGTATAATATAAAGAAATTTTTTTTATAAAGTAAATGCTTTCCATCACATCAAATCCCCATAAATTCCAGATGGATCTTTTTTATTATACCTCAGTACTTACCATAGAGTAGTACAAAATTACGGGAGAAAACTTTAATATTCCTGGAATGTGAAGGTCTTGCTTAATATGACAACAAGATCAAAAAATCATAAAGGAAAAAATTGACAGCTATGATTTATAAAACATTTAACCATCTAACAAAAACTCAAAGTCTCAAACATTTTGTAACTGGGAAAAGTATATATGTTTATATGACAGACAAAAGAGGAATACCTTCACATATGAAAAGTTCTTACAAATTCATATGGGGAAAAACTGGGCAAAGGACAACAATCAGACATTTTAAAAAGAACCATAAACAAGGGCTCCTTGAAAAACGAATGATTCCTGATTTGGGTCATAAAATGTACCAGATGAGCCCTGAACATCTTGTCACTCCAGAGAATAAGGAAACTACTAAGAGTAATGGGATCATTTTTATAAATATTATTATCATGATTATTTCCATTTTAGGAATCAGAAAATCAGAAAGGTGAAGTCATCGCACAAATTAACAAACATTAGAACTGGGATTAACCCAGGAAACCTGCCCCCATGCCTGGGTGTATAATGCTTGTGCATTCATTACAGCATCATTTATAATAGCGAAGTATTAAAAATCACCTAAAAATCTGCTTATAGGGGTTTGGTCAAATAAACTGTGCTACATATAGTTGACAGTTACTATACAAGCATCAAGCCTATTTTACTCTGACTCTCCGTCTCTGTAACTGCGCATGTGCAATGCCAATATCCCCCTGTAACAGCAGGCAGTGTCTTCCAAACGATGACAAGCTGTGGGGATGTGTTTTTTGTTACCAGAGTGTCCAGTCCTCTGATTAGACTGGGGTCACTTTTCCGTTTAACGCTGCAATGGTAGTGGCTGGATTCACTCCCAGCTCTTGGCTGGAATTCGGTCCCTCAGGAGTTACCCCTACACATCCTGTCACTCGGCTTGTCCCCAGAGTGCCGGCTCACACACCCAGGCACAGCTCCCGTCATCAATTCAAGGGGCTGCCCTCCACTCACCACACCCCCGCCCGCATTCCTGGCTGCTGGCCTCTCCGTCAGGGAGCCGCTCTGCTGCCACCAACTGGCTACCGGGGGTCCCTGCTCGGCTGGGCCGAGGGCGCTCTGCTGGGAACTGCGGCTCTTAAACCATTCGCCGCTCGCCTTCACCTCCTGCATCCCAAGGGTAGAGCAGGGTCTTCCTTTAATTTCCCTCAACCTTCCAGAACCCAGATAACTACGACTGGCAAGTCTGTGCGGCAGGTTCAAGGACACAGGGGGTGATTTAAAATCACAGCCGAATACAGCGTGTTCTTCACCCTGCTGCCTCTGTCCCTGCTCCTAGCACCCTGCTGCCTGCCCAGTGGCACCAGTCAGCCCCCTCCCCGAACAGGGCCGGCCTCTGACAACTTTGTTCCCCTTGCAGGCCTACAGGACCCATCATTAAAGACCAAAGAAAAGAGGAGTATTCCCCCACCCAGAGCAGGGCCCCCACCCCACAGCCTGTTCTTAAAGCCGCGTCAGCTCAAGGTGGCAGACTGGGGGGCTCTCTGACCACTTCAGGGTGACTCCCACTCTTGATGCTTTGGGAGTAAATTTCAAGTGCCATGTGTATGGGATGCGAATTTATTCCTCTTATGAAAAGTGTCAAGCTCTGTCCAATTCACTGTCACGTTCCCTCCTTCACTGGAGGTTAAAATCGCACTGGAACATCTTTTCTAGAGACTCGAGGTCAAGGTTCCAGACCATGTGTGAGCATCTGCCCCCTGCCCGGGTGAGGCGGCGCCTGAGTCTTTGCACAGAAGAGAAACGTGTCAACCCACACGGCCCTCATCAGCCGGCACACTGAAATATCTGCCCCATCGCGGTGCCAGGTGGGTCCCCTGTGTCTGCCTCTGCAAGCACGGGTGGGCGCTCCTCTGCCCGAGTACCCAAATCAGAGGGGCAGTAATGGGAGTTCTCTGTGCCTAAGACAGACACGGCCTTAGCCTTTTATAGGAAATATTTTCTGCTCTCACCAAAGTTTTAAGGGCACAGTGATAGGAGGGAAGAGAGCTGATAACTTAAGCTTTACATGTTCAAACTAGACTCTTGACCATCCCACCAGCACCCCTTTCCCCACCCCCCTTATAGTGCTTTCCTCACAGACCCACCTTCCCAGTTAATCTTAATTACCAGTAACTTCATCCTTCAGTCCCACAGGCAAAAAAGACATTGGAGCCTCCTTGTTTCCGGTCTTCTCCTGCTCCGCCCTGGATTTTCAGCAAATCCAGTTGATATCACCAGAACCCAACCCGCTCAGCACCTGCACCCCTGCTCCACAGCTCCAGCGCCATCACCATGCTCAGCAAGAGCTTCCATACACAGACCCTCTCCGTCCATGTCACTCCCAGTCAGAGTTGAAGTTTACAATGACCTGACATGATATCATGAAATGCAATCTTGTTTTTGCCTTGCTGACCTCCCTGCTCGCAGCATCTTGTTGACCCGACTCTCCACTGCCCAGAAGGCTGTTGCCCCAGACAGTTGGACAGTCAATTCCTCCTCACTTTCCAGTCTTTGCTCAGATGTCACAGTTTAAAATTGAAATCCTACTCACCCTCCCTGCAATCCAAATCTCTCCTACTCTGCTCTTTTATTCCCATGACATCACATTTTAATATACTTTTTTTTTTAAGGGACTTCCAGGGCACAGAAAACAATGGACCATACTGTCTTTGGCTCATAGTGCACCTTAAGCATTGTCTTTATTTAATTGTAATTATGTTAATAATGTGAAAAACAGGACCTTGATCACATAGTCTAATTCTAAGGTGCCTCACCACCTTAACCTGTCCTTCTGCACCCCTCCACCCAAGTTAGTCCTGACCCTAAAACCTGTGTTCATCATTTCTTTGCTTTTATTTTGGCATGGATTTCTTACACCTGTATGCATTCCTTTTGACCATATTGCAATTCCTTTGTTCATCTACTCTCCAGGTGATGGGAATTTCCATTGTCTTTTTTGTTATTTTTGATCTTTTTGACAGGGCTGCTATGAACATTCTTATATAGATCTGCCAGAGCACATGAGCAAGAATTTATACACACTTAGGAGTTAAACTTCTCAGCCTTGTAGAAATAAATGAAGACAAATCAAAGAGGGCGCGCCCAGGTTATTTATTCAGAGCTCTCTGCGGCAAAGGGGTCAGCCGTCGTTGCTTGCATTTTGGCAGAAACTCAAAAACAGAAGAGTGAGAAAAGTTTATCGTGGAAAAATGGGAGAAGCCACTTATGCCCTGACGGGAGGCTGCTGGCCTGGGGAAGCTAGAGGAAGGCTAACCACAAGCGGGGTGTCCAATGTGAGCAGTTAGGGGTGCATATTTGGCTTTCTTGGGTTGGTTCTGGGTTGGAAGCAGGGGCAAAAATTAGGGAAGCTGTCAGTTACTAATCAGGTCCTGACTATTTGGGACCAATTGTTATCATTTGGCTCCTTGGACTGTTTGCTAGAGACAGTGGTCTGACTTCCTGTTAGTCTCACTTATACACAGTAGACTGGCTGCCTGTGCTGGTGACTTAGAAAATGGGTTGGTTTCCTAAGCTGATTGCTGCAGATTAAGGGTGAGAGTTTTATTTTTACCAATTGTCCAGCCATGGTCCATTTGTATATTCAGTCTCTCAGTCTCTGACATGCTATACAATCTACTTATTTATTATGTGTATTGTTTAACTCCCATAACTAGGATATTAGTTCCACAAGGACAGGAAATTTTATCTGTTTTGTTCATTGAGGTATTCTTGGTACTTAGAACAATGCCAAGCGCATTGTAGGTTCCCAATACATATTTGTAAAATGAGGAAATGTATCTATAAACATGTTATGCAACAGGTGCACATTTTTTATTTCACCATTATCCTCAAATGTAAAGACTCACTCAGATCTAATTCCCCTGCATCTGTGCAGGAATGCTCCCAGCCCTTGATTATTTCTATACATTCTGCCTTGCCCGGCACAGTGTCTGACAGAGCTGGTGATGGCCTGAAGTGCATTCATCTATTTTATACGATTATCTGATTCCATTGATGCACAGACTAACATGATGGTTCGCAAGCAGAAACAAGTAATAACACCCCCGCAAGCAGTAGCGCCCATCATCTCTAGGTGTCCTGGAGAACATTCTAGGGCCCAGCAGGAAGTGCCCGTTTATCTGTGAGTCTTGTGAATGCTCCACGCCTCTCCCCGGAAGCATCCCTGGCCCTGTGATTTGGTGTGTGCTTCTGCCTTGCCCTCTGCACCAGCCCCTCCTGCAGTTCTTCCCAGGCAACATTTGTGAAGCATCTATTCTCTGTGAGGGTTGCCCAGAGGGGAAGAGAGAGAGGATCTGAGACTTTGTGGGTGTGGGGGAGGTAAACCAGCGGGAGTGAGTCACCTTTTGCAGCTGGGGCAGCTGCCCGAATCACTGAGGTGCTCATCTGCCTCTCTCTCTCTTTCTGTCTCTCAACAGAGAACACATTTAGGTAGAAAATCCTAAGGGATAATTAATATAAAAAGGTACCACATTCAGAAGGTGGATCTGTCAGCATCTTACATTGTATGTGATTTCACCTTCAAGGGATTCTGGGAGGTGTAGTTTGAAAATAACCAGCTGTGATGTCTTTATTTTTTATATTCTTAAAACATGTTTGCTTATGATAGAACACAAAGTGGAGAAAGCGTTTTAGTAACTCACAACTCTTACTAATAGATTTATTCAGTTATAATAACCATGCTAGTCATTTTGTGACCATAATCTGTCAGAGAGATAAACTAGAACTGGTGCCAGGATACAAATTCTTGTTGAACTGTAATCAGATTTTTTTTTTTACAATTTATTTTGGTATCATTAACCTACAATTACATGTGCAATATTATGGTGATTAAACTACCCCCTTCATCAGGTCCCCCCCACCAACCCTATTACAGTCACTGTCCATCAGCGTAGTGAGATGCTATAGAGTCACTACTTGTCTCTGAGCTGTACAGTCCCGCCCGTGCCCCCCCACCCTATGTCTGCTAATCGTAATGCCCCTTTTACCCTCTTATCCCTCCCTTCCCGCCCTTCTTCCCCAGTCCCTTTCCCTTTGGTAACTATTAGTCCGTTCTTGGGTTCTGTGAGTCTGCTGCTGTTTTGTTCCTTCAGTTTTTTTTTCTTTGTTCTTATACTCCACATATGAGTGAAATCATTTGATACTTGTCCTTTTCGGCTTGGGCTTATTTCACTGAGCATAATACCCTCTAGCTCCATCCATGTTGTTGCAAATGGTAGGATTTGTTTTCTTCTTATGGCTGAATAATATTCCATTGTGTATATGTACCACATCTTCTTAATCCATTCATCTACTGATGGACACTTAGGTTGCTTCCATTTCTTGGCTATTGTAAATAGTGCTGCAATAAACATAGGGGTGCATCTGTCTTTCTGAAACTGGGCTGCTGCATTCTTAGGGTAAATTCCAGGGAGTGGGATTCCTGGGTCAAATGGTATTTCTATTTTGAGTTTTTTGAGGAACCTCCATACTACTTTCCACAATGGTTGAACTAATTTGCATTCCCACCAGCAGTGTAGGAGGGTTCCCTTTTCTCCACATCCTCGCCAACATTTGTTGTTGTTTGTGTTTTGGATGTTGGCCATCCTCACTGGTGTGAGGTGATATCTCATTGTGGTTTTAATCTGCATTTCTCTGATGATTATGTAATCAGATTTTATGTTTTAACTAACTAAAATAACCAAGACCTAAATAGATACACGTTGCTTTAGGTGTTGAATTTTATTTGCCTGTAGACTCTAGGATCAAAATCTGTTACAAAAGTTGAATCTAGGGGCAGAGAGAAAGTGATACAATGTTCCCAGGATCCTTTTTCTGACTTCTAAGAGGATAGTTGAAGCCACCAAATCTTTACCATCTTGTGAAAACCTACTAGTGACAGATTATCCATTAATTACTCTAAACTCATCCCAAACAAACATCAGGGGGCTTCCTCACGTTGATGACTTTAATCAAACCTCTGGATGAGACACATTGGAATAAGGAAAAAAGAGAAGGAGATACTGGTGAGTCTTGAAGGTAAATCTTATGCAGTTTATTAGGAAAATAATTGCCTTAGGTTTACAGAAACAGCAAAGAGTGGCAGAGATAGAGGAGGAAGCCACAGAAAGGGGAAAGAGAACAGAAACAAACATTTCAACAGTAAAATTCAAGAAAGCATAGAATTAAAATCAGCACTCTCTTTCGGGTTCATACTTTGGTGAAGGATGGAGAAGGGTTGTGTTGGTGTTTTACATTTGAAGGAAATATCTCAGGGACTAGAGGACATGGATTAAATTCCTCAGTCTGAGAACCCATCGCATGTCATCCTTGTGACATTCAAATCAGGGAGGACTGGCAGGAAAGAAAATCTTAACAACCAAACGGTTACCTGCAGCACCTGCCCAGGGACAGAGGCCCCCGCTCGCCTAGCAGCAGCCCCACTGCTTACAGCTGCCCTTCTGCTGCTGACAGCAGCTCTTCCGCTGGCAGCAGCCCTGCCCGCAGCCGCAGCCACACGAGCGGTAGCCCCAGGAGCGGCGCGAGCAGCAGACCACGGGGACGCTGCAGCAGCCCCCACAGCAGCCGCGGCAGCAGGGGCAGCAGGCGGAACAGCAGCCCCTCCGGTAGCACCTGCAGGTGGTGCAGCTGCCGCCACAGCCTCCATAGCCGCAGCCTCCATAGCCACAGCCTCCGCAGCCATAGCTCCCACAGCCACAGCACCCCATGGTGTCAGGAGGACTCAGGAGAGGTGGGGAGGAGACTCAGGAGGTGAGGGTGTCTGATGCCCCTTCCCCTATGGGGGGCCTTATGTACCAGCTCTGGGGATAAGGCAGGAAGACACATGACCACATCCTGCTGTCACTGGGCTCAGTTGTCATGGGAAGACCTCATAATATATTAATTACTTCCTTTGGCTGGAATGTCAGTCGATTTACTAGGTTACTTGTTTATTTTTCTAAGTCAAATGCCCTAAAATTTCCCGTACGGGCCTCTGGGGCCCATGGAAAAGACAGTGCTGTCAACAGTCCGGGGCACACTAGGAAGGCCCATGTAAGACAACACGCTATGCTTGAACTGGGGGTCTGACATCTGTGTAATGAAATAATAATAAACATTATCAGCAGGCTATTCTTGGGTACAGCCTTCCTGTACAGAGGACATGAATAGACACTTCTCCAAAGAAGAAATTCAGATGGCCAACAGGCACATGAAAAAATGCTCCACATCGCTAATCATCAGAGAAATGCAGATTAAAACCACAATGAGATATCACCTCACACCAGTGAGGATGGCCAACATCCAAACACAAACAATAACAAATGTTGGCGAGGATGTGGAGAAAAGGGAACCCTCCTACACTGATGGTGGGAATGCAAATTAGTTCAACCATTGTGGAAAGCAGTATGGAGGTTCCTCAAAAAACTCAAAATAGAAATACCATTTGACCCAGGAATTCCACTCCTAGGAATTTACCCTAAGAATGCAGCAGCGCAGTTTGAAAAAGATATATGCACCGCTATGTTTATCACAGCACTATTTACAATAGCCAAGAAATGGAAGCAACCTAAGTGTCCATCAGTAGATGAATGGATAAAGAAGAAGTGGTACATATACACAATGGAATATTATTCAGCCATAAGAAGAAAACAAATCCTACCATTTGCAACAACATGGATGGAGCTAGAGAGTATTATGCTCAGTGAAATAAGCCAAGCCAAAAAAGACAAGTATCAAATGATTTCACTCATATGTGGAGTATAAGAACAAAGAAAAAAACTGAAGGAACAAAATAGCAGCAGACTCACAGAACCCAAGAACGGACTAATAGTTACCAAAGAGAAAGGAACTGGGGAGGATGGGTGGGAAGGGAGGGACGAGGGGGAGTAAGGGGCATTAAGATTAGCAGATGTAATGTTGGGGGGGCACAGGGAGGGTTGTACAACTCAGAGAAGACAAGTAGTGATTCTATAGCATCTCACTATGCTGATGGACAGTGACTCTAATGGTGTTGGTGGGGGGGACCTGATGAAGGGGGTAATTTAATCACCATAATATTGCACATGTAACTGTAGATTAATGATACCAAAATAAATTATAATAAATAAATAAGTAAAAAAGAAAAACAATGATACAAAATATTTTTATTTAAAAATACTGTTTTCTTCTGCATTTGTTCCTTTTAATTATAAATCACATTTAATTATTCATGAATATAGCAAAAAATGGAAGAAGATTAGAATGGTTACATATATAGAATATTCAAAAACAAACCTCCAGCTCCTACTCTTCAATGCTGATTTATTTCCAAAGAGGTTAAACACTTTTTTTAAATTAGCACTTTAATTGGGTAAGGAGTACTTTACATGGTGCCAACATCCAAATTTATGAAAAGAAGACATCTCCTTCCCATTTCCCATCACCCCACAGCAGGTAATCATTGTTACTAGTTTTGTTTCACCTTCAAGAAAATTGTATGTGTATATAACCCAATACAGATTATTTTTCCCTTTATGTGGACACAAATGATCAGCTGTTTCATTCACTATTATTTTGGCACTTGACTTCTTTCTACTTAATAATATATTTTAGAGCCCCTTAACACTATGTAGATATTCCTCATTTTTAAATCTAGTTAATATTATTACAAATGAATATACTGGTGCACATTATATATTTTCCTTGTCCCCATTTCATGAAGTTTGTATATTGAAACAATGTTGTAATGAAAAACCTTTTATATAATTACCAGGTGTGCAAGTATATTAGAAGTGTATATTTTTATCAAGGAAATCTGTAAGTGGAAAGATACACACATTTGTGATTTTGAAATGCCAAATCTTCCATTGTAGCAATGAAATTTATACTTCCAACAGCAATCTTGCAGACTGCTTGTTGACCCATCCCCAGAGAGCAAAGTGTATTGTCACACTTTCGTATTATTTTCTAATGTGACAGGTGAAAAATGGTATCTTATTGTAGATTTAATATATGTTTCTCTTAGATGCTTAACATTCTAGTTAATTTAAGCCTCTTTTATGTGTCCAAGCCCTTTCTTTGAATTCCCTGTTCACATCTTTTGTCCATTTTTCTATCAGGTTATTTACCTTTTTCTGATCAATTTGTATTGGTTCTTTATATACTAGGGAAAGTAGCTTTTATGACTTGCAATATTTCCTCCAGATTAACATTTGTCTTTTGCTCATAGTATTTTTCTTTCCATGTACAAGTTTAGTTTTATGCTGCCAATTCACTTTTACATGACTTCTAGGTTTTATGTTACTTTAGGAAGGTTTGAGATTAGAAAACAGTTCTTGTTTTCTTCTAGTACTTTTGTAGTTTCAATTTTCTTAATTTGCATATGGATGTATATACACTATGTATTGATAGAGTTATTCTAGCACTCTTGGGTTCAACTTAGGTTTTCCTTGGAAAAAAAAGTCCCAATTTTAAAAATTGTTCCAATTTTCTTCTTCTTTCCTGAGATGTTATCTTTATCATAGTCTAAAATCCCATGTGAATTCAGGACTAATTCAGACCTTTCTGCTCTGTTACTTTGGACTGTCTCATCATGCTCCTATGTTACTGTAATCAAGAGTTTAGGGTAGGACTTCTTCCTTGCAAATAATTTAATCTTATTTTTCTACTTGAAAAACATTTTCTTGGTTCTTCTTTAATTTTCCAAAAAAAAATTTAGACTCACTCATACTAGTTATTAAAAAAAAAAACTATTGGGATAGGAATCTAACTTATAAATTTATTTAGGACTGATGTCTTTATATACTTTTTCTTCCTAACCAAGATAGGTTTTCCCATTTGTTTAGGTATTATTTCATAGTTCTTAAAAGTGTTTTCAGGCATATTCATATGTCTTACACATTTATTGTATTATTAGATTAAATATAATTATTTTTGTCCTACTATAGATAGGGTTTTTTACTCCTATATCTTCTAAATGATTGTTGTAACATGAAGGCTGTTGGTTTTTATATACTAACCTTTTGTACTATTATTTCGGTTTTTAGTTAAGTCTCTTGGGTATATACTTGGAATAGTGATAGTTTTGCTTCCTCCTGTACAATTTTTGACCTCTCATTTTTTTGCTTGTCTAATTGTGTTGGCCAATATCACTAGTTAAATATGAAAATGATAAGAGTGGTCATCCTTCCCTTGCTTTTGATGTTAAGTAGGAATGTCATTAGTTTTCTCCATTAAGTAAGTGTTGGCTTTTGGGCTGATTTTATTTTTAATCCAGTGACTGAATTTTGGGATTTGGAGAAAAGGGTATTTGAAACATAAACCTTGAACCAGGATTCTTTACTCCCATGGCAGACTTCTCAATGTGTCCTCTGTTGAAGTCAAAGGACAAACTCAAGCAATTTTTAGCACAAGTCATCAAAAACTTAGAAAGGCCCTTTAATATTTTGCACACATTATTTTATTTGACACAAATCACTGCCATTTAAAAATTCGTACCCCCTGCCCCATTCTTATTTATGAATGCTTATAGAAACCCCTGCAAATTTCGACTTCAGTTTCTCTGTTTTAGACCAACACTATACTGACACAGCATTAAAACACCCATCTGGAGTCAGGGTCGGGAGGAAGCTCATTGTCTCTCCTAAGACTGTTACAAACTGACGTGCGTGTCATTCTGTGGACACACAGGAATGTCCGGAGCTATTCCTGAGGTAGAGTTTCAACAACAAGGCTCAAAGTGAAAAGTATTAATGAAAAAATTAAGCAGTGATATTATAAATAATAGTTTGTGAATAATGCTAGGTTATCGGGCTTAAAGAGGAGTCCTTAGAAATGAGACCAAACCTCTCAGAATACTGCAAGTTATATAGAAATATACTTAAGGGAAGGAGAAGGAAAATGGCGCCTGTGACAAAAAATGTCCCATGTGTTGCCTATTTTGGTAACATAAAATAAATATTTACACCATGCAAAAGGGGCAGTTGTCTTAGTATTTCTGCTCACAAATGGGAACGCTCAATTCCAGGAAGGCTGAAATTTTCTCATGGTTTGTTTCCATGCCACTTGCATGCCCTCGCAAGCAATCAAAACCAGAATCTTCCAGTCCTTGCTATTCATGGGAGTCCCCAACATGGGTTATTTGAGATGATGGGCCCTGTTGGCTGTACTCAGTTCAACTGAGCACACAGATATCTGGTCTAAAGCTGAGATTTTGTTGTGGCTTTGAAAAGGTTCATTGGAATCCAGGTTTGTGATGTGTGCCAATTTATGGCACTCAGTGACTTGTGACAAGCAGAATGTCCCCACTCAGAGGATAGTGGTTGACACAAGGTTAGAGCCTTGTTCCCATAGTGACATTTCTTGATCCCTCTGAGTGTGGTCCATCTGGATTCTGACTTCCAGCAGAGCTCTGCACTTTATTTTGGCATATGGCTGAGCAGATATTGTACATGCTTCGCATTAGGAAAATGCCAGCAATGAATGCAAAATAACTCCCATAAACTAAAAACTAGAGAAAAACAAATAGAATTAATTATACACACATAAAATACAACCATTTGTGCCACTGATAATACACAGTGACCTTGTTGATTTACTTGGATCATAGGATAACCGAGACTTAGGATCTTAATACAGGTTATTTAGATTTGTGCAATACTTTCCTCTTCCATCTTAGAAGAATCAGGTATCAAAGTGTGAGAAACACAGTAACTTAAGAATGCTTGGGAACCAGGGTTACGTGACTTCAAATCCTTCCTAACATCACCAGTCGTGAGAAAACGCTAAACCCCACTGATCTCCGTGTCTATGTTTGGTAGATACTGAGATGCTATGTGTAACGTCTCCAAGAATGAATCTTAGACACTGAGGTTACTTCTTACCTGCCTTATCCCTCTTTCTTCAGATCCATATGTAAAATGTGAAATTGGGCTAATTTCCAGTCCTCAGTGTAGTGAGGGGAGGGGAACTGAGTTCTGCGGCCATGTACCTCTTCCTAGTTGAATCTCAGTAAACCTTGGAACTGGATGTTAGGAGGAAGAGGAAACATACTGGAAGCACAATGGCAAGAGTGTTATCTGGGGAGGAGCCAATGGTACCCATTGTGCTAATCTACTGTGAGGATCGCTCAAAACCTACTTGGTGTGTTACAGTGTGATAATTAAGTAAGGAATTGTGTATTTTAAAACTTGCCTAGCCAAGGAATTCAAGAAATTAAATACTGGAAGTGGTTAAGGTTGAAAAAACTTTTGCAATGACTTAGTTATTCTACATTCCCCCAGCTACATGAGTAAGAAAACAAAACTATTGCAGCTTACCTGAATGCTGACTGGCAGGTTGAGTCCTTTCGGATCCACTACGATCACAGTGATAATGGTCTGGATCAGCAGGGCAAGGAAGGTGTTGATCCCAAACACCAGGGCGTAGCGCTCCACACTCAGATTAACTGCGATCTGAAATCTAGCATCAAACACTGAATACGTTTTTTCAGGAACATACATGGATTCTTATCTTTAAAAGACAGGAACTGAAGAGAAAGCAGTGTCTTGTTAACAGCAATTTTTATCTAAATCTCCTCCCAAACAGGCAAGGAAAGGGAGTTCAAAATACAGTTAAGGACCCAAGAACAAAAGCCCTGGACCTGATGGATTCACCTATGAATTCTACCAGACATATAGAGAAGAAATAACACCCATTCTCCTTAAAGTTTTTCAAAAAATAGAAGAGGAGGGAATACTTCCAAACTCATTCTATGAAGCCAGCATCACTCTAATACCAAAACCGGGCAAAGACCTCACTAAAAAAGAAAATTACAGACCAATATCCCTGATGAACGTAGATGCAAAAATACTCAACAAAATATTAGCAAACCGAATTCAAAAATACATCAAGAGGATCATACACCATGACCAAGTGGGATTCATCCCAAGGATGCAAGGATGGTACAACATTCGAAAATCCATCAACATCATCCATCACATCAATAAAAAGAAGAACAAACACCACATGATCATCTCCATACATGCTAAAAAAGCATTTGACAAAATTCAGCATCCATTTTTGATTAAAACTCTCAACAGAATGGGTATAGATGGCAAATACCTCAACATCATAAAGGCTATATATGACAAACCCACAGCTAACATCATACTTAATAGCGAGAAGCTGAAAGCTTTTCATCTAAGATCGGGAACAAGACAGGGGTGCCCACTCTCTCCACTGTTATTCAACATAGTACTGGAGGTCCTCGCCACGGCAATCAGACAAAACAAAGACATACAAGGCATCCAGATTGGTAAAGAAGAAGTCAAATTGTCACTATTTGCAGATGACATGATACTGTATATAAAAAACCCTAAAGACTCCACTCCAAAACTACTAGAACTAATATCTGAATTCAGCAAAGTTGCAGGATATAAAATTAACACACAGAAATCTGTTGCTTTCCTATACACTAATGATGAGCTAACAGAAAGAGAAATCAGAAAAACAATTCCATTCACAATTGCACCTAAAAGAATAAAATACCTAGGAATAAACCTAACGAAAGAAGTGAAAGACCTGTACTCTGAAAACTACAAGACACTCCTAGGAGAAATTAAGGAAGACACTAACAAATGGAAATGCATCCCATGCTCTTGGCTAGGAAGAATAAATATTGTCAAAATGACAATACTACCTAAAGCAATCTACAGATTCAACGCAATCCCTATCAAAATACCAACAGCTTTCTTCAATGAACTTCAACAAATAATTCTAAAATTCATATGGAACCAGAAAAGACCCCGAATAGCCAAAACAATCCTGAGAAGGAGGAATCAAACAGGGGGAATTACGCTCCCTGACTTCAAGCTCTACTACAAAGCCACAGTAATCAAGACAATTTGGTACTGGCACAAAAACAGACCCACAGACCAGTGGAACAGAATAGAAAATCCAAACATTAACCCAAACACCTACAGTCAATTAATATTTGATAAAGGAGCCCTGGATATACAATGGGGAGAGGACAGCCTCTTCAGCAGCTGGTGTTGGAAAAACTGGACAGCTACATGTAAGAGAATGAAACTGGACTATTGTCTAACCCCATACACAAAGGTAAACTCAAGGTGGATCAAAGACCTGAATGTAAATCATGAAACCATAAAACTCTTAGAAAAAAACACAGGCAAAAATCTCCTGGACATAAACATGAGTGACTTCTTCATGAACATATCCCCCCGGGCAAAGGAAACAA
>JAQQAC010019064.1:16305763-16511118 GCA_029783875.1 Phataginus tricuspis | reverse complement strand
AGGGACTGGGGAGATGGGTGGGAAGGGAGGGATAAGAGGGTAAAAGGGGCATTACGATTGGCAGGCATAGGGTGCGGGGGCACCGGGGGGACTGTACAGCTCAGAGAAGACAAGTAGTGATTCTCATCTCACTACACTGATGGACAGTGACTGTAATAGGGTTGGTGGGGGGGACCTGATGAAGGGGGTAGTTTAATCATCACAATATTGCTCATGTAATTGTAGGTTAATGATACTAAAATAAAATAAATTGTAAAAAAAAAAAATACAGTTAAGGGCTGAGTGAAAATACACTTAAAGGAAATGTGGCAAAATTCCTCCTATCCAATTTAATTCTTCCAGAACTTACCCCTAAATGTTCTAAGTTATCATAACTTGAGAAGATTGGATAAGATCTGATTTTAGATACTGCTTCACAGTGAATTTTTATGAAAATGCAAGCAACACCCAATCTAAGGACTTTTTTTGGAGAGTTATGCTTCTTTAATTGTCAATTATATTAGCAGTTTCAAAGTTTCGTAGGTGAATTATTCTTTGGAAGATCCAGACCATGACTGGTTGTACAATTGAGTCTGTAATTCATTTTTTACAATAATGATATAACTTATTTATTATAATTAATAATTATATAGATTCTGAAATCTTGTTATAAAACACTTCTGAAAGACTGGCAAATGTATGTTAGACTTCATCCTTGGAAGACAGGTGTAAGGCTGTGGGTTCTGACTATTTTTAAAATGAAAAGTTACCTTAACAAAATCCTCACATTAAAAAAAAGAAACTCAAGACATATAAGTTTGAGTCGTTAAACTGACACATTTCAGTGAAAATAAAAACAACTTGTTTATAAAAAATAAACAAGTTTAATCTCTTTCCCTTGTATCATGACCTTTTCCAGGGTGCTTATATTTCCATGTTTTGTCAATTACTTATCAAACAATTTTCACAAATTAAAAACCAAAACTTAATAAACCTTTTGGCTTGACTTCTTTCATCTGATTTGAAATTCAAATGTTTCTCATCTCTTTTGGTTAATACCAAAGCACAATTCCCATTGTCAGCTTTCTCTGCACTTATATATGGGGCCAAATGCTTTTAAATAAAAAAAAGTAATTTCTGCAATTTGCAGTTTCTTATCATCTTTGCATCTGCTTTTTTCATTATGCAACTTTTTATAACTTGTTGAGAATACTTTGTTTCACACAAAAGTATATGCCTGGAAAGCGAAATTAGGGATGATGAAATCTAAACTTAATCATTCAAAATCAGGTTGTCCCCTACCTTGTTATGGCAAATTGCTTGAAATAAAAATCACAACCTGACAATGTATCATTGCTTTTGGTTTATGAACCTACAGAATTTTTTCCTTGGTAACTGATCCTACCAATATTTGGAGAGCAAATAGTTAATTGGACAGATGGTGTTATGTCCAATTTAATATGAAGCAGTCAACACTTAATATTGCAATTGATTAAAAACCCTCCTGAAGTTCTCAAAAAACTATAGAAACACAGAAAGAGACAATGGCTTAGTTTTAGGAGTGGAAAGAAATGGTTGGTAATACTTACACTGCTATGGTTATAAGAAGCATATAGCTGGACTTGAATATCAAGTAGCCAGCATAGCATGCCCAGATGTTGGTTGCATAATGCATGAGAAATAGAGAGCCTGCATTAACAACTGAGAAGATCCCCAGGGCCAGCTCTCCCAGGAGATCCCAGTTGACTTTCACATAGCCCACTGCAAAGGCAGCCACGGCCCCTGAGAAAGAAGCAGTAAGGAAGATCAAACACAGTGACTGCACCTGGGAAAAACCAACATGCTCTCCTAAAACTCAGGTATTAGGTAATTCTAAAAGGTGAACATATTGTTGTCCCAAAAATAGTGGATCCGCCTAACTGTGGATTTATCCTCTTCTTAACCATGTTTTCATCTGGCTGCTCTTTTTACTTCCTGTTCTTTCATTTAGTCCTTACACTTTTTAATTAGCACCAACTACATGCCAAGCACTGTACTGTGCAGAGGGGCCAGAAAGGTTCCTAACCACAGCAGACTAGGGAAAAATGATACATAAGCTCAGTCACTTAATATGACATGCTAAGAGCAGAGAAAGAAAAAGATGAAACAAATGCTTTGGTAGCACACCTGGCCTGTGCATCTCTGCTGCCTTTATCATTTTTTTATCATTAAGTTCTTTTCAATGACGGGTAACAGATCTTTTGTGTTGGGTGGTACATTTTAGTCTTATTATTAATCTTTATTAATATTAATCTTGTTTCCAGTGTCCATCTTGATGTCTTCAAGATCTGGCCTAATTTACTTGAGGTTTTGGATGAATAGACCTATACTGACTTGCAGAGTTTAAGAGATTGAATAACTGACTGTATTTAGGGTTAGTAATCATAGTTCTGTTTAACAAAATGAAAGGTATTTATGTTTCAGTTTGCTGACATTTGATTAACGTCTCCTCATGTTACCTAGGAAAGAACCATTACTACAAAGGAAATAAAATTATTCCTCCCACTAGAATTTGGAGTGTAGGGGAAATAATTTCAGTTAATCAATTCTAGCACAGTCCTGGGTTGCAGTAGTTAAACTGAAGCCTCCCAAAATGAAGACAATAATAAACAGGGCACCACATGGGTTTTTGGAAATTTTTTGTACATGAGGGTGTAGAAATCGCCTGCTCCCTAAAAACTATCTTCTAAGTCTCATTTACATTTAAGTCTCCATTTACCAGGACATAAATATTTATTGTAGAATAAACTTCAAAGGCAGATTTCCTTCTGATACTAAAATACTAACTCTAACATATCTTCTACTTCTCATTTAAATCTCTTAAGAAAGTTACTTTAGAAGATTTTTGGCGTATAGCCTAGAGTTGCCAAAGTCAGACACTAAAGCAAATCCTTTATAAACAAACTCTTCCAGTGACAATTTGGAAGGCTTAATAGCTCAATTTATTTTCTAAAATAATAAAACTCCTTTATATATAAGATGCCTATTTTCCTTTTGATATTGAAAACAGTCATGGAAGACCAGGGGATATTATTAACATTCTTCATGTTGATGGACTGGAATCCTAGGAATCTGTAGGAATCTGGCTAGAATATAATTGTTGGGCGGTTAATCCTGAGCTCAAGTTACTCATTATAGCTATGCCACATTAAATAGAAGTGTCATGGTTCTCTTTTACTACTCCCAGCGCCTTCCCTTCCAAAAACAAAGATTGGTATGCCTTCTTAACAGAGCTAATTTACCAGCACAGAGAAGTTCCTCAATGGGAGACATGAACTGAGTGGGAGTTACACCATCAAAGGAAGGTAAATCAATGTGTATTTACCTCCAAAGGTTCCAATAGCTTCTACTGCCCCGTTATAGATGGAAGAATTTTGAGACGGTGCCTTGTAATCCCACAGGATTTGAACATAGTTCAAAACCTGGTTAAAACCTGCTGTGGAAAAAGCCCACCACAGGGACCAGTAAAAAAGATGCTTTGAGGAGTAGCACTCCTTCAAATCTTTGAACCACTGTACAAAAACTCTCAAAGCTACATTTCCTGGCTTCGGGATGCTCAGCTGGCCATCATCCAGGTTCCCTGAAATGGTGAATCGTCCTTGGCAGACGGGTCCCCGATCCTTTTGAAGTCCCGCTAAGAAAGCATCCTTTCCTGGAGGCTTTGGAGGAGCTTCTTTGCTGGGATTTGCATGAAAAAACATGCTCTTCTTAGGCATTGGTAGAGAAAGTGAGACAAGAAAGGCCACGGAGACAGAGGCCAAGGTTATGACGTTGAGGTAAAAGTACGACAGGCTGGCCAGGGAGACCAGGAGTTGGGCCAACACTGAGGCCGCCGTGTAGGCCACCAGCGTGACACTCCTGCACCAGCCACTCACTTTCTGGTAGTGCTCGGGGCTGACCACGCTGTAGATGTAGGCGTAGTAGGCCACCTCGGTGGCGGAGACCATTCCGTAGAAGAACTCCACAGCCTGCATGGCCTTCACTCCTTGGCCAAACAGGAGCAGCAGCCAGGTGACGATGAAGCTAATCCCTTGTAGGACGATGACTGGCTTGTAGCGGATGTAATCGGTGAGGATAAACACGGGGAGGAGCAGCGCCAGGTAGGAGTAGGTCCAAATGGGAAAGATTTCATTTGTGATCTATGAAATTAAAAAAATGGACAGTGTGACCATGAGGTGCCAGAAAGTGAAAAGAGTTACCTTTCGTAGGTATGTACCTTTTGTAGGTAAGGCACATCTGGCCTTCCCAGTATCAAGTTCTGCATCCATCAGATAGAAGATTCTTCATATTATGGAAGAGCACAGTAGAGAAGTGATTTTCAAGGAAACAGCTAGGAAAAGAGAGTTCCCCCCGCCAAAAAAAATTCCAATTTACATACTTAAGTGCATCCCAGTAGAAGAATATATTGTCTTAATGTGCAATCTGAACTATATTAAATTTAAACAGCGTGTACATTTGAGTAAATTACTTGAAAATTCTTCAACAGACATTTCTGGTTTTTCAGGCTCTTAAAAAACACCACTACCTTCTTGTTCAAGGATTAGCATTAGATAAAGTGGCCATAATATTAGAAGAATCCAGCAACCTTTATCTTTATTTGATCCATCACTATGTAAAAAATCGTCAAAGTCTGGATGAACACATGTGAAGATAGCTAGAGTAAATAAGCTTACAGAATTACAAAGTGGGAACAAGTAAAGCATTGAATTTCCTTCCTGGGCACATTTGCTGGGCCCCCAAACCATTTTCCCTCCAGTTCTCCTGAATAATCTCTTACTCCGTTCTGGCTTCAAATGACTCATGCACTGAGTCAGACATGCATGCAACCTCAATGTCCATTCATAGAGAGAAAAGCCTGACAAAGCCGTTGATTTGGGGTCATGAATGAGGCAGGTGCAGCTCAGTGACAGTAGCGTTTGTTCTGTGCCCCTCGACAGCAACCCTGGTGGGTCCAAATGTCAATAATGAGGGAATGTTCAGTGATTTGAAAGCCTGGTGTGACTGAGCGGCATCTAAGAGTATGGGTTCACTAACTGGTCCACGGTGGTCACAGGACTAAAACCCCAGTGGGTTCACAGGCTGATTTCAGACCTGTGTCTGCCCTTTGTTTTGTCCAAATTGTGACACACTTCCATCTGGAAAACTCTGAAACAAGAGTTGTTGCTAAGCAATTCAACCACAGGGCAGCAAGCTTGCCTTTATTCCTTACCACCTCATCACCAAATTAACTAGCATCGATTAGCCCTCCAAGGGAAGCCACACACTCTGCAGGGTTCTCATAGCTATGGATGGAGATTACAAAGCCAGCTCAGAGTAATTCTCCTGCTGGACCAGTGCCTTTTCTTACTGTACTTGTGAAAAAAGAGGTGGATTTCTAAGGAAGATAATTTGACCTTTCAGGGATGATAAGTTGGGAGATAAAGCTGCTAATGTCTCACCTGCTAGTTAATAGCTTTTCAAACCTGAGTAAGATGTCCTAAAGAAATGGTACAATCTTTATTAGGTCTTGGTTATATCTCAGCAGCCTGAAAGTTTATTAGGACTAGATCCTGTGCTTGGCAGGGATTTTATTTTGGGATTAGTGTAACAGAATCAGTGGAGACCAGAAATTCTCCTATGCATTAAGACTGATGTTAGAACTCCATAAAAGTTAAAATATTTGTTACATATGGAGTGTGTTTTGCTTTCCCATTTTTGAAAGTGTGAGGAAGAAAGAAGAGTTTGAAAATGGGATTCATTGAGGTCCATGTGATAATCTTATCTCAAGTTGAATAAAATCCTAATTCCATGTCCTTGTTCAAATCCTATAAAATTAAACCATATTAAGATAAGTATGTAGATTAATTTACCTCTGCACTGGTCAGGTTTTTGTCTGGTCCAGATAAATATGGGATAAGGAAGGGTTCTGAGGGTTTTAACATGGAGAAAAATCCAAACAGGCAGAGGATCACAGTGGGATAAATCCAGGAGTGGCTTGGTGAAATTTGGAAAACATCCACAGCTGATCAAATGGAAACAAAGACAAAATCAACAAAGATGGTTATTCTTCTTTGGCATGTTGGATGTAGTGAAAACTGATTTCTAAATGCCTTATGAAAGTTTCACCCATCTGCAGTTGAAATGAAAAGGTGTGAGGACAGTTCCGGGCAGATGGCGGTGTAAGCAGGGCGGCGGAAATCTCCTCCCAAAACCATATATATCTATGAAAATACAGCAAATACAACTATTCCTAAAAGAGAGACCAGAATATACAGGACAGCGCACAGCCTGCATCTACGCCTGAGAGGACTCGGCACCCCTCGAGGCGGGTAAGATATGGAGCCGCAACCTGGCGGGACCCGAGCACTCCCCCAACCCAGTGCACCGGCAAGAGGAGAGGACGCAGAGCTGGGAGGGAGTGGAAGAACAGGCCCGTGAAATAACCATCCCTGGTGATCTGTGCCGGGAGCGCTGACACACATCACGTGGTATATCGAATATTGGAGAGGCAGAAGGTGCAGGTTTTGAGCTGGGAACGTGCCCGGGTCCTTGCAGCTGGCTCCCCAGGACAAAAGAAAAGCACAAGCTTTTTTTAGTGGTCTTAAAGAGACAGGGGCCAAACAGAGGAGCTGGATTGGCCTGGCACACTCAGCCTAGCAGGCTGGGAGTCCTGAGGAATTTCGGACCCCTTAGCAGGAGACTGGAGAAAAGTACCGCATTGAGACTTCACATAGAGAACAACAGCCTCCCATTCGTTCCCGCCCTGGCCGGAGCTGCAAACGGCCCTGTGGGGCGCAGCCATAGCCATGGAATTGTGGAGCAACAGTGCCACCTACAGCATCCTTACAGAATCTACTCCTGGTGGGTGGGTTTTTTTTTCTTTCCTTTCTTTTCTTTTCTTTTTTTTTTTCTTTCTCTTCCTACTTTTCTTTTTTTTTAAAGTCTTAAAGAGCCCAGCTGACATACGTGGCACCTACCAACGAACACTTCTATCACCATGAAAAGACAGAGGAATATGGTACAGACAAAGCTCACCCAGACCCAGATGACACCAGAGAGGGAGCCTGAAGGGATGGAAATGCACAATATTCCTGAAAAAGAATTCAGAATAAAAGTCATAATGTTGCTGATGGATCTACAGAGAAATATGCAAGAGCTGAGGGAGGAAGTGAGGGAAATGAGGAAAGACAATGCAGAAATCAGACAAGCTATCAACGGATTTAACAGCAGACTGGACGAGATGCAAGACTCTGTTAATGCAATAGAAATCAGAGAATAGGAATACAGAGCAGCTGAGGCAGAGAGATATAAAAGGATCTCTAGGAATGAAAGAATATTAAGAGAACTGTGTGACCAATCCAAACGGAACAATATTTGCATTATAGGAGTACCAGAGGAAGAAGAGAGAAAAAGGGATAGAAAGTGTCTTTGAAGAAATAATTGCTGAAAACGTTCCCACCCTGGGGAAGGAAATAGTCTCGCAGTCCACGGAAGCCCACAGATCTCCCAACACAAGGGACCCAAGGAAGACAACACCAAGACACATAATAATTAAAATGGCAGAGATCACAGATAAGGACAGAGTATTAAAGGCAGATAGAGAGAGAAAAAAGATCACCTAAAAAGGAAAACCCATCAGACTATTGTCAGACTTCTCAACAGAAACCTTACAGGCTAGAAGAGAATGGTATGATATATTTAATGTAATGAAACAGAAGGGCCTCGAACCAAGAATATTGTATCCAGCACAATTATCATTTAAATATGACGGAGGGGTTAAACACTTTCCAGACAAGCGAAAGCTGAGAGAATTTCCTCCCATAAACCAGCTCTACAGGACATCTTAAAGGAACTGCTCTAGAGGGAAGCACTCCAAAGGCTAAAAAGATATCACCAGAGAAAATAAAATCATAGCAAAGAAAGAAGACCATCCAAATACGAACTAAAGGCAAAGAATAAAACACCTAGTATACAAAGAATGGAGGAGGAAGAATAAGAAGGGAGAGAAATAAAGAAACATCAGACTGTGTTTACAATAACTTAACAAGAAAGTTAAATTAGATTGTTAGATAGTAAAGAAGCAACCCTTGAACTTTGGTAACCATGAATCTAAAGCCAGCAATGGCAATAAGTACATATCTATCGATAATCACCCTAAATATAAATGGACTGAATGCACCAATCAAAAGAGATAGAGTAACAGAATTGATAAAAAAGCAAGACCCATCTACATGCTGCCTACAAGAAACTCAAATCAAACCCAAACATATACGCAGACTAAAAGTGAAGGGATAGAAAAAGATATTTCATGCAAACAACAAAAAGAACCTCAGTAAATTAAAAAATATTGAAATTCTACCAACCAACTTCTCAGATCACAAAGGTATAAAACTAGAAATAAATTTTAGAAAGAAAACAAAAAAGGCTCACAAATACATGGAGACTTAACAACATTCTCCTAATGAATCAATGGGTTAATGACCAAATCAAAACAGAAATCAAAGAATATATGGAGACTAATGACAACAACAACACAAAGCCACAACTTCTGTGGGACGCAGCAAAGGCAGTTCTAAGAGGAAAGTATATTGCAATCCAGGTCTATTTAAAGAAGGAAGAACATTCCCAAATGAATAGTCTAAAGACACAATTAATGAAATTGGAAAAAGAAGAACAAATGAGGCCCAAAGTCACCAGAAGGAGGGACATAATAAAGATCAGAGAAGAAATAAATAAAATTGAGAAGAATAAAACTATAGAAAAAATCAATGAAACCAAGAGCTGGTTCTTTGAAAAAATAAACAGAATAGATAAACCCCTAGCCAGACTCATTAAGAGAAAAAGAGAATCTACACAGACAAACAGAATTAGAAATGAGAAAGGCAAAATAACAACAGACACCACAGAAATACAAAGAATTATAAGAGAATATTATGAGAATCTATATACTAACAAGCTGGAAAACCTAGAAGAAATGGACAACTTCTTAGAAAAATACAACCTTGCAAAACTGACCAAACAAGAAACAGAAAAATTAACCAGACCAATCACCAGCAATGAAATTGAATCGGTAATCAAAAAACTACCCAAGAACAAAACTCCTGGACCAGATGGATTCACCTCTGAATTCTACCAGACACATAGAGAAGAAATAACACCCATTCTCCTTAAAGTTTTCCAAAAAATAGAAGAGGAAGGAATACTTCCAAACTCATTCTATGAACCCAGCATCACTCTAATACCAAAACCTGGCAAAGACTTCACCAAAAAAGAAAATTACAGACCAATATCCCTGATGAATGTAGATGCAAAAATACTCAACAAAATATTAGCAAACGAATTCAAAAATACACCAAGAGGATCATACACCATGATCAAGTGGGATTCATTCCAGGGATGCAAGGATGGTACAACATTCGAAAATCCATCAACATCATCCACCACATCAACAAAAAGAAGAACAAACACCACATGATCATCTCCATAGATGCTGAAAAAGCATTTCACAAATTCAGCATGCATTCATGATTAAAACTCTCCACAAAATGGGTATAGAGGACAAGTACCTCAACATCATAAAGGCTATTTATGACAAACACACAGCTAACATCATACTTCACAGTGAGAAGCTGAAAGCTTTTCATCTAAGGTCGGAAAGAAGACAGGGATGCCCACTCTCTCCACTGTTGTTCAACATAATACTGGAGGTCCTAGCCATGGCAGTCAGACAAAACAAAGACATACAGGGCATCCAGATTGGTAAAAAAGAAGTCAAATTGTCACTATTTGCAGATGACACGATATTGTACATAAAAAAACCCTAAAGACTCCACTCCAAAACTACTAGAACTAATATCTGAATTCAGCAAAGTTGCAGGATACAAAATTAACACACAGAAATCTGTTGCTTTCCCATACCCTAACGATGAACTAAGAGAAAGAGAAATCAGAAAAAAATTCCATTCACAATTGCATCAAAAAGAATAAAATACCTAGGAATAAACCTAATGAAGGAAGTGAAAGACCTATACTCTGAAACTATAAGACACTCATAAGGGAAATTAAAGAGGACACTAAAAAATGGAAATTCATCCCATGCTTTGGCAAGGAAGAATAAATATTGTCAAAATGGCTCTACTACCTAAAGCAATCTATAGATTCAACACAATCACTATCAAAATACCAACAGCTTTTTTCAATGAACTGGAACAAATAATTCTAAAATTCATATGGAACCACAAAAGACCCCAAATAGCCAAAGCAATACTGAGAAGGAGGAATAAAACAGGGAAATTACACTCCCTGACTTTAAGCTCTACTACAAAGCCACAGTAATCAAGACAATTTGGTAATGGCACAAAAACAGACCCACAGACCAGTGGAACAGAATAGAAAATCCAAACATTAATCCAAACATCTACAGTCAATTAATATTTGATAAAGGAGCCTTGGACATACAATGGGGAGATGACAGCCTCTTCAGAAGCTGGTGTTGGAAAAACTGGACAGCTACATGTAAGAGAATGAAACTGGACTACTGTCTAACCCCATACACAAAAGTCAACTCAAAATGGATCAAAGACCTGAATGTAAGTCATGAAACCATAAAACTCTTAGAAAAAATCATAGGCTAAAATTTCTTGGACATAAACATGAGCGACTTCTTTATGAACATATCTCCCTGAGCAAGGGAAACAAAAGCAAAAATGAACAAGTGGACTATATGAAGCTGAAAAGCTTCTGTACAGCAAAGGACACCATCAGTAGAGCAAAAAGACATCCTACAGTATGGGAGAATATATTCATAAATGATGTATCCGATAAGGGGTTGACATCCAAAATATATAAAGAACTCCCGCACCTCAACAAACATAAAGTAAATAATCCAATTAAGAAATGGGCAAAGGACATGAATAGACAGTTCTCCAAAGAAGAAACTCAGATAGCCAACAGACACATGAAAAGATGCTCCACATCGCTAATTATCAGAGAAATGCAGATTAAAACCACAATGAGATATCACCTCACACCAATGAGGATGGCCAACATTCAAAACACAACAACAAATGTTGGTGAGGATGTGGAGAAAAGGAACCCTCCTACACTGCTGGTGGGAAGGCAAATTAGTTCAACCATTGTGGAAAGTAGTATGGAGGTTCCTTAAATAACTCAAAATAGAAATACCATTTGACCCAGGAATCCCACTCCTAGGAATTTACCCTAAGACTGCTGCAGCCCAGTTTCAAAAAGACAGATGCACCCCTATGTTTATCGCAGCACTATTTACAATAGCCAAGAAATGGAAGCAACCTAAGTGTCCATCAGTAGATGAATGGATAAAGAAGAAGTGGTACATATACACAAAGGAATATTATACAGCCATAAGAAGAAAACAAATCCTACCATTTGCAACAACATGGATGGAGCTAGAGAGTATTATTCTCAGTGAAATAAGCCAAGCCGAAAAAGACAAGTATCAAATGATTTCACTCATATGTGGAGTATAAGAACAAAGAAAAAACTGAAGGAACAAAACAGCAGCCGACTCACAGAACCCAAGAACGGACTGGAGGATGGGTGGGAAGGGAGGGACAAGGGGGAAAAAGAGGCATTAGATAAGCAGATGTGATGTTGGGGGGGCACGGGGAGGGCTGTACAACTCAGAGAAGACAAGTAGTGACTCTATAGCATCTCACTACGCTGATGGACAGTGACTGTAATGGGGTTGGTGGGGAGGACCTGATGAAGGGGGTAGTTTAATCACCATAATATTGGATATGTAACTGTATATTAATGATACCAAAAATAAACTAAAAAAAACAAAAGAAATGAAAAGGTAAGTAAGGAGATCACTCTTAGGTGATCCTCCTTGGGTGAGCTAGTCAAAGCCTCCTTTTTCAAAGCACTTCTTATGCACTATAGCTAAGGGTAGTCACATTTCTTGAGCATTCTTTCATCACAAACACTCAATAATGGGTAGTTAAAAAAAGATTAACCATGGGCCACTATTTAAAAGTAAGTAAAACATCGTCTAGTGAATTGCTGGTGCACATACGGGAAGTAAAAATGTTTGTCCTTCTGAGAGGACAAACCCAAGAGAACACAAAGGTGATGAAGCCCTCTGTTATCTGCACACTCTATTTTGAACTGTGACTCTGAAATCTTTAATACATTGGATGGCATGTATTTAATTACACATGTATCTCTCCATTAGACTATCCCTTAGTTGACACATAACAGACATCCAAGATACTTTTCTTAGGTGTCCTCAATCTGAGAATTTTTCATTCTGCAATTAAAAAAATTAAACTAGATAAAGATTTGACTTGACCACTTTCCTGTACTGTGCCCCTTTTCCATAGTGTTGCTAACTCCATGTTGGGAATGAGAGGCATTGCTTCTTCGTCTGTTATTCCATTTTTCTTTATGATGGGTCCCATTTCCTCTCCAAGTCTTCAGTTACACACCACTCAATGGGGGAAGGTAGCTAATTCATAGTTCCTATTTTATTCTTAACCCAGAAATAAACGTGTTTGAAATTCAAACTTCGGACAAAAAGTCCAATGGAGGATCCTTTGTCACTGCACAGGAAAAAACATAAAACAGAACAAAACAAATAACCCTTAAGTTAAGGTGGCTATATTTGAAAGCATCTTGCTTTTTCATGTGGATCACCATGTGCAACAGGGAACCGTCATTCCTTCGTATTTTAGATCAAGCTTTACTTTGAAAAGTAACATATCTTTGGTGCATTATTTCATTAAATCTTCAGAATAACTGTATAATATATACTATTATTCCCAATTCCCACGTACAGACATGGGAGATTCACAATGCCCAACAACTGGCTTCAAACCACATTGCAGAGACCTGAAGCCAGGAGCCCCTGGCTCCCATCAAGGTGCTTTCACCTGCCCCACCCTGCTCCACTCCAGGGCTCCTTCTTCCTCCACTGCTCCTAATACCCTAATCTCTCCTCACAGTGAAGGAAGAAAGTGTTTCTATGAACATATTCATACTACAGATTATGTCTTAATACATAGAGCTTCCAGAGGCAATTATAATTGGCAAGTGCCCTGCAGAGAGGGAAGATAATGTTCACTCCAGAAGTGCAGGTCACCTGGGTGGACCTTCCAGTATCCAGGAACTTTGCTAGGGGCTATGGAGGTGGGAAGGGCCTACTGGGTCATGGGTGGTTAATGGCCTCATGATTCTTGGAAGTATTGATCACCATCTTTTTTTATTTTTATCTTATCAGCTTGGGGGGAGATCCTGCTCTTTTCTGTCATCATGACTGTGATGATCAAATTACTTATGCAAGCTCTGTAATTTTTACATTTTGAAAATTACTTTTTCTTTGATAATTTTGTGAGATAGATAGAGGTGGTATTGTCCTACTTTTGTAGGTGGGGAAATGGAGGGCCAGAGGCAATAAGATTTATGCCAGTTTTCACATTTAATCAACATTAGAACCTGGACTTAGACTGTTTTTCTAATTCTGAGTTCAAGTAATCTTTTCTCTTACATTGTGTTGAGAATGCCTGCTCATATCCTCAAAAATTCCAATTCCAGTAGCACTTTTCAGATTGTGGGTGTCAAAACATTTAGTGGGTTGCAAGCAGGATTGTTTTCAAATGTTGCAGAAAAGATATTAAATATAAAAATGTACCACAGAGTAAGGCTGTTTTGCTTCTCTTGAAACTTTGGGTTATCAATATACAAATATATAAAAAAGTGATCACATTGTACATTATATTTTTCTGTGGGACAGAGTCCCTGGGTTAGAAGTTGCAGAGGCAAGTATAGGACTGAATATCTACTCACACCCCTCATAAGCACACTTTATAACGTCATCAAGGAATACTTGCTGTGTCTGGGAAGACCACAGCCTTCATGGCAAAACACCACCCTGAAAAAGACTGCTGTTTTGCTACTTTTCCATTTATCATTAATTTTGATGCCCTAATTATATCCTCCTCCTAAAGTGCACCCTATACTTCCCTTCGCTTCATTGACTTTAATTTGAGGACATGAATTGGGGTGATTGTCTAAGTGGACACATCTGAAAGCAAGCTGTTTCTCCTTCCCCTGTCTGTACTTTTTAAATAAGATACTCCTTTTAAAAGTTGCTTCTGCGGTAGTAATTCACACATCTTACTCATGTACTCCATCACCATTTAAAAAAGGTACAAGAATGCTATGTGGGCAGTATGTTAAAAGAAAATAAAAGGACATTCTTCAGACAAAACATCAGCCTGGGGAGAAGATTAAAGATGGTGGCGTGAGAGATGAGACAGAGGCTTCCTCCTAAAACCACATATAATATGAAAATATAACTAATACAATGAATCCTGGAAGAGCAACAGGAAAGAGGACTGTGCCAAACTTTATACACCTGGAGAAAAGAATAAACCTCACGGAACAGGGTAACGTACCAAAGCCGTGGCCTGGAGTGACCCAAGCCTTTCCCCAGCCCCAGCTCTCCAGGGAGATGAAGAGAAACAGAGCAGGGAGGGAGTGGAGGCCTGGAACTGCTGAATACCTAACTCTGAAGATCTGATGTGAGAGCACAAACCTACATTTCATGGTGTTTTCATAGTACTCTCGCGATTAGGGGGTTGGAAAGCTAAGACAGGCAGAATACCTGGAGAAACTGAGATTCCAGCCACTTGTGGAAAGTAGGGATCCATATTTGGCTGCTCTGGGACAAAAAAAAAAAGGCAGGCAGTCTGAGAGACTTCCTAACAGCAAGAGGGCTGCTAAAGGGGCAAGGATTGCACAGAACTTATTGCTCAGGAGAAAGGACAGGTAAACAAAATTGTCCAGCTGCACTCTGCCCAGCAGGTTGGGAACTTTCACAATCTATAGGACCTCCAGCTCCCTGGCTGGCTACACAGCTCCACCCCCCTCCGTGATAAGCAGCCTACTGAGCCTTTCTCCCAGCCAGCCTCACCTGGTTTGCAAACCAGCAAACCCTACCCTAGTGTTAGGCCAGCCAGAGGGAAGCCCAGTCTACAGCAACTACAAACGCAAAGCCTACAGGCTTGTACCTGTGTGCTCAGCCCACTGGTTCAGGCAGTGGAGACAGGCACAGCAGCTGGGAAGCAGGAAACAGCTCTTTCCTCCCCCCAGGCACCAATACCACTCCCCTACGACCCCTGACATTGCTTCAGGGGCTGAGCAGCTTCAGGGAGTAGAGCTTCTGGGCACTAGAGGGCACCATATACAAACACAAAATGCCAAAGAAACCTGGTTCAAAGTAAAATGAATATTACTACAACCCCTGAGAAATATTCAAATGAAATTGAACTCATGAATCTGCCTGAAAGGGATTTCAAAATAAATATCATTAACATGCTCCTGGAAGTAAAGAAAAATATTCAAGAACTCAGGGAGGAATTTCAGTTGGAGATTCAATCATTATGGAATATAGTATCAGAAATGAAACATACAATGGAAAGTTTAAAAGCAGATTAGATATGGTGGATGAGGTGATAAATGAAATAGAACTGAGAAGAGGAATACAAAGAAGCTTTGGCACAGAGAGAAAAAAGGATCTCTAAGAATGAAAGAATATTGAGAGAACTGTGTGACCAATCCAAATGGAACAATATTCACATTATAGGGGTACCAGAAGAAGAAGAGATAGAAAAAGGGATAGAAAGTGTCTTTGAGGAGGTAATTGCTGGAAACTTCCCCAGTCTGGGGGAGGAGATAGTCTCTCAGGCCATGGAGATGCACAGATCTCCCAATACAAGGGACCAAAGGAAGAAAACACCAAGACATACAGTAATTAAAATGGCAAAGATCAAGGATAAGAACAGACTATAAAAAGCAGCCAGAGAGAGAAATAAGATCACACACAAAGGAAAGCCCATCACGTTATCATCAGACTTCTCAGCAGAAACCTTACAGGCCAGAAGGGAGTGGCATGATGAATTTAATGCAATGCAGCAGAAGGGCCTTGAACCAAGAATACTTTATCTGGCAAGATTATCATTTAAATTTGAATGAGGGATTAAACAATTTCCAGATAAGCAAAAGCTGAGAGAATTTACCTCCCACAAACCATCTCTACAGTGTATTTTTGGAGGGACTGCTATAGGTAGAAGTGTTCCTAAGGTTTAATAGCTGCCACCAGAGGTAATAAAACCACAGTAAAGAAAGTAGAACAGTTCATTACTAAGCAACTGCAAAATTAAATCAACTATCCCCAAAGTCAAATAAGAGATAGACAAAGAGTACAGAATATGATACCTAATATATAAAGAATGGAAGAGGAAGAAAAAGGAGAAAGAATAAAAATAACCTTTAGACTGTGTTTGTAATAGCATATTAAGTGAGTTAAGTTAGACTCTTAGCTAGTAAGGAAGTTAACCTTGAATCTTTGGTAACCACGAATCAAAAGTCTGTATAAGCAATAAGTACATACTTATCGATAATCACCCTAAATGTAAATGGACTGAATGCACCAATCAAAAGACATAGAGTCACTGAATGGATAAAAAAACAAGACCCATCTATATTCTGCCTATAAGAGACTCACTTTAAACCTACAGACTACACAGACTAAAAGTGAAACTAGAAATAAATTATGTAAAGAAATTATGAAACTAGAAATAAATTATGTAAAGAAAATGAAAAATCCCACAAACACAAGGAGGCTTTAAAACTTGCTCCTAAATAACCAATGGATCAATGAGCAAATAAAAACAGAAGGGATGGAAAAAGATGTTACATGCAACTAATAGGGAGAAAAAAGCAGGAGTTGCAGTACTTGTATCAGACAAAACAGACTTCAAAACAAAGAAAGTAACAAGAGACAAAAAGGACATTACATAATGATAAAGGAGTCAATCCAACAAGAAGATATAACCATTATAAATATCTATGTGCCCAACACAGGAGCACCTACATATGGGAAACAAATACTAACAGAATTAAAAGGGAAAATAGAATGCAATGCATTCATTCTACAAGACTTCAACACTCAACTCACTTCAAAGGACAGATCAACCAGACAGAAAATAAGTAAGGAGACAGAAACACTGAACAACAGATTAGAACAGATGAACCTAACAGACATCTATAGAACTCTATACCCAAAAGCAGCAGAATACACATTCTTCTCAAGTGCACATGGAACATTTTCAAGAATAGATCATATCCTAGGCCACAAAAAGAGCCCTGGTAAATTCAAAAAGATTGAAATTGTACCAACCAGTTTCTCAGACCACAAACATATGAAACTAGAAATAAATTATGTAAAGAAAATGAAAAATCCCACAAACACAAGGAGGCTTCAAAACTTGCTCCTAAATAACCAATGGATCAATGAGCAAATAAAAACAGAGATCAAGCAATATATGGGGACAAATGACAACAATAATTCAACACCACACAACCTGTAGGATGCAGTGAAGGCTGTGCTAAGAGGAAAGTATATTGCAATGCAGGCCTACCTCAGGAAAGAAGAATAATCCCATATGAACAGTCTAAACTCACAATTAATGAAACTAGAAAAAGAAGAACAAATGAGGCCCAAAGTCAGTAGAAGGAGGGACATAATAAAGATTAGAGCAGAAATAAATAAAATCAAGAAGAATAAAACAATAGAAAGAATCAATGAAAGCAGGAGCTGGTTCTCTGAGAAAATAAACAAAATAGATAAACCCCTAGTCAAACTTATCAAGAGAAAAAGAGTCTACACACATAAACAGAATCAGAAGTGAAAAAGGAAAAATCACTACGGACACCACAGAAATACAAAGAATTATAAGAGAATATTATGAAAAATTATAGGCTAACAAACTGGGTAACCTAGAAGAAATGGACATCTTTCTAGAAAAATACAACCTTCCAAGGCTGACCCAGAAAGAAACAGAAAATCTGAACAGACAAATTACCAGCAATGAAATTGAATTGGTAATCAAAACCCTACCTAAGAACAAAACCCCTGGACCAGATGGCTTCAACTCTGAATTTTATCAAACATTTAGTGAAGACCTAATACCCACCCTCCTTAAAGTTTTTCAAAAAGTAGAAGAAGAGGGAATACTTCCAAACTCATTCTATGAGGCCCGCATCACTCTAATATCAAAACCAGGCAAAGGCACCACAAAAAAAGAAAATTACAGACCAATATCCCTGATGAACATAGATGCAAAAATACTCAACAAAACATTAGCAAATCGAATTCAAAAATACATCCATCATGGTCAAGTAGGATTTATTCCAGGGATGCAAGGATGGTACAACATTCAAAAATCCATTAACATCATCCACCACATAAACAAAAAGAAAGACAAAAACCACATGATTATCTCCATAGATGCTGAAAAAGCATTTGACAAAATTCAACATCCATTCATGATAAAAACTCTCAACAAAATGGGTATACAGGGCGAGTACCTCAACATAATAAAGGCCATATATGACAAACCCACAGTCAACATTATACTTAACAGCAAGAAGCTGAAAGCTTTTCCTTTAAGATTGGGAACAAGACAAGGACACCACTTCTATTCAGCATAGTACTGGAGGTCCTAGCCAAAGCAATCAGACAACACAAAGAAATAAAAGGCATCCAGATTGGCAAGGAAGAAGTTAAACTGTCCCTGTTTGCAGATGACATGACATTGTACGTAAAAAAAACTAAAGAATCCACTCCAAAACTACTAGATCTAATATCTGAATTCAGCAAAGTTGCAGGATACAAAATCTGTGGCATTCCTATATACTAACAATGAACAAGCAGAAAGAGAAATCAGGAAAACAATTCCATTCACAATTGCATCCAAAAGAATAAAATACCTAGGAATAAACCTAACTCAGGAAGTGAAAGACACTGATGAGACAAATTAAAGAAGATACCAATAAATGGAAACACATCCCATGCTCATGGATAGAAGAAGAATTAATATTGTCAAAATGGCCATCCTGCCTAAAGCAATCTACAGATTTAATACAATTCCTATCAAAATACCAACAGCAATCTTCAATGAAATAGAGAAAATCGTTCTAAAATTCATATGGAACCAAAAAATACCCCAAATAGCCAAAGCAATCCCTAGAAGGAAGAATAAAGCAGAGGGATTATGCTCCCCAACTTCAAGCACTACTACAAAGCCACAGTAATCAAGACAATTTGGTACTGGCACAAGAATATACCCATAGACCAATGGAACAGACTAGAGAGCCCTGATATAAACCCAACCATATATGATCAATTAATATACAATAAAGGAGCCATGGACATATAATGGGGAAATGATAGTCTCTTCAACAACTGGTGTTGGCAAAACTGGACAGCTACATGCAAGAGAATGAAACTGGATTATTGTTTAACCCCATAAACAAAAGTAAACTTGAAATGTATCAAAGACCTGAATGTAAGTTATGAAACCATAAAACTCTTAGAAGACAACATATGCAAAAATCTCCTGAACATAAGCATGAATAACTTCTTCCTGAATGCATCTCCTCAAGCCAGGGAAACAAAAGCAAAAATGAACTCATGGGACTTCCTCAAACTAAAACTTCTGTATGGCAAAGGACACCATCAACAGAACAAAAAGGCATCCTACAGTATGGGAAAATATATTTGTAAATGACATATCTGACAAGCGGTTAACATCCAAAATATATAAAGAACTCACACGCCTCAACACCCAAAAAGCAAATAACCCAATTAAAAAATGGGCAGAGGATATGAAGAGACAGTTCTCCAAAGAAGAAATTCAAATGGCCAACTGACACATGAAAAGATGATCCACATAACTAATCATCAGGGAAATGCAAATTAAAACCACAATGAGACATCACCTCACACCAGTAAGGATGGCCAGTATAGAAAAGACTAAGAACAACAAATGCTGGTGAGGATGCAGAGAAAGGGGAACCCTCCTACACTGCTGGTGAGAATGTAAGCTAGTTCAACCATTGTGGAAAGCAGTATGGAGGTTCCTCAAAAAACTCAAAATAGAAATACCATTTGACCCAGGAATCCCACTCCTTGGAATTTACCCAAAGAATACAACTTCTCAGATTCAAAAAAACATACACACCCCTATGTTTATCACAGCACTATTTACAATAGCCAAGATATGGAAGCAACCTAAGTGTCCATCAGTAGATGAATGGATAAAGAAGAGATGGTACATATACACAATGGAATACTATTCAGCCATAAGAAAGAAACAAATTCTACCATTTGCAACAACATGGATGGAGCTGGAGGATATTATGCTCAGTAAAATAAGCCAGGCGGAGAAAGACAAGTGCCAAATATTTCCCTCATTTGTGGAGTATAACAACGCAGCAAAATTGAAGGAACAAAATAGCAGCAGATTCACAGACTCCAAGAAGGGATTAGTGGTTACCAAAGGGGAGGGGTGTGGGAGGGTGGGTGGGGAGGGAGGGAGAAGGGGATTGAGGGGTATTATGTTTAGTACACATGGTGTGGGGAATCACTGGAAAACAGTGTAGGACAGAGAAGGCAAACAGTGAATCTGTGGCATCTTACTACACTGATGGACAGTGACTGCACTGGGGTGTGGGTGGGGACTTGATAATATGGGTAAAAGTAGTAACCACATTGTTTTTTCATGTGAAACCTTCATAAGAGTGTATATCAATAATACCTTAATAAAAAATTTTAAAAAAATGTCAGCCTGTCAGGCTATCATGACTTGAAATCCACAGCGAGGATTCAGAAGGAACAAGAGAAAAGGAATGAATGAGTGGCTCCTCCTAGGAGAAACGGGGAGCAGCTTAATCTATCACAGAGACAGAGCTTACCTGGGTGGCCTGGGACAGGTAGGAGGGGTCTTCAGAGGGAGAACTGTAGCTAACAAGTAACAGTAGAAGAAGAAATGAGCGCTGAGTGTGAGCCTGTTTCCCTCCACTGATATGGTGGCCCTGGGCTGCCACCTTCTCTACCTGCCCAGTAGGCCAGAAGGTGCTTGCTTCTGACTTACTTACACTATCTGCATGCATGTGCGGTAGGTACATCATGGGGGCCCTGGGCATAAATGGCCAGGTGCCATATTGGGGCTCATATTCCAGCCAGCCAGTGTGACCTGGAATGAACCCCAAAGACAGCCAATGCCTTTGCATTGGAAGTGACCCACCTAAATTTCTTTGAAAATGATATACTCCTTTCTCTTTTTGCTGAGAGGGGAATAATGATTATTTTTCATTAAAAGCCACAGCTGATCCACCGAGGACCCGGAAATATTCTATGGTTAAGTCTCCAGCTTCTCTCCATCTTTCATTTGGGTCCATTTCTAGAAGGCCACATATTTTTGTTGCTGCTTCCCTTTCTCCAGGCTATGTGGGGGTGCTGCAGCTTTTTTCTAAATGACAATCCCCTTACTAGCATAGTTAATTCCACTTTGGTTTTTTTTATCTCCTAAAATGTCTACGATTTACTTGATTTTTGCCTATGACCAAGTTGGGGCTGGGGTAGCTTCTCACTGTTTTTGTTCTCATCTGGAAAAATTTTTTGGATTTTCTTTTTATAGAAAAGTTTTGGAAAAAGTGGAAAATCTTCCCTTTACTTGGAAAAATGTCTTCTTAAGCAACCTCTTATATGTTTCTAGTATCTTGGTCTCAGAGTTCAATTTTTCCTCTAATAAAGAATAATAATACATAACTTATAAATGTAATTATTAAAAAATCTCATAATAAATAATAATTTGTTCCAATTATTGCCATATTATTGACTTCTTCCCCTTTTATTGTTCTTTAACCATATCCTTAAATCTTTCTAACTGGCCCCATCTTTTCTATTTGAATGTGCATCATTTTAATAATAATCATGAGTGTTTCTTTGCTTTATAATACTGTCTCTGATATCCCCATTTTCATATATAGACTGCAAAAGTGGATTATTTGTTATTATAACTCTATGGATGGGGACAAGGAAACTTTCAGTTAGTCTTATCTTGTACACTCACTGTCTGAACTAAATCTTCTCTATATTTGTGCACAAAAAATGTTCATGTATTCTTCATCTATGCCAGGGGGAACCATACTGAGCCTAAGCCAATGTGGACTTTATCTAAATTTCAGGCATGGACAGTGTCCTGTTTCTTAATCAATACACTATGTATTTGCATAAGTGTATATAACAAAGATTCTATGGCCACAAATACTTTTATTTGCATAGGACAGGCAACTATTAAAAAGGAAGAGTGGTAATAATTAGTACACTCCAGTGGGCTTTCTGGCTTCTTGAGGTCTGGGTGGACTTGCCAGCCAAGAAGGACCTTAGCTGATTAGATTCCTCCACTCACTCCCAGAAGATGGAATTCCCCCACAGCCAAAGCTTTCAAAGCTGTGGGCTCCCTGATTCAGGCAGCAAGATGTTTCGATCAAACAAAGACCTTCTCCAAATCTGCGTTTGCAACAGTTCCCCACAAAAGAGAGCCTGGGGTATACAGAACTAGGTTAGTGGAAAGGAATCATTTTATCAAATCCTCTCCCATGACTGTTTGAAGATACTGCCAGAATTAACTGAATGACAATAATTTAGAAGAAAACTATCTAGAATCTCCAGTCTCCCTAATATGCAGCCCAAATACCTATCTCAAAGAACAGAGCAATAGACTGATAATTTTAAATAACCATGAATCTCACAACCTCTAAATTCCAAAGGACTTGGATAGCTAGTCGAGAGAGTTGACATTTGCAAATGGCTTCACTCCTGAGGGCCCAACGCCTTTTGAAAAATACTTAGGGCCAGTACTTGTTAACATTTTCCAAAAGGCCTACCTTTTAGATATTCAACACCACTAGTGCCAGACAGAAGCAAACCAAAAGTTTGATTGTTCAAAACTTAAATATTTGCTCTTTGCTGATAATAGAATATAAAACTACTTAGGTCTTTTAATCTACTTTCTACAAAAATAAAGGGACTATAACTTTAAGTAAAACATCCCCAAAAAAATGAAGGGATACTGTCTGCTTAAGTCAAGGCAAGCTGACATTGGAGGAAGGCATGGGGAAGTAATTCCAGGGAATTGCTTAATTACTATTCCTCTGTTGCAAAATCAGGATTGGAGAGTGGTTTCATCAATTCCTAGCAAGCTTTCGTATTTTAGCTGTGACTTCATCTTATTTAAAATGAATTCTACTGATCTCTAGCTCCCTCTATACCTGAAAACAAATTTGACATAATAAACTCTAGTGCCACAGAGTACTGTCTAGAAGAAAACAGATTTTTGTGACCTAGGGATTAGCAAATATGTCATTGACATGATAGAAAGGACTAAACTTAAAGGAAAAAAAATGATGACTGGATTTCATCAAAAAACTGTATCTGCTCATCAAGAAAAACCATTAAGAAACCAGAAAGGAAAATGAGAGAAAACATTTCACAACCACTAGAATGCCTAAGTACAAGAAGACTAGCATACCAATGTTTGTGCAGATTCAGAGCAACTAAATTCATATACATTGCATATGGGAATGTGAAATAGTGTCAGTTCTTTGGAAAACCATTTGGCGACCTATAAAGGAGTGTTCATGTATTCATAATTGTGGAAAAATGGGAAGCAACCAAAATGTCCATTAAAAGGTGAATGAATAAAAAATATTGTATATTTAAGTAACTGAGTTAATCAGCAATAAAAAGGAATGAACTATTGCAAAAATGTGGGTGAGTGTAAAAAGTATTGTGCTGTGACAAAGAATCCACACACAAAACTGGATGATTCCATTAATATCTAGAAGGTCCGTAAACAAGCAAAACTAATCTACAGTGACAGAAACTGAATCAATTATTGCCTGGGGTGGGAGATAAGGAAAGGAATGCATGCCATGGAGCACAATGGAACGTTCTGGAGGGATGAAAATGCTCTATAACTTGATTGTGGTGGGGGTTACAAATTGACACACACCTGTCAAAACTCATTTACTGTACATTTACAATGTATATTTTATTATTTGTAAACTGTATCTCAATAAAGTTGATTGGAAAAAAGGAACAAATCACTGATGCACAGCACACAACAAATGAATCTCAAACACTATGTTGTGTAAAAAGAAGCCAGACATAAAAAATGACATACTGTATGATTCCAATTAGAAATCAGAACAGTGGTTATATCTGAGATACATATATATGGGAGTAGGTGGGAACTCACTGGTAAGGGAATGAGGGAACTTTCTGGGATGAGGAAGCCTCCTCGAGCTGGATGGGACATAGTTACATGGGTATATGCAATGATAAAGACTCAAACTAAAGATTCATATTTTATATTTGTATGTAAATTATACCTCAATTAAAAACAATACATCCTTAACTGCTCCCCTTACACATTTTACAGTGTAGGCTTCCTGAAGCCCTGGACTTTTCCTATTGGTGCATAGACTATGGTTTTTCCAAATTCAACAGTAGGCGAGGTCTCTATTTAATCTGGAAACAGAACAGCATCTTTGAAATTGAGTCTGTCCTAAAAAATTTAGGTGGCCACAGTGCCCATAAATGAAAGCTAGGACAGGCCAACAAACTTTTTAAGTCTGATCACATTTAACAGTGTTCAAAATAATACAAAGAGAATAAGAGTTACCTGTTCCTTCCATGCTGAGTTTCTTTCTTTCTAGAACCAAGTCCCACCTTCAGATCCAACTTCTTTTCCTTCCTGCTGCCAGCTGCTGTCAATGGAGTGAGTCCTTCCTCTCGCTGGAGTCTAAGAAGTCCTGCTTTGGAATTGACAGTCAAGAGTAATGGCTTTATACACCAAAGCCCACCCACTTCTGAGGGCTTTATACTGGAATACACCGCCTTCTGCAGCCTTTTTTGGAATCTCATTAAAAAATAAAATACAGAACCAGATTCAGATCTTTTTACAACACAATTAGGGAGGTAAACATATCAAAAATACTTTCCCCTGAATGCTAGTACTACTCTAATTTAGTTTCTCTAGAATTTTGTATTAAGAGACTTAGAATCTCAGAAACAGTCTTACCACCTATTTCCCACTCCTAATTCTTAATGTACCTTACCCCACCCAAAAAAACCCAAACTTTGATGAAATGAAGCACTCCGCAGAACTTCAAAGGGTGTGAATTAGGTCCACACATTCAATATCCAGGCTGGCATCGTTCCACTTTTGGTCAAAACCATTTAAAGAGTGATCCTTAAAAAGCACTCTTTGTATTCCATTTTGTCATGTACAGCATCATTCCTTTGTGTGTGCATGAAACATTTGCTAATGAGTTAGTCCTTCCCTCCCAAATTGTTTATTCTGTGTTTCTGGGGCAGCTGAAGAAATAAAATGGGGGACAGCTTACTTAGTCAACTGACCACATCTACCCACTGCAATGCAGTGTGGGTAACTGGTCAAGTGGACAGGTGTGGATGGGAGTAGGAAAATGTCTGAGCTTCCGTATGTGTTGTTTGAGCTCTTTTATAATTCTGTAAACGGTAGTAACTGACAGCAATGTGACTTTTCACATTCTTATCTATAGACATGCAAATATGTCTCTCCAATTAAGGGACAGCCCTCTGCCCCTCTTCCCCAAGAAAAACCAGTTTTTCTTCCATTTCAATATTCCTGAACTATAAATATACCCATTCTTTGGATTCTCCTTAATCTGGTTGTAACAGCCTAACCAGTTTTCTCATTACTGAGTTAATAAAACTTTTTTGTATTTGTACGAGAGTCATGACTTTATCCTTTTCAGAAAACTATCTTTTAATACTTTTTACCATTCACTGTGCCTCTAGCCTATCCAAATAACCTCCAATTTATTCCTCTGAATTGAAATGATTTGCTAATAGTTGTTAAATTACCAAATCGCCTTCAATATTTTGACAGCTCACTGCTGAACTTCCCAGCCTTAAGCTTACTTGTTTTTTTCCCTTCCAGATGGCGGCCGGTGTGGTCCAGCGGAAAGGGAGACGACTTTGTAGTTTGAAGCTCATGGGGCCCCACCCCTGTCTGGCATGTCCTTAAGCTCTCCAAGCCTTCTTTTAAAATGTGTATAATCACACCCACGTCACAAGAAGTATCAGGAACCACTCAGTCTGGTTCTTGGCACAAATTAGGCACTCAATAAAGCCTCCTTCCCAGCTCCTCACGTAAGCACACAGCACAAATTCAACCAGAATGAACACAGCTGGGCACTCATACATAGTTCAGAGATAATGATTTTGTTCAAAAAAAGTACATGGTAGATAATCTAACCTAAACTGCTAAGGGGCAGCAGGCCAAATAAATTCATCTTTGAATATTTATGCTTGAATAGCATTTACCATTACCCAACCTTGAGAAATCATTGTTGAACTATAACCAACAACGACTGAGCGAATGCAGCGTTTCTGTCCGTTCCAGCTACTACTAGTTTGAAGAAAAACATATTTGGAAGTTAGCTATATTTTGGTCTATTTAAAATATATACCTTAATGAAAACACACCTTTCACCGTAGGAGACCCCAGTGTTGCCCAGTATTGGTGAGAGCAAAACAGTTCTGTGTATGTTTTTAAAACAGTATTTCATTCACTCTTTTCAAACTTTAAGCACTCCACAAACTCAAACTTGACTCACATTTACAGCAGCAATATTGACTTAACGAATAATTGTGATACATGTTCTTTGATGACTTAGGTATCACTTCCAGAAAAACTACTGTGAGGTACAGTTATGTTTTCCTTTAGTTAAAGTAGTCTCAATAGAGTTTCAGGTCTCTTGACTTCGAAGTCCCCTTGTAGGACTTTTTCTGCCTGCCATTCTTGGACTGGGATTTGGAATTTTGTGCTAAGGTGTTTTTGTTTTGTTTTGTTTTGTTTTTTAGTTAAAATCTGCGAACTCGTCTGTCACCGCGGGGGGTGCTGGCCCTCTACCAAATACCAGGTCTTAATTAATCTGCTTTTCCAGATGGCTGAAAGAGGGAATCCTAGCCAAACCTTGGGCGAATATCAGCCGCGAGGTGGCAGGGGGCGCAGCCCGCGGCGGCTCCGGGCAGCGCGGCCCTCCCTCCGCCCGCCGGCCCGAGCGCAGTACCCGCCGCCCGCGGCCCGACCGGGGAGTGCTGGCGCAGGGCTGGTGGTGTTTCTCCAGGTACCTCACCTCCCGGGGCTGGTCTTACCTATCGGAGAGGGTTTCTGCTCGCCAACTCGCTCGCATCCCTAACGCACCAGCCCCAGGGACCGTCCCGTCTGGCGAAGCCAGGCGCGGGAGGTAGAGGCTGGGGGCGTGGCCTGCCCCATGCGGACGCCGGAGGCCCCGCCCCCACGTTTTACATATGCTAACGACAGGCTTCCTGAACCTTTACACTGGGAGGCAGAAATCCCAAGTCCGTGGACAAACTGCGTACGTCTGCACGAAAGGAACAGACTGAAGAGGTATGCTGACACCCAATATCAATGTAAACAAGAAGCATGAGCTCAATGCAATGTCGATTGGTTTATAAATACATCCTTTCCTATAAATCCATTTATTTCTCCCCCAAACTCATGAGAAATACACCAAGATGCCCATTCTGCATATGAACAAAGTGAGGCAGAGTGCAATAAGGCTAGTAAATAGAGAAGCCTGGATTTTTGTTGGGCTAACCTGGCTCCAGAGTCAATGTTATAAGCACTGAGTTTTTTTCTTTTAAGGTGGTGCATTGGTGTGGTTTCCTTGTACTTTGAGAACTTTCTAACAAATAGTTCATATAATAAATATTTTTTATTAAGCAGAGGTTTTTTAAAAAAAGCATTATGCAGTTCAGTTCTCGTTGGTTAAAATGGAATTTAAAAAACAACTTTTTGGGTTATCTGTTGGAGGAAATGGAAAACCCTCCCCAAAGATAAACAGTGTTTGGTTTCTAAGGGCTACCAGCAGTAATAACAGTTGATTAAAAGCTCCCCAGGTGTTTTGGGTCACCATCTTAGTGGTTTAGATTTTCTATTCTCACTCTCCTAGGATTTGGGGCAAGTCTGCCTGTAAATAACCAAGATACACCTCAAGAGAGGGAGTGCCTTGTTCATTGTGCAACAGAGTGAGTGCCCTTTTGAATTGCTGGGCCTTTCCAGGAACATTGTGCTGTTTTCTTAAAGGTTAAAGGTATGGTGATTTCTTCTGTACCTCTCAGCAGGAAAAGTCCTCAGTTTGGACCTTGAGAAGTTCTTTTCTGTCTTTGGTATCTCATAACCGTAATCTAGGTCAGAGAGATGAAGAAGAATTCATTCTTTCGAGGAACCTAAACATGTTGGCTGATGAGATGACCAGAGGTCTGGATTTGGTCCATGTAAGTGGTGGGAGCACGTAGATGACAAAAGATTGGCCATGTCGGTAATTGTTGACTTGGGTGGTGGCTCTTAGCCATTTATTGTACGATTTATTGTAATGTTCTCCACTTTTGTGTATGTTTGGCATTTTCCATAATAAAAACGTTTAAATACAGTTTATTCATAAAGAAGCTATTTATTGAGTACATGCTATGTGCTGGACATTGTTCTAAGATGCTTGAGGTACATTAGCGAGCAAGAGTTAGAAATCTTGGCCCTGTAGAATGTGCTTTCCAATTACACATGGGGGACGCAGATGGAACACCATAGGGTAAACACGATAAATTCCTGAGTCTTATGGTATATTAGAAAATGATAAGTGCTACGGAAAAGACAGAGTGAAGATCAGAGAGCGTAGAATGACAGAGGAAAGGGCCAGGGTCTGAGGTTTGGGGCATTAAAATTGGGAAAAACATACAGAGGATGCAAAGAGGAGCAGCAGAAAGGGTGAGGGGTCAATCAGAAAGGATGAAGGGCTCAGAGGAGGGAGGCTGAGTGGGAACCCTGTGGAAAATGTCAACCACTCACCTGATAGGCTTACCTAGCAAATGAAGGGAGAGTCTCTTAGGCGGGCACTCAACAAAGTGGCTGCAAAAATGTGCACAGAAATCTATTTGAATCATTGAATTGTTGGTAGTAAGAGTGGGGGAAAGGTGACCAGGGAAAGAAATTTGATATAGGAAGCTTTTTGTAATTGCCTCTCTCTGTTTACCTCTTAGACTCGATGCTTTGAAGGCAAAGGCTTATTATCTTTCTAGTGCTTGGCTCAGTACCTAGTACAGCTTTCATGTATTCGCCGAATGAACGAGCAAAAAGTACATGGAATTCTGGAGTCAAGCTATGACCTGCCTCACTGGGGCTGCCCAACACAGCCAGACCAGCTGCAGACAAACCCCTTGAGAGCATCCGTGGGAGAGCAAGGGGTTCCCCTCAATGGCACTGATGACCGGTGTTTGGACATCTCCCCCCAAATTTCAGTCTGTCGAGCCCATCGTCCATGAACTGAAACCTATCCCAGGTATTAAAATAGCACCCTTTGTCTTTACTGATTGGCCTCAAGCATGGAAGGGTGCACACCTTACAGAACAGAGACACATTAGAATAAGGAATTTTTTTTTCCAATTGAGAAAGTTACCTTAAAAAAAAAACCAGACATAGAAATGGGAAAGGAGTTAGTGAATGTACTATAGAATAGAACAAAAATTTCATCATAAGTCATTTTTTCTGAAAAATTAGCTGTCATGAGTTTTTGTTAAGCTTATAAATAGATTTTTGCCATAGATGGCTGTGTTTCCACACCTCAATATATGATGGTCTTTTATCTTTCTTCCAAATGGAGACATAATTACAAAGATGGCAGAGAATAGTTACCTCCTTGATGCTGAGTTCTGGAATATACAGGGAGAAGAAATTGCTGTTGTCACGATACTGAACGGAGGGGAAAGAACAGCCCCGGAACTTCAGAGTGAGCAGTTGCAAGACATGGAGGTATACAAGGCCCGGGGAAGGGAGGAAAGTCTTACCAAATGCTGTGAGCAAAGCCCCAAGCATCTGTGACCCTACAGAGGAGCCAGCCCCCCACCTGGCAGCTGCACCACTCCTTACAGCAACCTGCCTGCTGACAGCAACTCTTCTGTCCATAGCAGCCCTGCCCGCAGCCGCAGCCACACAAGCTGCAGCCACAAGGGCTGCACGAGCAGCAGACCACGGGGACCCTGCAGCAGCCCCCACAGCAGCCGCGGCAGCAGGGGCAGCAGGCAGAACAACAGCCCCCCACCCCACCACCACCGTAGCACCTGCAGGTGGTGCAGCCACAGCCGCAGCTCCCCATGGGGTCAGGAGGACTCAGGAGAGATGAGGAGCATATTTAGGAGGTGAGGGAGGTCTGCGCTGTCTTCTGCGGGGGTCCCTACCTACCATCCTGAGGGAATGGTGATGGAGTGACCTAGGACACATGACCAATGGCTTCTGCCTGGTTACTTTTTATTCCAGTATTCTGAAAAGAATCTAGAGTTCTTTCTCCTTTAAATCCCACTGGAAACATATAACATAATAAAAAAGCTAAACTTTAGAAAAACCTTTTCATGTTAAGAAATCAGGTCTCATAGATGTAAAACTCAGAGGGTGTGAGGTACGAGAAAGGGAACCTGAATGCCTTCTCACTCAGTAGAATTTGGGGAGAACAAAAGAAAAAGACAGAAGGAGTATATTGGTGTGTATCTTATCTTCTTCTGGGGATGCTCTGTTCAGCTTGGGAGAGTGATGCCGTGTGAGCCCCAGATCCACATGAGGGGTAGAGACACAGAACATCTCCTTGCACCGTGAAGTAGAGAAGGATGCGGATGGCGCTGGCTGGTGACATTGCCAGGGGTCACTGGCAGGAGTAAGATGATCCAGGAACGAAGGGCTCAGGGCAGACAGCCATTACTAGGATCAGGTGGGAGCTGCAACCCGTCTTCCAGGCCATCCACAAACAGCAGAGAGAGTCAAGTTGGGGCCGTGTCATCAAGGAAGGACCGCCTGGTCTTGACTGGGGCCAGGAGACGAGTTCTACCCCTACGTGGGCTGCTTAAGTTTATCGGAGCCACAGGTTATACCTAAATCTCCCTGTTGTCATATAAATGTATACCATGGGTTGGCAGATGGACGAGGTGGGGAAATGTGTATTTTTCAGAGCAAATCATCACCACCTTTTAAACACACAACTGAAAGTACACATCCTTCTGATAATGAGCAATATGGAAATGTCATTCATTATGTCATCCATATCTGATGTGCTGACTTGCAAACTCAAAGAAAAAGATGGTGTCATGGTTGGACAAAACAGAATTAAAGCAATTATGAAAGTATCTTGTGTAATCGAAATATTGTACTGGCATCTTCCAACTAAGTTTTCCTTGGATTTTGAACTATATTAGAGGCACCACCCTCTCTCTGGCTTCTCCCACTAAGATGTTTGATGAATTTCCAAAGATGGCTAAGACTCTTTCCATGACTTCAAAATATTTAATGAAAAAGAAAGAATATTTCTCTACAGAGGAACTGTAAGAACACTTCTCTGTCCCAGAGAGAGCCTGTGTCTTTCTTAGTGATACATAAAAGAGTGGTATTTCTTATTGTAATTCCTGGGAGGGGGGTGGAATACCCCGGGGCAAAATACCTTTGAAACCAAAATCAGTCAAAGGGAGAAATAAAGTGGGAGAAACCCATTTATTGCTTACGAACAGTCATTCATTTCTGCTCTCCTGTGTCTCTCAGGACTGGGCCGCAGAAGAAGGGACCCCACCCAACCTTTCCGGTCCAGATATGCCCTTGCTCTCCCTTGTAACTACCTTTAGATACGGAGATAAACTACTTCTCTCCACCCCTTGGAAACACCTATTAATATGGAGATGCACTAAAGCCAGGCAAGAGATTCTGGAAATATTTCCATTTTACCCACACTTACGAATAATGACGTCCTGGGTTCAATGAAATATGAAACAGTTAAAAGTTTAAAGAAGTAAAAAAAGGTAACAGAAATTGGACAAAGGAGCACAAAGCTATCAACAGTGACCAAATAATTTGCCAAGGAACCAAATTCTTAGAACTTCAAGAAATGAAAAATGAAATAACAATTTAAAAACTCAAAAAAACTAGAAAGCTTAAACAGATTATCAGACACAGCTGAGGAGAAAATCAGTCCAGAAAGCACAGGCAAATAAATTACCCAGAATTCAACACAGAGAGGCAAAGAGATGAAAACTATGAAATGGTGAGGAGACATAGACAAAAGAGTTTTATCACAGTGGTTCCCAAGCAGAGGTGCTACTGTTTACCTTAAGGGTCATTCGGAAATACAGGAAGGTACATTCAGCACCATGGCAACATTTAGTGTCTGGGAACCAAGAATGTAAAATGTACTATAATGTAAGGAATAATCCCACACAAAGAACCTTCCCATGCAAATTTACAATAGTGTTTCTGTTGAGAAATTTTAGTTTAACGATTGAAGATGAAGAAGATAAAGCAGAGAATGGAGAACACATAAAGGTCAAAGATAATGTTGATTTTCCAGAGATATTGGCGCCAAACCTCCAATTCAAGTATGTTAACAAATACCGATTCAGAAGCAAAAAAATTTTTTTTATCTACACACAGTGTAGTGAAACTGAAGAATACAAAAGAAAATAAAGTCTAAACTAGCCTCCCAAAAAAGGGAAAATTACCTACAAAGACATGATCATTAACCCAAGAGCGTTTGTCTCAACACAATGGAACTCAGAAAACATTGGAGTATAAATGTCAACCTGGAATTGCATCCAAAAGAAATTCTTTCCAGAGCTTTTACCACAGAGGAGGATAGTCCATCTACTAGACTGAATTCGTATGCATATCTGTAGATAAATATTTTGTGTCACTTTTGGTTATCTACAAAGTACAGATCTGTAAAACAGGTCACTGGCAATGAAAAGGAAGAATGTGCTCTAGAGTCTAGACACTGTCTAGTTCTTTACTGATGCACAAATTCTTCTCTACATATTACGCACCTCATATTCAACTGAAAAGTAAAAAAAACAAGATAAAAGCAACTTCACTCTGACCCAACCACTTGATGTCCCTTTACTCTTACAGAGGCTGAAAAACATCACCTGGAGTTGGGGGTGGTATCCAGCTGGTGTCTACATTGGGTGAGAGCTGCAGTGAGAGCCTTTCCTAAATCTGTGGTTCTAGGACTTTAAGCCACTGAGCACAAAATTCTAAAGAAATTCTGAATTAGGTTCCTTTGATCCTATCAGTCTGGAGAAGATGTTGGCTTAGATTTTTTTCCCCAGTTACCTATTTTCCCAAGAAGATCTGGATCCAAGAGCTGAGTTTGTGTGTGACTTTACAAAAGTAGTTGGCCTTGGCAGGATGTATGCTTCAGTGTCTGGACTACGTTCTGACACTTTGGCAGAGGAGGGAGGTGGCTCAGAGGGATGCAGAAGCTGGGTGATCACAGATACCAGTAACAGCAGAAGCAGAAATCACAACTCACCCACAAAGGAATAAAACAAAGGAATAAAAATAAAACAGAATTGAGAAAAGGTAACTCGCTCAATTTTCCAACATCCTGTTTTCCTCAACAATGGAGGAAGGAAGGGGGTGGTTTGATACAGTATTTTGGTGGTGCTTCAGAGAGCTGTTTTGTTTGTACTGCTGACCTGCCCAGCTTTAAATTTCTACATGCTGCATGACTTGGGCAAAATTACTCAGTGTTTTTGAACCTTAATTTTCTCACCTAGAAAATGGGGACAAGAATAGTCTTCCTTCGTAAGATTACTGTAAGAAGTAAATGGGATAAGACATGCATGTCAAGGACTGGAGAGTGCCCAGTACACACTAAGGCCCCGTAAGAATTGGCTAATACAACTACTAATAATTATTTCTCTAAATGTAAAATGTTCAGGCATAAATGCTTTCTCAAGCTGCCTGAGTGTTGATTCAGAGACCACAGTTTCCTAAGACAGTCACCATTGCGAGTATCTCGTAGTACTACATAATTACATAGGAGGATACATGGTTGGGTTTTGGAAGTGATGGTCACTAAACTAGTAGGAAAATCAGAGGTCTTGAGAAGAAAGAGTCTGCATGAGGTTGAAAATATTGAATTGCCCTAGAGGAGGCTCCATCTAAAGTAGACCTCTTGTTAATAACTGAATGCTTGATATGAACGAGGCATTGTTCTAGGTCTTGCAATTAGCTTGTTTTTGATTAAGAGGTTTAGGAACGCCACCCTCCGTGTTTTCTATTTGTAGCAGAGAAATAGAAATTAAAAACTCTCTTCACTGCCTATAGCATCAGCTTCTGTTCCGTCTGATCCTGGCCCAAATTAGAACAACATATGCTGGCTTTATCTAAATTTATGAATTAAAAAAAAAATTTCCCTGCTTTAACCCTAAAGAGTAAATCAAAAATTAATTTTATTCCAGGTATATGAATTTCAGCTAAGTGCTTAACTTTACATTTCTGTTATCCAATTTTGGTGGATCCTGTCCCCAATCCCCAATCTGTATCTTTATAGTCAGAGCTTATTCTGGGGACAGTGTAGGAAATGGTGGGTTTTGAAGAAGAGTGTAAAACACTGTTGCCAAAATAATGTGGGCATTTTTGATGATGAGAATCAAATCATTTACATTTTCTTATTACTAGGTTAGGTCTTCCAGACCTTTAGAATTTTTTTTTTTAAGTGGTGGGGTGGTGAAAAAATAGTGGGGGATCGGGCTGTACCCACTCCACAGACGCTATTATTTGCCTCACTGAATTCGACTTTCTGTCCCTCAGGCACGATGACTCAGAAAGAAAGGGGATATATCTTGAGGGGTAAAAGGAGACTAATATTAACCCAAGCAAATTCTTAGGGAATTTGGGAGGGCACACCCCACTCTCAGTTCCCTTCTATTACACACAAAATGAAAATCTTGGGCAGCGTGTCATTCCATTTTGCTTCTTCATGGACATCATTTCCCTCTCCTGTCTTTCACAACCACTATAAGGTCAACTGCCCTGATGTAAGAATGTGTGTAGACTTCAGGGTCATTGCATAAAGTCCACAGTGCTGACAGGCACCCGCCGAGCCCTGTGAGCACCCTCCACATTATAAGGAGACGAATGCTGGCGATGCTGGGAGGAGGTGGTTCGAAAACAGGTTGTAAGTGATGTAATAGGAAAAATGAGACAGCACATTAATATTTGCAATAAAGGGAGGCAGATGTCAGAATCTTAATTCATATTATATGGATGAATGAAGGGACCAAATCTCTTTGAGATCCTGGAAAGGGACCCTTTATCAAAGAAAAGGATGGGGGGAAAATACAACCAACTTGGGAGACAGAAATTAAAGTGAAATGTCATAGAGGAAAAGGGCATGTGTGTGGTCTCAAAACTTCAACCCAATGAGATGTTCCAGGAAGAAAAATGTGACTTTGGAAAAGACCAGTGACACAAGGTTAAAATAGGAAGCTTGTGAAATAGCAGGATCTGATCACTAACAAAATTAGGTGCTGGGAAAAATCCAACAACTTAGTTTCTCCAAGAGGTGGTTGGTATAGTAGGAGTGATTTATTTTTAATACAAGGAAAAAACAATTCTCTCTTGATACAAAGGTGGTTTCATAAATCTGTGGCAATGGAACTCTTATTTCCTGTCTGCCCAGGATTGCGGCATGCCAAGACTTCAAGTGCTTCATTGCTCAATCAAAATTGGTGGCAGGTGTTATCTGGTCTGCCCTACAGACAGGAACTTTGAGGTGGTGGCTGATTGTGGCTGGCTTGGTGTCCCAGGGGAGCAAAGTACTAAACTCCGTGCTCACCTGGCTAATTTTATCTTTTGCTGGCTAACACTATCGTTTTGCGTAAAGCCTCCTCTTCTCTTGCTTTTCCTTTTAAGACCATAAAGGTAAGCCTAGAAAAGCTTTACCATCTGTTGAAGGAAACAGCTGATAAAAGACATCTTTCAAGTATTTGCTTCAGACACTATTTCCACTAAATATGGAGCCACTCCTGCTTGAGCTTAGTAGGGTAAAATAAAGTATGGAAAATTATACACTCTAGAGGAAAGAAAAAAACATTTATATCAGAACAGAGAGGGAAATAGCAAAATAGTAATTAGTATGAAATTGTTATTTCTACTCCTCATTGGGTCTGTCCTTTACATGAGTCTAATAATAATTAAAATCTCATTGATTGTATAATTTTCCCCAGGTTAAAAAGGGGCTGCAACATACTCAAAATTATATGCCCTCAGGCCCATAATAAAGGCAAAGCACCCTTGTAGCAACCTCCAACACTTGGTTAGTGGTACCAGCAACAGTCTGGAATGGGGGGTCCTTGAGGAAGGAAAAGAAGGAGCCCTCACCCCCTGTCGGCTCTCAGGCTTCACAGGTAGAGCCGCTCTCAAGGCAGATGCTCCTCCACCTGCCATCTGAACTTTCAATGCAGGAAGCTTTGCAGGTGGGGACTGAGCCACCCTATCACCTGATGCTAGCGCTAGACGTCACTAGCAATAAATAGTACAGGATCCCTTTGGTCAAAGGAACAACTTTTGGGGGCTCAGATGATTCAAAGAAGAGGTTCTTAAACATCCACTGAACTCATTTCAAGAATGTATGATGTGTTACTCAGCCATAAAAAAGAATGAACTCTAGGTTTGCAACAACACGGATGGACCTAGAAGGTATTATGCTAAGTGAAATAAATCAGAGAAAGACAAATACTATACAATTTCACTTATACGTGAAATCTAAACATCAAAACAAAAGGGACACACTCATAGATATAGGAAACCAACTGTTGGTTACCAGAGAAGAAAGTCAGGGTTTGGGTAAAATATGTGAAGGGGATTAAAAGATACAAACTTCCAGTTATGAAATAAGTCAGTCCCAGGGATGTAATGTACAGCACAGAGAATATCGTCAGTTATATTGGAGTAAGGTTGCATGGCATGACAGATGGTGACTAAATTTATTATGGGGGTCATTTTTTAATGTTTAAAAATATCAAATCACTATGATGTACACCTGAAACTAACAGCATACTGTATGTCAACTATACATCAATTTTAAAAAAGAATGCATGCTGCATTTATTATCAGTTAAGGTAATATGTGACCATTTAATAATATGCATCACTTTTAGATGACAACTGCAATATAATAAGTTATAAGAAACACATACTTGGTCATTCCTATGAGCAAATATCTATTTCTTAAGTATATCTGGTCTCCATCCACAGTTCCAGAAGAAGCTGCACAGTGTTAAAGGTGAAATGGGTGTTTGGTCATGTTAATGAGAGACTTTTGGACCCCACCCGAGGGCGGGGGCTGGAGGTTGGATCAGCCACTGGCCAATGATTTGGTCAATCATGACTATGCAATGAAGCCCCTCACAAAAACCCCCGGAGAAGAGCAGACCTCTTGTATTCTGCTTCTGTGTCAGAGAGAACTTCCATGCTTGGGAAACCAGAAAGCAGCCTCATTCCACGGAGCCAGGCCCCAAGCTCCACGAGGATACGAGCTCCTTTATTTGGGACCTTGCCTTATGTATCTCTTCCTCTGGCTGTTACCTTGTATCCTTTACAGAATCCTTTATTAAACTGGTAAACGTGTTTTCCTGGTTTGCTTTAGCAAATTAATGGAATCCAAGCGGGGAGGTCATGGGAACCTCCAATCTGTAGCCAGTAGGTCAGAGCACAGGTAAACTGCCTGGGGTTTGCAACTGGCATCTGGAGTTGGGGGTGGAAGGGAGTCTTGTAGGACAGAGCCCTTGACCTGGAATCGGGTGCTGTGTCCAGGCAGACAGCATCAAAAATGAGTTGAGTTCTCGGACTCCCTGCTGGTGTTTGAGAATTGCTTGGTGTTGTGTTTGTCAGAATCCTCCCTCCCCCCCACAATGCACACATTGGAATTGGGCTCGGGAATCCAAAAGGCGTTGTATACTATTACTGCTGTATGATATACTACTGTATGCATATGAAAAACAATATAGCAACCTTAAGGAGTATACAACACAGTTTCAAACTTTGAGAGTCACCAGGACAGAGAAGGAAATAAACAAGGCCATGGAACAACTTGAAAATAAAGAGAAAAAGGACCTGAGACTATCATGCCCCACCCAGCAGGTAGAAGAGTTCAGGCTTTGCATCCTTACAGAACTGGATTGTAAACTGCATGACCCTGGGCAAGTTGGGTGTTCTCTCCCTGAATGTCTGGTTTCTTATCTGCCAAATGGAGACAGTATGTACTTTGCACACTTTTCAAAGCATTAGAAAAAAGCAATGGAAAGCATGTAGTATAAATGTCTAGGTATTAGGATAAAAAAAAGTTAGGTGTTAGGTTAAAAGTGGCAGCAACCAGCAGGGTTATTTTTGTATGCTTGTTGGTATTATGTGCTAGGAAGAAATGATTTCGTTTTGAGAAGGATTGCATACTTGAAAGGCAATCTGAGTACTCAGTCTCAAGAAATGTGGGAAGACAGGTACAACCAGACTGTAGTAGGTTGCTAGAAGTCATATTTAAGGGTGCTTACTTAAATTAAAGAGCTATTAAAAGAAGATGAGTTGTATTTTACTACCCAAGTAATTCCAGGTGGTGAGTTTTTGTGGTCTGGAGAATTCCAGATATTTGTGAATATCTCTTTTCCTCAGTGTAGCCCTGCCATACCACTTTGTATAGCCCTAAACTGGGCAGCATGAAGAGCTGACACTCAGGTGACCCCTTTTTGGAAAAGCATTCTGGGCAGGGGTGTCAGGGTGGTTCTCAGCTTGGCGTGGGGTGCATAGGAACCTGGAGGATCACTGAGTAGCAGCTTAAAGTTGCACACGGGACATTCTACTACCTCCCCCTGGAAAGGCATTCCAGGATCTCCATGAAAGAAGGGGACAATCCCAAAGTCGTTGTGACAAGTCTCATCTCCTACCTTTGTGAATGGCCATTGTGGGATGTGCCTCAGGGGTTTGCTGTTGGGAGAACTGGACCAGTAGGGAGACCCTGTGAAAATAAAATACAGTGTTCCTCGGTTCACTGCCTCAAACTGTGACCACTCCATCAATAACTCCAGTGCTTGTTAAATGTGCAGGGTCTTGAGCTTCAAACCTGACTTATAAAGTCAAAAGCTGTACAGATGAGACCAGGACATCTGCGTTTTTACCAAGCCCCCCAGATGACTCTGATGCTCGAAGCTATTCATGACAGCCTTTTGCTAAATGGCCTGTGTGAAGAGGAGCAAAAGACGAGGCAGGAACATAAACCCATCATCATAAACCCCTCATCTGGGACAGTCACCCAAACACTGGGATAAAGGTGGAATTGTGGGAGTGCGCGCATCTGAGCATTTGAGAGGCAGGATTCCAGCAGCCCCAGAAGCCTCACCAGCAGCTCTCAGAGCCGGGGTTGAATGTCAAAGCTAATAAGGGTGCTTCTTACCCAGGAGTCCTGTGGTGATTGCTGAGAACCTCAGCTCTTCTTTATGGCCCCAGACTCTGGCCTCTCACATCCCCATCAATAATTTTCTATTAAGTTTATTTCTGATTTTCTCAAGCCAAATTCAGAGGGCAGGAATGCCAGAGTAGGCAAAAAGATGAGAAAAGGCAGAGGAATGTCAGCATGTGCAGGACAGCAGAAGTGATCATAGGTCCATGAAAGGTATGGAAAAGAGAAGACCAGAAGTTCAGCTCAAAATTCAACTTTGAAGTTCTCCAAACAATCCATGCTCAGAGTAGACAGAAATACAGTGGACAAAAAATGAGACTGGGCTTCTGGGAGCACAAGAAAATTAATGACCCTCATAAGGCTCCTCAATGACTCAGCAGACAGTCATTTCATCAGTTACTTATACAAGAAAGACCAAGAAAATCCCAGAAGCATCCCATGTAGAAGAGCTCCGTACTTAGGTCCTGTCAGTAGAAATAAGTCTCCTCAACTTACCACTAGCAAATTTTTTCATTGTCATCCTTGCTCTTGACGGATACAATTAATTCTCTGATTGTCTTTGCCACCTACTCTGTTTAAGGAAGAGATTTGTTGATATACAGAGGATCAATATTTACCTCAAGGAAGAGAACAGTCTATGTATTGGGTCTCCAAATGAGTCTCCCCCGTGTGGGCCCACCCTGTGAAAGGGTAGAGTGGGTGGTAGATAATGTGGGGTGATGCAGAAGGTCGTCCCTCCCAAGGTTCTGCCGCGGAGAGCAGGAACTCCAGCCAAAGGTACCCACTCTTTCCTGCGCAGCATCATCGTCCATGGCGAGCACTGTCTCTCACCTCCTTTCAAAGTAAAATTACCAGAGGACCCGTTGGTTGTTACTAGCAGGTGAGGGTGAATGTGCTTATATTAACACCTCCATCTCTCACTGCGGACAGGATTGTTCCAGCTGAGAATATCGGAAGCCAGCTATTGAACACATGAGTTCTTTAACCCGTGATGTCTGTTTCCAGGTTTTCTTTTATATCTAATGGCACACAGTAACTCCAGGGGAAAAATCCCAAGGCCAAATACCTTTGAAACCGAAATCAATCAAAGGGAGAAGTAAAGTTTAAGAAACCCATTTATTTCTTACAAGCAGTTGTCCTGCGTCTCTCTCAACGGGCTGCAGAAGAAGAGAGAGCTCCACCCAACCTCAGATAAGCCCTGGCACACCCTTGGAATTACCTATTCATCTGGAGATGGTCTACTCCTCTCCACCCCTTGGGAACACCTCTTGATATGGAGGTGCACTAAAGCCAGGTAAGAGATTCTGAAAATATTGCAATTTTAGCCCCTCACCTCCTTACACAAACACCCCTCCAACCCCACTCCCATTACGTCATGGTCAGCAGAGGAGGAGGGGCCTTGCGATCCAAGGAGAGAAGATCAAGTCTGTGAGACTCAGTGGGAGAGGGTCCACTCCAAGGTGGCCCTTATCTCAAGTGAATTAACCTCAGAAATACCTGTGAAAGATCCTGTGCTTCCTTGTCTGTTGGCAATTCAATGTCACCACCACCTCCCAGGGCCTCCTCCCTCCTGCGTGGAAGAAACCTGGGATGACACTGGCCTGAATTTGTTTCCCTCTGTGGGTGCAGGTCAGGCACTCCTGTGAGATTTGGAGAATAGAAAAGAAAAAAGGTGGTCAGAATTCTCCAAGATAGTCCTTGTAATTACAATCAAACTCTGCAGAATTCCTTCTCAAGGAGGCCTGTAGATAAATTTAAATTCCCTTTCCTTTAAAACATTTCAATTCAAACTTCCTGAAGCCTGTGAGAATAGTCTCTAATGTAACCAGCATATATAAAAATAAAACACCATACATTTAAACAATTACTGGAAAGTGTCAGGTATTGTAGTTTTAAACCCAGAAATCTGAGCAGAAATGTTTCCATGAAATCATAGAGTGCCCAGATTACCTGAGTCCTGTTAGATCTACTGTATAAAACATACTGGCTTTTACCACTTGGACACATTTGACACCTGACATATATAACTTCTATTGGTTCTCTTTCTCTGGAGCACCCTGACTGACACAATATTCCATCTTATGGCATATATTTTGAGAGCATTAGTTAATTGATCCAAGAAATGTTAAGTCCTACTAAATACTAGGAACACAGTAGGAACCCCAAGACGGATACTCCCTTCTGTTATGGCTTTTCTGTTTTAGAGGGAAGAAAGAGACAAAAACCAAATAAGCATGTTATTAGGTAACAGGTGGTAGCAAAGCAAGGCAATAGAGAGTGGCAGCGAAGGGCCATTGAGGACGGGGCGCTCTGAGAAGTACTCTCGGGAAAGGGGCATTTGAGCCCAGTCTCTACGGCGTGGTGGGGCGGGGCCTGCAGGTGCCGGAGGAAGGGTGTTCCAGCTGGTGGGGCGACAAGACGCATGGTCACGAGGAGGAAGCTCCCTTGACTGGTCTGCACGCAGCCCTGGAAGTATTTTGGTGCTATGGGAATACACTGCGCTGCAGTCGGGAGACGTCCTGTCACTTCCCCACAGTCATTTTACATCTCCCGGTCCCTGCATCCTTAGAGAACAGATGAAGGATTAGGGCCGGGTTGGTGTTTCATTCCTAGATGCCCTCAGTGGTCCTGCGTGCCACACCCTCCTCCCAGCAGTTCCCACGGTACAGATAAAGGCTCTGAGGAACATTCTGGTAAAGGAACCTGTATAACTTTACTTAACCCAGTGCTTCTAGACTTAATTTGGTCTCAAAACTCTATTTCTACTATTAACAGAATTTGGATTCATTGAAAACTTTTTAAGAAACACTGTACTAAGGAAGCCAATTCATCTCTGAGTTCTTAAGTTATCTGAATAATGAGACACAAAATCTCACATCATGCCCAGCTCTCTAGTTAACTAGTAGGACTCTTAAAAAAAAAGCAGACTGGAGGAAGAGCAGCTTTTAAGCTTATTTTTCACAATAGAGCCTTTCTTACATATAAATTCCCATGTGAAACATCAGCAAAGAAAATAGGTAAAATCGAAGGTGCTGGGCCGAAGCAGGAGTAGTGGGGAGTAGCAGGCAAACGCTGGTCTGGGTTCTGCGTGAAGCCCACGAGCTCTCTCTCCAGCATCACACTGCGCCCTCATGTCTCATCTTCAGAGAAAGTAAAGCTAACAGTCTATGGACATCTCTTCTTTCAAATTGCTACTTGCTAAGCAATCTCAAAGTGGAGTTCCCAAGCACCATTGTCATCAGCACCTGGGAGCTTGTTAGAAATGAAAATTCTCCATCTCACCCCTTTCCCACTTAAAACCCACTGCATCAGTAAAGGGGGCAGAGACCCAACAAGCCGTCCTCCAGGTAAGGAGCAGAACTATAACTCAGCCCATCACCCACGGATGGGAGAAGCCATTTTTGGTACCATGTGGCTGTTGTCAATAAAGTAAAAAAAAAAAAAAGGACTTGGGAACCGCCTGTGGAAAGCCTGTTCCCGATCATCTTTTCTTTAAAGGAAAAGTTCTGTGGTGATAATGTCCCTTGTCAAAAGCAGGGTTTGCATTGGCAAATGGTGGTGAAAACCCTGTAAAGCTAACCTGTGTTTAACATGTATATTGGGATGGTATTTCCAGCATATGAGTACTTTCTAGCCAGCCATGCGGAATCGATGATCTGTTCGCAGGGAGGCCAGATGAAGATGCACGGATGGATGAGAGCCATTTCGCCACAACTACAAGAGAATATGGCTTTCCTCCTTCCCCACAGGCTGCCCGACCCTTGTCGCCGGGTGCACGAGGACTCTGTTGGCTGAAAGCCTGAACAAGGGTGCCCTGGGAGTCAGCCTCCCACACAAAAGACGCCTTCATTTGCCACCATGGCCCACTTGCTCCCAAAACTTGATAACTTGATAAAGAAGACAGAGCAGCAAAAAGGAGAGCAGCAGTTATAAACATCAGTATCGCAAGGGAAAAATCAGTATAAAACAAATTTAAGGTAATGACTAAGCCGTGAGGAGACTTATCTATTTTTTTTTTAATTATAACTTGCTTAGAAAGGCAGATAACCTAAATGGGTGAGCTCCGCTTCATCATATCTGCAAATCATATAACATTTAATTTAAAAAGGTAACATTTAGTCTTTCATGAGAACACTTAAGTTTTCAAACAACCTCCATAGGGAGTCTAACCAATGTTCACCTAACTAAAGATATTTATGAGCAGGTGCAAAAACAGACTGGAAAAGTTCACTCATGTGTAAATAAGACTCATTTGTCCTATTCATATTTAACAATAATGAAAGTATGGATACTGGAGATTCAGGAGAGAGCATAGTTCATAAAAAATTGTAAATGTGAAGTGCATCATGCATTTTGTCCAGTTATCAAAAATTCAAATTAGGTATATCAGAATCTGTATCAGGTTACTAGGCCTGCTGTACCCAAATATTACAAATTGGGTGGTTTAAAACAACGGAAATGTATTGTCTCACAATTCTGGAGATTAGAAACCAAATCTAAGATGTCACTAGGACCAGTCTCCCTCTGGAACCTGCAGGGGAAGGTCCTTCCCTGCCTCTGCTAGCTTCTGGTGCTTGCTGGCAATCCCTGATGTTCTTGGCTAATGGATGTTTGACTCCAACCTTTGCCTTCATTGTCACATGGCCACCTCCTCCTTGTGTGTCTTTGTATCTGTATCTCTTCTTGTAAGCATCCCAGTCATACTGGATTGAATGCTCTCCCTACTTCATGTGACCTCATTGTAACTTAACTAATTATACCTTCACCAACTCTGCTTCCAAATAAGTCCCATTTTGAGGTATGGAGAGCTAAGACTTCAACATGCCTTGGAGAGTGGGGGACACAATTCAACTCCTGACAGTCCATCCTTCCATATTCATATCCTTCCCACATGCAAAATACATTCACCTCATTCCCAGCATTCCTAGATGTTTAACCACTCCAGCGTAAACTCTAAGCCTAAAGTCTCATCAAATTCCATCCAAAGTCCTGAATTTCATCATCAAAATGAGTATGGGTGATCACCTGGGTCATGACTCTTCTTAGGTGAAATTCTTCTCCATATGTGCACCTGTGAACTAGAGAACAAGTCATCCGCTTACAAAATACAATATCCAGGCACCGAAGAGACATTCTCATTCCAAAAAGGAGAAAGTGGAAGGGAAAAAGGAGTAATAGATTCCAAGCAAGTCTTAAAAACTAGCAGGGCAAGTTCCATTAGATTTCAAGCCCTGAGAACAATCATGTGGTGAAGCTCTGTCCTCCAGGTCTGATGAGACAGCCCCATCACCCTCTTGGCCCAAGGAGGTTCCGTCAGCCCCAGTTTCTGCCTTCGTGATTCTGCCTTGCGCATCATTCTCTCTCTGTCCCTTTCAGTCCAGGCTGGTGGTGTTTCTGCTGACATAAAATTCTCAAAAACCTTGTCCATGTCCAGTGCAGTTCACAGAGCTCCAAACCATCAGACAAGAGGGTCTTCCATGGAGATTTCCTGGATAATCCCATCTCCAGTCCTGACTTCTGCTGAAATGGTTGATAGGATCCACTAATCACACACCTAATCTCCTTAGCAAGTGATTGTCCAGCCACACTCTTGACGCTGTTTCTAAAGTACATGATCTGGGTAGGCTGAGAATCTTCCAAATCATCAAGGGCTGGTTCCTTTGCAGTTCTTTCCTCAATTTATCTCTTTCTCCTCACATTTTACTATAAGCAGCAAAGAGAAGCCAGGCTGCACCTTCCACACTGCTGAGAAATACCCAAGTAAAGTATCCAAGGTCATTGCTTACAAGTTCTACTTTCCTCCCAACAACAGAACATAATTCAACCATGTTCTCTGCCATTTTATAACAAAGAGATCCTTTCCTCCAGTGTCAAATAATATTTTCTCCTTTCTATCTGAGACCTCCCCAGAAGCACCTTTACATTCATATTTCTAGCAACATTCTATGCATGATGATAGGTGTATGCTGCAAGACAAGTCGTTACCTAATAGTTCCTCTCCTATCTGAGCCCTCACCAAAATTGCCTTTAATGTCCATATGTCTCTTTAAGGCATTCTAAGTTTTCTCTATCAAGTGCCTCAAAACTCCTCCAGCTTCTGCCCATTATCCAGTCCCCAAACCACTTACACACTATTAGGTATTTGTTACAGCAGCGCCACAGCCCCTCCCCCTGCCCCCGCACTGCCTGCCCAGTACCAAAATTGGCATCAACAATTCATTAATCCTTGTGATTTCCTGGGTGCAAAGAAAACATGCCCTTGAAATGTGTCTCTAGTCCTAGCTCATAGCCTTCAAATAGCAAGGTGAGTGAGGCGACCATTGAAAAGTGACCAGGAAGATCTGTCCAATCACCATTAAAAAGGGTGAGGCTACATCTTTGTTAACATCTTTATTTAATATGCCACCCATTGGTGGCAGTGCGCCAGGGCCCCCAGGCTCCAGGACTCCCCAGCTGAAAGATGCTGGGATAGACCAGTGTGGTGAACAGAAGCCTCCTGCTTTCAGTGCACCCAACTTCCTCAGGAAAAGCTACAAATGTGCACTTCGACATAATTAGGAGCAAATCAGAGTATTTGGTAACATTTTAACTGATTTCCAATGACCTTTGCAGCAACAGGTTAAAAATTAACTAAAAAGTATCACCTGCTTGAAATATGAAAAACTGCACCACTGGGATAGCCTGGAATTGTAAATACAGCATTTGCCCTTTTTAAAAGCTGTGATTCCACCATGAATTTAAAAAAGAGAAAAATGCCTGTGAATTAGAAAAAGAGCGTTGAGGAAGAGGTGCTTTCATCTTTCATGCAGAGTTCTTTGCTCCTTTCAGTCCAGGAACATTATACTCCCCATGTTTTCAAAGTGTTTCCTAGGGAGCTCTTAGCTTTACGCAAGCCATAAGGAAAGCCTTTCCATTCAACACTGTAGGCAGAATACCAACAGTAAAATGAACACACTACCGTCTTTTTGCAGTAAATGAGGATACCGGCAGGGGGCAAACTTAGAGCCCCTCCGAGTAAGACTAGTGGAAATCTCACATTCGGGAGGATTTGTTGCAGCTACTGATCCCGGTGCTCACGTTACGTGAATCTTCTCACTGCCGTGGTGATGGATTCTGTAATGCAGTCAGACCAACCCGTCTTCCCATTTTGCGATCAGCTTTCTACTTTAACAAACTGGCTGCAAACATTGAGGGTGGAATCGGAAGTTATCTCCAACATAGAAACCTGAAGTCACGGTGTCTGGAAGCAAAGCGCCTGCTCTCAAAAGTGCTGAGCGATATTTCATCCACACCAACACCTGAGATGTGGATTCAGAAGGAGGATTTGCGATTTCCTGGCTACAGCTTCTGTTGGGAACTGTGTGTTTCTGCTCTGCATGTTATTATTAGTATCCCAAGAATTACTACTCTCTAAAAAGTGCTTTCAAAAACTGCAAAGGATCAAACAGTGTAGAAATTATGACTTTTTATAAAACACGCAGTTATTTTAACCTGTCACTCTCCAGGGGATTATTTCTGATAGAGATATCTCTCTGGTTATTCCCCTTAGCTGCCAGCAGGCGGTTAAATTACTAATCCATGTAAACAATGATCTCAATTGCTTTACTTGCTTAAAACCTAGTTGTCCCAGGTTTTAGCCTGTTGCTTAAGCATTTCATACTCCACTAGAAACAGAGCAGTGCTGGCAAATGCCAGCAGTGTCTCTAAAGACGATGCTTTCCCAATCCATTGCCCTAGACGCTAATATGGAATATCCAGGTAAAGGCAGGACTCTAACCCATGCTAACCACCTGCAGCAGTGACACCGTTATGCCAGGAAATGTCCTCACAACTACACATTGCGATGGGCATTGCAAACCACCTGTGCAGGAGAGGAACGCTGGAACCTCAACACATTGACAAACTTGTCCAGGAACACAAGACTTGGAAGGGTGGTTGAGAGACTGAATTTGCTCAGCTACAAAGCCCGTGTTCCTCTTATCAGGTATTTCTCTTTTTATTATTCTAAAACTACTTCAAGAGTAATGTGAATATTCTTTTTTTTTTGGTATCATTAATATACAATTACATGAGCAACATTATGGTTACTAGACTCCCCCATCATCAAGTCCCCACCACCAACCCCATTACAGTCACTGTCCATCAGTGTAGTGAGATGCTATAGAATCACTACTTGTCTTCTCTGTGTTACACTGCCTTTTTGCCGTGACCCCCACCCCACATTATGTGTGCTAATCGTAATGCCTCTTTTTCCCCCTTATCCCTCCCTTCCCACCCATCCTCCCCAGTCCCTTTCCCTTTGGTAACTGTTAGTCTGTTCTTGGGTTCTGTGAGTCTGCTGCTGTTTTGTTCCTTCAGTTTTTGCTTTGTTCTTGTACTCTACACATGAGTGAAATCATTTGATACTTGTCTTTCTCCACCTGGCTTATTTCAGTGAGCATAATACCCTCTAGCTCCATCCATGTTGTTGCAAGTGGTAGGTTTTGTTTTCTTCTTATGGTTGAATAATACTCCATTGTGTATATGTACCACCTCTTCTTTATCCATTCATCTACTGATGGGCACTTAAGTTGCTTCAACGTGAATATTCTTGAGAATCAAATGGTGGTTTGTGGTTCCCACTCCAGAGAAGAACTTTAAGTAACTGGAACACTCGGAAAACATCTCGTTTTTATTATTTAAATTTTTCTGGTCGGTTAGAATTTTTCTGTTTGGTCCAAAGGCTGTACTTTGAACAAGCATTTCCAGGAGATCTTTGATGTGTAAGATACTGTGCTAGACTCTGGGTGACAAAGACGAATCCCTGGCTAACAAGCAGATGTGTGTGTCACCAGCTCGGCACCTTCCAAAGTCGTCAGTACTACACACTGGGTAGCTTATGCTTACTGACTGGCCTTGTCGGGACATGTAGTGCTGCATGTCAGCCCCACAACGTGAGGTCGGTATTATCATCTCCATTTACAGGTGAGTTATCTGAGGTACCAAAGAGGTCCAGTAACTTGCAAAAGGTCACATGCCTGTAAGTAGCCGAGAAGGATTTAGACCTTATGTGGCTCCAAAGCCCTGCCCTCGACTGCCCTTGACCGCCCTGCCATAGTTCTGCCTTGCCAGGTCTGGGACTGAGATGAGGCGGTAAGGACAGAGAGAAGCCGGCCAGGAGGCTTCGGGGAGGACGCAGTCATGAGTGAGGATGGGTTCTCTGGGAGCCTTTCTAAAAGACGGCCTCATCTTCCCTTCAGTTGGCCGACCTTACAGGTCCTCATCCTGAACGGAGGTTCTTGCTTTTCAGTATCAACAAAGGAAAAGGGGAAAAACAGGAACAGAGTGGAGGCTGTAATTCAAGTGAGAAAATACTCCTAAGTGTTGCATTTTAATTTTATCCATGATTTGATGTTGTCTAGGTGTCACATAATTCTTCTTCTGAAAATAGGTATTGAAAACAAATCATATCACCTAGGTAGATGACAGTTCAAAGTAATTTGAAGCTTCTAATGCTAAATCAATGCTCACTTTGAATTTGACACTTAGAAAAAGCAAAGCGTCTATCTGATTATCGATCTCCACTCTCTAAAGCCTATTTTATTCACCATTTAAAAATTCTCATTCCAATGAATTTCCAATTCATCAATAGCTAAAGGTTAACAAGCTCACGATGCAAAGCATGAAGCAGATGTTTGCTTAGCAATTGCGTCTGTTGAAAGCATCTTGCCTATCTAAATCCTACCAATCTTATCTTCTGCCTAAGAGTTCTGCCTTAGCAGAAATTCCTGATTTTTTTCTACTGCAAAAGGTTAAAGCAGAGTGTTACTGACTTATCTAAGAAATGCTTGAGAGCACTTTTTCATCACCGAGCCTGCCATTCCAGCTAAGATCAGTCACTTACACAGGGTTTTCAGGTAATCATTAGTATTCTCTTTAGACCCAGGAACCCAGAAGCAAAGATTCAGTTCCTGTGCTTTGACCTGTGATATATTTCCACTGTCACAGTGATTTTTTTTTAAGACTGGAGGACAATTGGGAACAGAATGTAAGTTTTATGAAAAGAAATCAATTGGATTGATGACCAGTCTTCTTACTTGCTTTTCTCCTTTTTTCTGCAACAGATTAACCATCCATGAATTATTGCCCAACATCACCAAGCCATTCCTGGGTCTTTCCCACAATAAGTCTCTGCTCCTTTGAATTTTTCTCAATGATGAAGCCATTCGAGCCATGTGTCATGCCTCACTTAGCAGGGCCGAATAAAAATCTAAGCCTCAGTGTGGTAAATTACTTAACATGCTTATCTTAGTCTTAAATCTTGTTAAAATGAGTATCTAAAGACTTGGGTACCAGCACTTCTTATCATGTCCAATTTGAACAAATAGGCCTTAATGATTTTCATATATTTGTCATGTACAAATATAAACTGTTTGCTGCAACAAAAATGGGGTGGGTGCAAAACAGCCTGCCTTTAATCTTTCAGTTGTACAAAAACAATATTGCAGAACCTCGTGGCTTATTATCATTACCCTAAAATAAAGTGATCCCTTTGAAGTTCTAAGTACAAATCTTAGAGGATAGTGAACGGTCTGCAGAGGAAAAACTTACTGAAAAGCATGTGAAAAATCTTCTGAAGATTTCCCCCTCTTTATTTAGAAACATTAAGGCTGTGTTTAACTTTTAGTCAGACCACAGGCTATCACCCTAAGGAGCCCCTTAGCTGGGAGTGCTCAAAGTGTGACCCTTGGACCAGCAAAGGCATCCACATCATCTGGGACCTTGTTAGAAATGTGAATTGTCAAGCGCATCCCAGATCCATTCGATCTGAATTCCTTGTTTTTTTTAATGAACGCTACAGGTGAATCTGATATATACTAAAATTTAAAAACCATTGCCTTATGCCATGGAGCAATAACAACATTAGACAAGGGACTGGAGAGGTTCCCTTTCTCTATGAAAAAAAAAATGTCTTCAGCATCAGTTTTACAGGTTGGTTATTCTGCAAATGGGGGATAAAAATTTTATCTCCGTTTTCCTCCCTTTCCCAGATACCTTCCTCCTTCCTGTACCCCATATCAAGAAAAATTTGTCCCCTAAACCAGTCAACCATCCCCCCTCGCAATAAACACAAGCGCATTCCAATCTTGAATGCCGTGGAGTGCAGACGTGTTTAGCTGGGAGGTATCCCGGGTCTGGAGTTACACTCCAAAGGCTCTCATAAAAAGCAGATCTGGAATGCAGTCACTAACTACACCTAAACATCAGAAAGAACAAGAATAAAGTTCCACCAAACTTTAAGAACACTTATGTAAAGTCTATCTGGGAACCCAAGGAGAGATAACAAACATCAGGTCAAAACAAAGACACCCTTGGGCTCAGTAAATCAGTGCATTTATTTGAGTGGTTTGAGCAAACAGGGATGGGTAACTTCTCTTATGTCATCTTCTATCCATTACAGATTCCTCCTATATAAGCTGCAGTAATCATGTACTATGGACGGGCTTAGATAATTTGCTAGTACAACCAGTGTCCCATGAGAAATTGCGACCAAAATTGACTTAAGCAAGAGAGATACTAAGCAGTTTCTCATGGTTCCTCCAGAGAGGCCCATTAAAGTCAGGCCAAGAATATGCAAGAGCGGAAATAGACGAACACGTTTCTTTTTCTGACATTCGATCTTGAATTGGCCATTTTTTCTGTATTTGCCTGATCGCCCAAATTGTATCTTGATGGTCTGCGCATTCACATACTGACGTGAATCAAAGGTGAAGATGGTCAGTCTCTGCCGGCACTAAAACATCCTTTTTAACCCTTATAGCTATGACTTTGAAGAAAAGGAAACTATTTTAAATGCTTTCAGGCAGCACTACCTGAGCAGCCCTGAACTACCTCTTTTCTCAGACTCAACAGTCTATGCAGTTCAAAGAATATTTTTTAAATGTAGGAAGCAGATAACTCAACTAAGAGCAATGACTGCTGTGGCTTTATACCTGGAGGAATGAGCCTGAGCCCACATATTATGGATATCTGTTATCTTTGCAGTTTGTTTCCTTGAATTTCAGTTTCCTGATGCTTTTCATCATATTGTCAGAAATCCACTGGACCTACTTTGGCACGTGTCCTGGGCTTGATACCTGTCATCTGTATAATGTATACGTCAGAGACCCATGGTGCACTTCACTTCCTGATGTTCTTGGGCTCACACCCTCCCCATTTAATCTTTCCTGTTTGGACATACTCCTACCTGGCGCTGCTCCTCCCCGTGTTTATCCTCACCGATTACATCCGCTACAAGCCAGTCATCGTCCTACTACCTACATCGTCCTACATAAAGGGATTAGCTTTATCGTCACCTGGCTGCTGCTCCTGTTTGGCCAAGGAGTGAAGGCCATGCAGGCTGTGGAGTTCTTCTACGGAATGGTCTCCGCCACCGAGGTGGCCTACTACGCCTACATCTACAGCGTGGTCAGCCCCGAGCACTACCAGAAAGTGAGTGGCTGATGCAGGAGTGTCACGCTGGTGGCCTACACGGTGGCCTCAGTGTTGGCCCAACTCCTGGTCTCCCTGGCCAGCCTGTCGTACTTTTACCTCAACGTCATAACCTTGGCCTCTGTCTCCGTGGCCTTTCTTGTCTCACTTTCTCTACCAATGCCTAAGAAGAGCATGCTTTTTCATGCAAATCCCAGCAAAGAAGCTCCTCCAAAGCCTCCAGGAAGGGATGCTTTCTTAGCGGGACCTCAAAAGGATCAGGGACCGGTCTGCCAAGGACGATTCACCATTTCAGGGAACGTGGATGATGGCCAGCTGAGCATCCCGAAGCCAGGAAATGTAGCTTTGAGAGTTTTTGTGCAGTGGTTCCAAGATTTGGAGGAGTGCTACTCCTCAAAGCATCTTTTTTATTGGTCCCTGTGGTGGGCTTTTTCCACAGCAGGTTTTAATCAGGTTTTAAACCATGTTCAAATCCTGTGGGATTACAAGGCACCATCCCAGAGTTCTACAATATAAAGTGGAACAACAGAAGCCCTTGCAACCTTTGGGGGCAGGTATACAAGCCTTTATCTTTTCAATGTACAAACGTGTATTTTTCCAAATATATTCTTGGATGACTTTGTTGTAGTGATTTCAACACTGAACACCAAATACTTGGAAAAAGAAGAGTTTTTGTCACAAAATTTAAAAGAGGCAATATATATAATAGAAGACTGATAAAGCTGTACATGAAAGCAAAGTTTCACACATCCCTAAAAATAAGTGTTGCAAGTTTGTGTCCCATTGATGAAACCTGGTTTGGCCATGAAAAATTGGCTTCTTTAAGCTTAAACTATCAAAACTCTTTCCTCTCTCCGACCTTTCAGTGACTACAGTCTTTAAAGTATGGCTTGCAAACCATTAATATGAGGTAGACAAGCGATGGCCCCATGGGCTACCAGAGTTAATAGTTTTTACATTTTTAAGAGGTTGTAAGGGTAAGAGAAGAATATATGAAAAGGGCTATTTTAAAATATATATAAATTTAGCCAAAAACAAACAAAGCAAAGGGTATATGATCCACAAGTCTCAATATCTACTATCTGGCCTTCACAGAATATAGATCTTGAAATCAATTTAGTGGATTTCTGACCAGCCTTTTTAAATTAAAGAACAGAAGAAAGAATAGAATAGAATAGAGAATAGAATAGAGAGCATATCAGCTTGTAAGTATAAGGTCTGCTTTGTGAAAATTTTTTTTATACACACATACATGTGCACTGGTCAACATATAAAGTATATTTCTTTTTCAAGCTATGGTCAAAGAAGTTTGAAAGCTACAGGTCTAGGAGCCACTTTATTTTCTCATAAGTTCCCATAAAAATGACCTAAATAATGTATTGGTATCTTTCCTTAACTCTTCATGTGAGGATTTGTTAAAGCTAGATGCCTTCTGTTTAAGACTCTTTTCCACACCCATATGCCCCCTTCCCTACCAAATACATATATTTGCTAGAATAATAGTTAAACCAGACTGGATTCTTACAACCTTCCATCCCGTTTCTTCTCCTCAACCAAGTTACTGCATAATCTTGTATGATTTTTCTCTCTGGCCTTTCATACGTATTATACTTTTATTTAGCTGTCATGAGTAAGAACAAGAGACACAGGAGCCCCTTAACGAATAGCAACGCTTGATTATGGAGAAAATGGCACCCAAGGACAAGAAGCACTGGGGGAAGGGGGAGTGGTGAGGTGGCAGAGGAAGCCCTCCAGGAGGATATGAATGTGCCTACATATTTACTGCTTTTCCTTGAGTTGGCTCATAAGTGTCTGCTTCCTCCTGATTTACCTATAGATGGATTTCTGAGACGGCATTTTGTCCAAGAGGTAACAGGCAGGGAGACTGAGTGACCTTGAGCAGGTCTCTGGGGGATGGAGGCTTTCCAGCTTCTGCTACTGGATTCACCCTTCAGCCCCGCCCTGTGCTTTCTGCTTTGGCAAAACTTCCCTCCCAACTGAGAAGCTATGATAGTTTTGCGGGGTCTAGATACTTGTCCATGCACTATTCCTTTTTTCCCAGGACACACTTTGTGAAGTTTGCAATGCTATTCTGAAGGAAGTGAGGTGAAGAGAGGGCGAGAAAGAGGGCTGATGCAAGAATGAATAGTCCAAGGTCAGAAGGGCAACACCCGAAGCCCTTTGAACTTAGCCCAACAATGCACATGGATTTTACCGACATAACAAAGCTTTTACATCAAATAAGACTTTGAAGATATTTATTTTTAAGTCAGGGTGTTCCACACCCACATATTTATTAACATTTCAGGGTCTATTGTTGAGGTAATATTCTCCTCATTTCTCTTTCTGGAAATTCCATGCTGACTCCTAGAAACCTGTAGTTGGATTTGTTTCACCTTAAACCTTTTCCTCTATAAGTACTTTCTCCTGGAAAGAAGGTGGGGGGGGGAGTAAACTCTCTTCTCTTCTGATAATGTGCCACTGCTTAGAGGCTGTATAGAAAAGGTACATTTTTCATAAAACTTATTCCCTAAAAGCTCTTTAAATACAAATATTAGTCTCTTTGTGCAACTGAGGATCTAAATTAGTATCAAAATTTTGGGCAAAACCTGGTGAAGTAGAATTGGTTTGCTGACCTAAGTCCTCATGTAAATTAAGGTATGTGTTTTAAAAAGAAAGCTGAGTTTAGAAAGAAACATGAGAGCTGACCACTTAGCTCACAGCACATCATAGGAACACATTAGAAGTATGTCATTTATGTAATGCACGTTACAGAATGGATTTCTCCTGGAGGTGACCACATGTGCTCCCAAGCTCTTGGTGAGCTGGGTCAGGGCCTGGATCAGGATTTCTCATCCTCAGCAATAATGACATTTTGGGTTGGGTAGTTCTCTGTCATGGGGAGCTGTCCTGTGTACTCTAAGATGGCCAGCAGCCTGAGGTGAGGGCCAGAGCCTTTATGACCCTTATTATACTCTATTAAAACCATACATTTATTTACCTAGTTTCTCCAGTGGGCTGTATTATTTTCCCACAGAGAAGCTCAAAAATGTTTGATGAATAAGTGAAGGAATGAGTGAGCAAATAAAGAAGGGAATGATCGAATACCGGGGCACGAGTGTGTGGAGAGAATTCTTGCAAAGAAGTTTGGTATCTTTCAGGGATAAGAAAGAGCTGGCATCCAAGCTGAAGACTGGCACCTCACTTGGTTACCAAGCGCTCACACTTGCCCATTTCTTACCCTCTTTGTATTGACCAAACTGTACTCATGCCTTCTCTCTCCTGCAGGCTCCTTACACCTGCTTGCCCCACCCCTGAGCAAGCGCAAAAAATGTGGAACGTGCTCCCCACCTTGTCAGCTTCTCCTGGGAGCAGGCTGACCACATGGGACACTTCCTGACAGACTCCACTGTCATTTCCCCTTGCTTGTCCAGCTTCCCCTCCAAAGATCCTGCTTATCTCTGCCTTGTTGCAAAGGATTACCCTCGGGAAAAAAAAACTCCTTTTCTGTTTGGTTTTAAGATGCTTGCAGATTTTAGCCATCAGAGTGGTCTCCCTTTTTCAGCAGTCTTTCTTCTCAACAAAGCCTCTCCTTACCAAAGTCCAGATTTGTTTTTATTGGACACTGGGTTTATGAGCCTGAGTTTTATCTTCTGCACAGGAAAGAGGGAAGAAAAAAAATGACCTCTATCCAGTCCTTTCCAGTGTGTGATTTATTGAAACCCAAACTCAGTTGATCCATTTCAAACTTTAAGAAAGAAAGATATGTACACTTCACAGAGCTGGATAGAGAGTTTTTTCATTCAATCAAAGTTCACAGTAACTCAATATTTTTTACCATCCCCTGAAAATGCTTCAATGCTTATACAATATGGATTTTAACAAAATGGTATGCCACTACATTATGCAGGGAAAGACAAAATGAAACATACATTGACGAGATGTAATGTACATTCCTTTCTCTTCAGGGGTGGTGGCAGCCTTCACAGTGGGCTAAGTGAAAGTCAACTGGGGTCTTCTGGGAGAGCTGGCCCCGGGGATCTTCTCAGCAGCAGAGACAGGATCTCTGTTTCTCATGCATTACATATCAACATCTGGGCATGCTGTGCTGGCTGCTTGATATTCAAGTCAAGTTACTTACATGTTTCTTATAACAATAGCAGCATAAGCACTTTTTTCTTTATCTAAACCTAAAGCAACAACATATATATCTTTATTCTTCTAGTTCCTCTGAAGACCATTTTGCTATGTTAAACAATGCAAAAAAATTCAAAGTTCTCACAATTAATAAAGTGATACATTCTCAGGTTTTGTTTTTAAATTTTTTTATATTTGATTTAAAAATAACTTCATTGACTTTTTTCTTTCATATTTTATTTTTGAAAGAATACTTAACATGAGATCTACCTTTTAAAGATTTTTAAGTGTGTCATACAGTACTGTAGAGTTGACATAGATGTGACTGCCTTATTTCACTTAGCATAGTGTCATCACGGTTCATCCATGCTGTCCCAGATTGCTGGATTTCCTTCTTTTTAAAGGCAGAATAATATTCTACTATGTGCATATACCTCATTTTCATTATCCATAAATCCATCAGTGGACAATTAGGTTGTTTCCACATCTTGGCTACCACGAATTGCACTGTAATAAACATGGAAGTGCTAGTATCTCTTCAAATCCTGACTTTAGTTATTTTGTATAAATACTCAGAAGTGGAATTGCTGGATCACATAGTAGTTCTAGTCCTTGTTTTTTGAGGAACCTCCATACTGTTTTCCATAGTAGTTGTACCATTTTACATTCCCACTAGCAGTGTACTGGCGTTCCAGTTTTTCCACATTGGCTAACTTTTATTTAGCAACATAATATAATGTGATTATACCCATTAGCTAAATTTAGTTTTCATTCCCAATTTTCCCTACTTACTTGAATAAGCATAATATAAACCTAGCTTGCATTAAGGAGTTAGCTGTTATTCTCATTGTTCCCCAAAATTCAATCATATTTTTGCTTTTGGCTGCTTTTAAGATTTTCTGCTTTTATTTTATTTTATTTATTTAACAATAATTTCATTGACTTTTTTCTTTCATATTCTTTTATTTTTGTTTGACTATATTTGTGTACTTTTGGGGGGGGGAGTGTGACTTTAAGCTTACCCTGTTCTTTTCTTATTGTTAGCCTGATCTTTCCTGCCCTTCAACACCCTAACAAGACGTAAATCTCTACTTTCCCCTATTATTATTTTAGAAGATATTCTAAACATTTTGTTTTCCCTTAGCAATCTAACTCTGATGGGGAAAAAGAATTCAAACCAAACCTAAATTAGCTTAGCTTAATGCTCCAGGCTACATTTAGAAGGAGGGAGAACCTGAAAGTCGGTAAAATAATTTTTTTCCAATTATAATGAATGTTCCACATTGAAAATGTAGATGTCTTGGACCTTTAAATATTGAGTAGCAGGTATGATCGAAGTATGCAGTATAGAAACTGCTGTAAATACAAGGAGAACTTGAAAGGATAAAAAGGACTCAGAGTTCTTATCCCATGACATATCAAGGGAACTAGAATTAAGTGAGACTATACAGGACCTGATTAATAAGGCTAATAAGATAGATCCAACAGGCAAGTTTCAAAGTCTATACATTGAAGAAATGCATATTATTTTGAAGTACCAATGGTGCATTTACAGACACTAATTCTAAAGAAAACCTTAGTAAATTCACAGAAGTATAAACAGCATATAGCATGTTTTCAAACACAATACAATAAAATTTAATAAAAAACAAACAGAAAAGTTGACACAAAAAAGAAAGCCAAATCACTAAGAAATAAACTATCACTTGAACAATTTTTTGTTTCAAACAGATTTCAAAACTGAAATGGCACCAGACTATATGTACCAGCCTATTAATTCCACAAATTCTAAGGCCTGGCTGCTCCTTTCAAGTGTTCTGCAAACCATATTTTCTACAAAAGCATAGCTAGATAGATGCTAGATTTCCCTCCCATTATATGCTGTTGACTCCAGTTGGTGCTCAAACTAGTGTCCTTTTCTTTGTTCTTGTACATTTCATTGTGCTTTCGAATGTTGGTAAAATCATTTTTCAGAGTTATTTGTACTGTCCCTGACCACAGCTTCCACAGAGCTAAAGGGCAAAAATACATTATTATTCTCTAATATTTATGAACAGATTGGTTTACAACCATCTTACTTTTCCATTGCATACCGTGAGGCAAGTCAATATTGTTCTACTAAAGAAACAAATAGGACCATTTGAAAAATAGTAAGCTTAATCGTCAGAATGTGATATGCTTTAGGAAAGAAGAAACACCCAAACTGTTTTGATGTATTGAAAACGTCTCAGAATGTTTTCTTATAAACGTGAAGGGAGGATGAGGTCAAGGACCTACACAGCCTGACAATGCTGAGCTTCTCAGCGACGGTGGAGACGGTCCCATAAGCCAACTGTCAGGGTTCGCCTAGAGAGTATGTCTAGAGCTTTCTACCCAAGACCCAGCCATTATCTTTCATCTAATTTGTCAGTTCAGTCAGATGATCAGTACGTTTAGTGGAAGAACTATTTTAGACATAATTTTGGTTACATTTAAAAAAATTATTTAATTGCTGGGCAGGTTAGAGCAAACCTAGGACTCTAACATCCGTACACATTCATAGTGGTGAAAAGACAAGAACTTAACTTCATAGATGTGTGAAATTCGGAGCTAAATGAAATTATCACTCACATATCCAATCAGCGTACTGATAGAGGACCATTTTCTGTATAGGTAACTCCAATCTCTATAACTTCACTCACGTCTAATCACCACTATAACTTCTAGACAAATTTTAAAATAAACATAGCAAGTGTAAGATAAATTTATCTCTAATGCAAAGGGTTAGTCTCCAGGTGTGGAGGAAATTCTGAGATTATTAACCACCCATGGTGTCAACCATCACGTGACACAAGGAGTTCCCATGAAGCAATGTGTGATTTTTCATATTTTTTTCATGATGTAAAAACTGAAAAATTTAACTAACTAGTGGTCAAAAAGTTATTGAGTACCAATTAATTATTTCCTGATGGAGAGTAAACTCTGCAAGGGTAGAGTCAAGCTTGTTCATTATCATGCCCCTTGTGCTCACCCTAGTTCTTACCTCATGGCAAGCACTTGGTTAGCATTTCTTGAAAAAAAATAAATGAATGGATATAATATAAAAAACAAAAAATCTTTGGCTATTCAATCTTTTTTAATTTAACTCTTTATTTTTATATAGGCACAAATGTTTTTTCTTTTTTAATGTTTAGAAAATGTTCTTATTCCTATGCTTTAAGTTTTAGGGTAAATTGGTAAATGCCAAAACGATAACACATGGAACATAAAGGATCAAATAAAATTTCAAGGTGATTCTATCTTTTAGATTATAGACTATTCCAGAAGCTCATCTCGATTTAGTGCTAAATGCCTCAAAGACAAACATGAATATGGTTCTTTTTCCAAGAATTTACTTGCTCTGAGCAACAGTAGCTTCATGTCTCCACCATGATCATTTAGGGACCGCGGAGGAGCGATCCAGTAGGAACTTCGAATAAGAGTATAGATAGTATGATTACATGTAATTTCAGGTACCTGGAGCAGAGATTTCCGGTGTTTGAATCCTAAAACTGAAAAATCTTATGATTCAATGCCACTTTCAGTCTGATATCAGAATTGTGCTTTCATCCGAATCCACTGTGTGCACAGGACTTAGCCAAAACCAAGCGATCACCAACAAGCTGTTGAAGCAACTGTACGAATTAAATCAAGATTGCATCTTGGAATAATGTGCATACTACAAGGGAATCTTCCATTTGATTTAAGCTAGGTTTCAAAAGCATCAATCTAGTATAACATTAGGAAAAAATTTAGCTGAACAAGAAATTCCTAAAAACATAAGGCCCATCTGGACCACCTGTTTCGTTCACTTTGGGGGACTTAGGGTTATTTATGTTTCCCATGAGGTGTAGGTAATTTTTTTGTGCTTAATTAATGCATTTTAATTGAATAACATAATTTTTAAATGGTTGTATTTGTTTTTTAATGTGATGATTTTGGGAGGAAATGTAAAAGTAGTTAAACCTTTTCATTTGGTTTCATATTTTTAAATAGATTCAGGTTGCAAATGTTTTAGCTAAATTATATGAAAGAATTCTTATGTATAGAACGCCTTCTTGTCTGACTAAATTAAAAAACCCAGTACAATTATTTAAAATGAATTAATTGCCAGATTGAATCAACTGTGAAATAATATGTGAGTTTCCCAGAGAAAAATTCATCTATTATTAGACTCTGAAACTGCTAACTTAGACAACCAATGATCCTCTGAACAATCTCCAAATAAGCAAAAATTCATCAGATTGACCTGTGTTTTCCCTCACTGATATGTTTAAAAGTGACCACTAAACCATATCTATATAGAATGTTCAATGTTCCCTAGTTGCAGAGTTTTAAAACTAGTTTACCTAGTTTTACTTTCTTATCATAATATATTACATCCCATGAAAGGCTAAAATACAACATTTTTCTATTCTATTTACCCTTCATTCCTTTTTCTGCTAGAGGAGCTCTTAGCAAGACAAGACACTGTCAACAAAAGTGTCTTGGGCTTCCTGAGAAGGGCAAAGTTCTTGGGAGCACAAGTCACTGCTCTGCCCACATACATGTTCTTTCAAAAGTCTTTCCCTTTGTACGCTGTTAGACCTCAGATGGCCATTAATCTCAGCATGGAACACTCCGCCCTGTTGTTCGGTATCAGCGCCCTCCTTGCCTTGGTGAGCCAGACGATTAAGCCCATAGCTGTGGTTCACAGCCGGCACTGGGGCTTCCACTCAGCATTCAGGTGAGCCCATTGCTTCTGTGCCCCCATTGACACAGAGGCGTATTTTTAAAACTAGGTATACACATACATGTATTTTTTAAATTAATTCATTAATTTTTTAAATAATTTATTTTGGTATCATTAATCTACAGTTACATGTGAAATATTATGGTGATTAAACTACCCGCTCCATCAGGTCCCCCCCACCAACCCCATTACAGTCACTGTCCATCAGCGTAGTGAGATGCTATGGAATCACTACTTGTCTTCTCTGAGTTGTACAGCCCTCCCCGTGCCCCCCCAACATTACATCTGCTAATCATAATGGCCTTTTTTCCCCTTATCCCTCCCTTCCCACCCATCTTCCCCACTCCCTTTCCCTTTGGTAACTATTAGTCCGTTCTTGGGTTCTGTGAGTCTGCTGCTGTTTTGTTCCTTCAGTTTTTTTCTTTGTTCTTATACTCCACATATGAGTGAAATCATTTGATATTTGTCTTTTTCGGCTTGGCTTATTTCACTGAGCATAATACCCTCTAGCTCCATCCATGTTGTTGCAAATGGTAGGATTTGTTTTCTTCTTATGGTTGAATAATATTCCATTGTGTATATGTACCACCTCTTCTTTATCCATTCATCTACTGATGGACACTTAGGTTGCTTCCATTTTTTGGCTATTGTAAATAGTGCTGCGATAAACATAGGGGTGCATCTGTCTTTTTCAAACTGGGCTGCTGCATTCTTAGGGTAAATTCCTAGGAGTGGAATTCCTGGGTCAAATGGTATTTCTATTTTGAGTTTTTTTGAGGAACCTCCATACTGCTTTCCACAATGGTTGAACTAATTTGCATTCCCACCAGCAGTGTAGGAGGGTTCCCTTTTCTCCACATCCTCACCAACATTTGTTGTTGTTTGTGTTTTGGATGTTGGCCATCCTCACTGGTGTGAGGTGATATCTCATTGTGGTTTTAATCTGCATTTCTCTGATGATTAGCGATGTGGAGCATCTTTTCATGTGCCTGTTGGCCATCTGAGTTTCTTCTTTGGAGAAGTGTCTATTCACGTCCTCTGCCCATTTCTTAATTGGATTATTTGCTTTTTGTTTGTTGAGGTGCATGAGTTCTTTATATATTTTGGATGTCAACCCCTTATCGGATACGTCATTTATGAATATATTCTCCCATACTGTAGGATGTCTTTTTGTTCTACTTATGGTGTCCTTTGCTGTACAGAAGCTTTTCAGCTTGATATAGTCCCACTTGTTCATTTTTGCTTTTGTTTCCCTTGCCCAGGGACATATGTTCATGAAGAAGTCGCTCATATTTATGTCTAAGAGATTTTAGCCTATGTTTTTTTCTAAGAGTTTTATGGTTTCATGACTTACATTCAGGTCTTTGATTCACCTTGAGTTTACCTTTGTGTATGGGGTTAGACAGTAGTCTAGTTTCATTCCCTTACATGTAGCTGTCCAGTTTTTCCAACACCAGCTGCTGAAGAGGCTGTCATCTCCCCATTGTATATCCAAGGCTCCTTTATCAAATATTAATTGACTGTAGATGTTTGGGTTAATGTTTGGATTTTCTATTCTGTTCCACTGATCTGTGGGTCTGTTTTTGTGCCAATACCAAATTGTCTTGATTACCGTGGCTTTGTAGTAGAGCTTGAAGTCAGGGTGTGTAATTCCCCCAGTTTTATTCCTCCTTCTCAGGATTGCTTTGGCTATTCGGGGTCTTTTGTGGTTCCATATGAATTTTAGAATTGTTTGTTCCAGTTCATTGAGGAAAGCTGTTGGTAGTTTCATAGGGATTGCATTGAATCTGTAGATTGCTTTAGATAGTATAGCCATTTTGACAATATTTATTCTACCTAGCCAAGAGCATGGGATGAATTTCCATTTTTTAGTGTCCTCTTTAATTTCTCTTAGGAGTGTCTTGTAGTTTTCAGAGTACAGGTCTTTCACTTCCTCCATTAGGTTTATTCCTAGGTATTTTATTCTTTTTTCTGCAATTGTGAATGGAATTGTTTTTCTGATTTCTCTTTCTGTTAGTTCATCGTTAGTGTATAGGAAAGCAACAGATTTCTGTGTGTTAATTTTGTGCCCTGCAACTTTGCTGAATTCAGATATTAGTTCTAGTAGTTTTAGAGTGGAGTCTTCAGGGTTTTTTATGTACAATATCATGTCATCTGCAAATAGTGACAATTTGACTTCTTCTTTACCAGTCTGGATGCCTTGTATGTCTTTGTTTTGTCTGATTGCCGTGGCTAGGACCTCCAGTACTATGTTGAATAACAGTGGAGAGAGTGGGCATCCCTGTGTTGTTCCCGATCTTAGATGAAAAGCTTTCGGCTTCTCACTGTTAAGTATGATGTTAGTTGTGGGTTTGTCATATATGGCCTTTATGATGTTGAGGTACTTGCCCTCTATACCCATTTTGTTGAGAGTTTTAATCATGAATGGATGCTGAATTTTGTCAAATGTTTTTTCAGCATCTATGGAGATGATCATGTGGTTTTTGTTCTTCTTTTTGTTGATGTGGTGGATGATGTTGATGGATTTTCAAATGTTGTACCATCCTTGCATCCCTGGGATGAATCCCACTTGATCATGGTGTATGATCCTCTTGATGTATTTTTGAATTTGGTTTGCTAATATTTTGTTGAGTATTTTTGCATCTACGTTCATCAGGGGTATTGGTCTGTAATTTTATTTTTTGGTGAGGTCTTTGCCAGGTTTTGGTATTAGAGTGATGCCGGCTTCATAGAATGAGATTGGAAGTATTCCCTCCTCTTCTATTTTTTGAAAAACTTTAAGGAGAATGGGTGTTATTTCTTCTCTATGTGTCTGGTAGAATTCAGAGGTGAATCCATCTGGTTTCAGGGGTTTTGTTCTTGGGTAGTTTTTTGATTACTGATTCAATTTCATTGCTGGTGATTGGTCTGTTTAGTTTTCCTGTTTCTTGCTTGGTCACTCTTGGAAGATTGTATTTTTCTAAGAAGTTGTCCATTTCTTCTAGGTTTTCTGGCTTGTTAGCATATAGATTCTCATAATATTCTCTTATAATTCTTTGTATTTCTGTGGTGTCCCTCGTGATTTTTCCTTTCTCATTTCTGATTCTGTTTATGTGTGTAGATTCTTTTTTTCTCTTAAAGAGTCTGGTAAGGGGTTTATCTATTTTGTTTAATTTTTCAAAGAACCACCTCTTGGTTTCATTGATTTTTTTTCTATTGTTTTATTCTTCTCAATTTTATTTATTTATTCTCTGATCTTTATTATATCCCTCCTTCTGGTGACTTTGGGCCTCATTTGTTCTTCTTTATCCAATTTCAGTAATTGTGTCTTTAGACTATTCATTTGGGAATGTTCTTCCTTCTTTCAATAGGCCTGTATTGCAATATACTTTTCTCTTAGAACTGCCTTTGCTGCGTCCCACAGATGTTGTGGCTTTGTGTTGTTGTTGTCATTAGTCTCCATACATTCTTTGATTTCTGTTTTGATTTGGTCATTAACCCATTGATTAATTAGGAGAATGTTGTTAAGCCTCCGTGTATTTGTGAGCCTTTTTGATTTCTTTCTACAATTTATTTCTAGTTTTATAACTTTGTGATCTGAGAAGTTGGTTGGTAGAATTTCAATATTTTTTAATTTATTGAGGTTCTTTTTGTGGCCTAGTATGTGATGTATTCTGGAAAATGTTCCATGTGCACTTGAGAAGAATGTGTATCCTGTTGCTTTGGGTGTAGAGTTCTGTAGATATCTGTTAGGTCCATCTGTTCTAGTGTGTTGTTCAGTGCCTCTGTGTCTTTACTTATTTTCTGTTTGGTTGATCTATCCTTTGGAATGAGTGGTGTGTTGAAGTCTCCTAAAATGAATGCATTGCTTTCTATTTCCTCCTTTAATTCTGTTAGTATTTGTTTCACATATGGTGGCACTCCTGTGTTGGGTGCACATGTATTTATAATGGTTATATATCTTCTTGTTGGACGGACCCCTTTATCATTATGTAATGTCCATCTTTATCTCTTGCTACTTTCTTCGTTTTGAAGTCTGTTTTGTCTCATAGTAGTGCTGCAACATCTGCTTTTTTCTCCTTGTTGTTTGCATGAAATATCTTTTTCCATCCCTTTACTTTTAGTCTGTGTATATCTTTGGGTTTGAGGTGAGTCTCTTGTAAGAGCATATAGATGGGTCTTGCTTTTTTATCCATTCTATTACTCTGTGTCTTTTGATTGGTGCATTCAGTCCATTTACATTTAGGGTGATTATCGATAGATATGTACTTATTGCCATTGCTGGCTTTAGATTCGTGGTTACCAAAGGTTCAAGGGTTGCTTCTTTACTATCTAACAATCTAACAACTTTCTTGTTAAGTCATTGTAAACACAGTCTGATGATTCTTTATTTCTCTCCCTTCTTATTCTTCCTCCTGCATTCTTTATATACTTGGTGTTTTATTCTTGGCCTTAGTTAGTGTTTGGATGGTCTGCTTTCTTTGCTATGATTTTATTTTCTCGGGTGACATCTTTTTAGCCTTAGGAGTGCTTCCCTTTAGAGCAGTCCGTTTATGATATCCTGTAGAGGTGGTTTATGAGAGGCAAACTCTCTCAACTTTCACTTGTCTGGAAATTGTTTAATCCTTCCGTCATATTTAAATGATAATCGTGCTGGATACAATATTCTTGGCTCAAGGCCCTTCTGTTTCATTACATTAAATATATCATGCCATTTTCTTCTGGCTTGTAAGGTTTCTGTTGAGAAGTCTCATGATAGTCTGATGGGTTTTCCTTTGTAGGTGATCTTTTTTCTCTCTCCAGCTGCCTTTAATACTCTGTCTTTTTTTTTGATCTTTGTCATTTTAATTATTATGTGTCCTAGTGTTGTCTTCCTTGGGTTCCTTGTGTTGGGAGATCTTTAGGCTTCCATGGACTGCGAGACTATTTCCTTCCCCAGCATGGGGAAGTTTTCAGCAATTATTTCTTCAAAGACACTTTCTATCCCTTTTCCTCTCTCTTCTTCCTGTGGTACTCCTATAATGCGAATATTGTTCTGTCTGGATTGGTCACACAGTTCTCTTAATATTCTTTCATTCCTAGAGATCCTTTTATCTCTGTCTGCCTCAGTTTCTCTATATTCCTGTTCTCTTGTTTCTATTCCATTAACAGTCTCTTGCATTTCATCCAGTCTGCTGCTAAGCCCGTCGATCGCTTGTCTCATTTCTGCATTGTCTTTCCTCACTTCCCTCACCTCCTCCCTCAGCTCTTGCATATTTTTCTGTAGATCCATCAGTATGGTTATGACTTTTGTTCTGAATTCTTTTTCAGGAAGGTTGTGCATTTCCATCCCTTCAGGTTCCCTCTCTGGTGTTGTTTGGGTCTGGGTAAGTTTTGTTTGTACCATATTCCTCTGTCTTTTCATGGCGATAGAAGTGGTCGCTGGCAGGTGCCACATATGTCAGCTGGGCTCTGCAAGACTTTAAAAGAAAAAAAGGAAAAAAAGAAAAAAGAAAAAACACCCACTGGGAGTAGATTCTGTGAGGATGCTGTCGGTGGCGCTGTTACTCCACTATTCCCCAGCCACGGCAGTGCCGCTCAGCAGGGCCCTTTGTAGCTCTAGCCAGGGCAGGAATGAATGGGAGGTTGTTTATCTCTGTGGGAAATCTGAGTGCGGCTACTCTTTCCCAGTGACCAGCCAAGGGGTCCAAAAATCCCCAGGACTCCCAGCCTGCTGGGCTGAGTGTGCTGGGACGATCCTGGGCCCTTGTCTCTTTAAGACCGCTAAAAAGTGCATGCTTTTCTTTTGTCCTGTGGAGCTGGCTGCGAGGACCCAGTGCGTTCCCAAGCTCAGATCTTGCACCCTCTGTCTCTCCAATCTCCAATACACTGTGCGATGTGTGTCAGCGCTCCCAGCTCAGATAACCAGGGCTGGTTATTTCGTGGGCCTGTGATTCCATGCCCTCCTGGCTCTGAATCTTCTCCTCCCGCTGGTGCGCTGGGGTGGGGGAGTGCTCGGGTCCCGCCGGGTCGCGGTTCCGTATCTTACCGGCCTCGCGGGGTGCCGAGTCCTCTCAGGTGTAGATGCAGGCTATGTGCTGTCCTGTATATTCTGGTCTCTCTTTTAGGAATAGTTGTATTTGTTGTATTTTCATAAATACATACGGTTTTGGGAGGAGATTTCCGCCGCCCTGCTCACGCCGCCATCTTCCCAGATCTATGTATTTTTAAATCAGACTTATCGAGATATAATTTACAAACAAGAAATTGACACATAAATTAATTTATGTACAGTTATTAATTTGGGCAAAAATACAGCTGTGTAGCCACCACCACAATGAAAATAAAGAAGAGAGTTCTTTCACTCCTAACTGTGCCCCAGGCTTCACTCCATCCCAGCTCCCCAGAAACCACTAATCAGTTTTCTATTCCTATGGCTTTGTCATTTTGGAAAGTCATATAAAAGGAATCATAAAGTCGACCCTTGAACAACATGGGCTTTAGGAACACCAACCAGTAGGCAGTCAAAAACGCACATATAACTTTTGATTCCTCAAAATCTTAACCACTAATCAACAGCCTACTCTTGACCAGAAGCCTTACAGATAATATAAACAGTTGCTTAACTTGTATTTTGTGTATGTGTTATATACAGTATTCTTATAATAAAGTAAGCTAGAGAAAAGAAAATGTTTTTCTCAAACTCTCGTAAGCCTCCAAAATTTTTTCCAGTACTTACTGAAAAGAATCTGCCTGGGCCCATGCAGCTCAAACCCGTGTTGTTCAAGGGCCTACGGTGGCATATAGCCTTTTGTTTCTGACTCCCCTTGTTTAGCCTATTGTCTTCAATGAAATAATTTTGTACTGAGAAATATAAATATGATGTAGTTAAGATACATTCTATTTAAGAAACTTCTTCATTAAAACGGTGAAAGAATGAAAGTACTTCCTAACACAGCCATCAAGTCATTCCAACGTAAGCCGTTCTCAGTACCCACAGGCAAAGGTTTCTTGTTGCCCTGGCTGAGGTTCATCTGATTAAAGCAAAGCTCACAAGTTCCAATAAGCCTCCTCAGCTTCAGGGACAAAACAGTCAGTCCTACATATCTTTACAAACATTCAATACGAATGTTTAGAATATTGAACTACCTTCTTTAAAAACAAAAAGACAAAAATAAATCATTTCAGAAAACACAATTAAATGAAATTAACACCAGGATATTTTAAAAATCTATTTTAAGGTTATACTTGGTCTCACACTTGAAAGATGGCTTCACTTATTAAATATTAAAACTAAGATGAACATAGATGCGATACTTTCTGAAGACATAAAAGAAACGATTTACTTTCTAAAATAAAATTTACATTCTTGGTTAATCATCCAGCTTGTGATTTCTTCTCCAGGCTTCCAGGATTTATTAAGTGCGTTACACAAAGGACAGGGAACAAGCTTGAAATCAGCAAAATACGGAATTGAATATTGATGTTTATGAGTGACTTTAAAAAAAACTTTCATTTTAGAACATTTCAAATACATTTTTAAAAGAGAATAGTGTTTGGAGGCCCCATGGATCCATCACCCAGCGTTGGTAATGATCCCTTTATGGCCAGTCCTGCTTCATCTGTGCCCCCTCCACGCCAATTCCTCATCCGTAGCCCAAAGGTGTTACCTTTTTTAATGTCTCAGCTTTCCTGTCAAAAACACAGAGAACACAGTACCTGCTTCATGAGGGCTTACGCGGAGTAAAGGCCAGCTTGTAAAATGCACCATTCCCGGCCCACAGTGTACTCAATAAATGGTTGTGTTTCTCTCTTTTCTTAATTGAATAAACAATATTTATTCACACTGGTCAGCACTGTTAGGATGCACTTGCCTTTTCTAAGGACTTCTACATTAATCATCTCCAGATATTTCCCTTATTTTTCCACAAATCCATGTGTCTTAATTTGAAATTAATGAATTCCTATAACTGAGGTAGACAAAATAGAACTCTGGAAGAACATTACCCATCAACCTGTCTATCCTCTCTGCCACTATTTTGTATAACATAACCTGATTTAAAGGTCTGCTCTGTGGGCAAATCAATACATTCTGACTTTTTGGGGGGAGTTTACACAAACATCAAAAGCAGGGCAAAAAATTAAATTTGGCAGAAAAAGTCAAGCTTCCCCTTTGTCTCCCCTGATAATCCAAGATTCCCAAATCTTTTTTCCTTCTTGACCAAAGGAAATCTAGATTTAAGGCAGGCACCTAAAATCTTTGTATTTCCATCATATCTTCTCTTCCAGTCTATGCCAGCATCCTCAACTTTCACTGAGATTCTTACATGCACATTATTTTAAAACTCAACTCCTAAAGAAAAGACTAGTTTACCCAGGTGCCAGAGCTGGGTAAGCACAAAATTTACAGTCCAAAGGCATACCAGAGGACAAATCCTATTTTTATAAAATATTTCTGCAGCCAAAAAAGTGTTAATGCAAATTGCCGGTTTTGAAATGCAAGCTTCTTAAAAATTGATTTTTTGGTAGGAATCTAATTAAATATGCTTGAATTAAACTCAAAGAGCCAAGAATATAAAGGTATGTTGATTAACAACTCCCATACCTCAGTCACGAATGTTCCTTTATCATTGACTATGCACTTATGATATCCCATGAGCTTCTTAATATAATGCGAAGTGACATTCTAAAAGATTGAAATCTAAAAAACAGAAAATACCCCTAGTCAGCATTTTCATAAGACACAGATTCATGGGAGAGAAGGCTGCACTGAGACGTCCTGGAGTGCTTCTTCCAGTTTCTCATCATTTCTCAATATTTCTCATCACAATATAAGCTATTTATGGATTTCTCAATTTAAGAGGACCATGAAGTTCCTAAAAAGAGGTTTCAAGCACATCTTTGAATATTACCAAAAGGCTAAGATGAAAAAGGCCCGCAAGAAAAGCTAAAAGAATCTTTTTACATCATCTAGAAAAAGCTGAGTGATTTAGCTAGTTATACAAGGGGAGAGGTAACTTTAAAGTCTCTATCTTTTCTGAAGGCATAAGAACATTTGCCGTGTATCAGTGATATAAAATAATTCCTGGGGGAATTAAAAAAAAAGATGAAATTCATAAGTCTAAAGTAGGAGGGGCTTTTGGAGGGAGTGCATAAATAACCACACAAGCCTTCAAAAAAAGGCTAATTTGTTAATAAACTTTCTATAAATTATTTTTATAAATAGCTTAAATAATCCTTTCATTAGGTAAATGAAGTAATAACACTCCCACAAGTTTCCATCAAAGCACCCAACCATCCCCAAATTGGTTACTTTTACTCTCTTTCTCCATCCCTTTCACCCCCCACCTAGTTCTACCCCACTATTTTCAGAGATACCCCTTGGAATGAAGAACAGGTTGGTAAAGATCAACTTCTTCCTTATTAAAGGAATTAATCTCTTCCATTCATGAATCTCACGGTCTTCACCCTCCTTCCCTGTGGATGGGCTGGAGGCTTAAGATATGAAAAGCAGCTCTTGATACTATAGGGGTAGGGGGGGTATTTTTTCTTCCAATCCGAGAACTGGGTTTCTGTGACGAAAGACAAATTAACAAAGGAAAAGCATACTCATTTATTTGATATAACTTTCATATAACATAGGAGCCTTCGTAAGGAAATGAAGCCCTGAGGAAATAAGAGTTAAACCTCCCTGTTTTTAGAGTAGATCTGATGAAGAGTGGAAAGTCATGGGGAAAAATGTGATAGGATCAAAGGGTATGAGCTGAGAATAGTAAACTGGGGGAAGCTGCACATGGCCTGTTCACTCAGATCCCTCTCCGTGGCTCTTCATCTTCGGGGAGAAGGATGTGCCTTTCCTCATAGACACGAGGGTCTTGGGACCTGCTTCAGGGGAATATCAGACAACCCTTTCTGCACCTGCGGTGTCTCAGACTCCTTTGGTTAAAATCACTCAGTATGCCAAAGTGCCATACTCTGCAATGGCATGTCCTGAGCCCTGTCACCAACAAGTTTGGGAAGCGCAGATGAAAAAGAAGAGGGAAAGTCCAGGGGCACCAAGTGGCCTGCGGATGTCACGGAACTCCCAGCCACTGCACGCCTGTGTCTTTCACGTCCTCCCTGGGAAATGCAGAGTGGTCCTCCCTAGCTCAGCGGGCAGGACGCCATTGCACACAGCCACTCCGGGACCAGCCAGATGGCCCCTGAGTACACATCCATTAGCTCTCTAGCTGGGGCAGCTGGCACTTTCATCTACCTTAAATTAAATGAAAATTTGAATCATGAAAATGGATTTTTAGTTGTAACCCCAAAGGGCTTAGTAAGGGTTGGGGCCCTCCAAGTGGAAAGATTACCTCATAAAAAGTAGGGCAGTGATGCTGTTTTTTTTTTTTAATGCATGACACAGGGATTCACTGAGATTTGGAGCAGCCTCATAAAACTGAAAATACATTAAAACTGAACATTTTAAGGTGTGTTTAAAGTATATACTATTTGCCAGTCCAGATAGCTGACGTGAGTGTTTCTAATTCACATTCATTAACTGAAACATGGAATGAGTGAGGTCTCTCCCCCTTAACTTTCACCATTTCATAAACTATTTTGGAGTCTTAAAGAAAAGCTGAAGCTGAAGGCCAGATTTTCATTATCCAACAAAATAACTATTTTCGTGGATTTTCAATGAGTTTGGGTCCTGGTCATTCAAACATTGCCTTTTTTCTTACTTTTCTTCTCTGATGGAGATGGCCTTGACACAGTACCTTCAGGGGGGTGGGACTGAGGGATTGAGTTTGAAGAAGGAGAAAGGTGGCCTCTGGGTTGCTTGAAATTTTAAATTTAAATGAAGGCAACAAGTGTTATTTTAACTATTAAATTGAAAAAGACTTACTTCCATCAAAAGCCACAGCCTTTTAAAACTATTCAAATAAGGAAGACTTATTTCCATTAGAGCAACAACAGACTAGATATCAGAAAAGTCCTTAACCTACTAAACAACTAAAACTCCCAAATAGAAATTTAAGGTGTTTTGTTTTTGTTTTTTCAGTAAATGGCTGAATTGGTAAGAAATAGGAGGACTCCTCGGAGGCCAAAGTAAGACCAGGAAACCAGATGGAAAGGAAACACCAAATCTATCATGTGCTCAAGACACCTTCTGATTCTCACAGTGATCTGGAATTTTGGTTTCAGTAGTAACTCGAAGGGGTACATCCTCAGTGAATGATGAAACAAAATAAAATATGAAATTAATGAGAGTCGGGGGTGAGGGGAGAAGTGGGGGAAACCCTAACAAAGATTAATCTGGGCGATGTCAGAGGAATTTTCCTTAGGAATTTGCCTTCATAAACCAGCACTCACAAAATTCTGGGGCCCAATTCCAATAAGCTACATTTTTTTAAAGCTGAGAATTTAACTTAAAAGTGGCCTGATTGGCAATGGTCCCGGGTACCTGTCTCTATCAATAGTAAATACTCTCTGGAAGAATGTCCCTCAATACAGGAATCAAAAAATTGCTACAGATAAAATTCCATTAAATATGAGCTTATGATTAAAAAAATCCAAAACCATACATGGATATAAAGTATCACTAGTAAACCAACTGAAATACTAAATAGCAGAATCAGACCAAGAAAGATTTGGGATGGAGGAATTACCAGCATTTGAATATAAGGTAAGATGTTTAATGTATTTATACAGAGCAAAAAAATAACACAAGAATGGAACAAGATATATCATGAATAATCATGCATATTTGGGAAAAAATAGAACTAATAAGAATTAGAAACTTAAATATGTTAAGAGCCATTTAGACACATATAAAGGGAAAATTATTAAACAGGAAAAAATCACCTAAAATGCAGCTCAGAAATGGAAAATATTATTACCACACATAAAGATTAAAGTGAGAAAGTTCTACAAATACCTACTCAGCGTTCGTTGAGATAATAGAGGTAGTAGAGAGAGAAGCAGGTAAAGAAATATTTACTGAGAATTTTCCAGAATTAATAAAAGGCATGCATTCTCCGAATTAGGAAGCCCCCAAAATCTCAAAAAGAGTAAGTGAAAAGAAATTCGTATCTAAACACACTGGTAAAAACACAGAAAACCAAAGAAAAAGAACTCTGAACAAGAGAAACAAGAAGAGCAGCTACAGAGAAACAGCAGTTAGATTGACAACTGACTTCACAGCACACAGTGAAGCCAGACAAGCCGTGCCTTCAAAGTGTTGGAGAAAATAATAAACAGCCGAGAATCACATACAAAGAGAAACTACGGTTCCAGAATGAGGGCAGCATAAAGACATTTTCAGACAAAAAGAAATGGGATGAGTGTGTTATCACCAATAGCTCTCTTACAAAAGCAATTTCTAAAGTGTGCATTTGAGGAAGAAGGAAAATTATCCCAAAGGAAGGTATGGGAGGGATGTGAATAAAGGGGTAAATACGTGACTCAACGTAAACACTCACCATTTAAAACAGGAATGCTTGTATTTTATGTCTTGAGGAGTTTTTTTTAAAAGATGACTAAAATACTGGAAAACAGTAATGTACAAATCAATAGAAAAATGTTCAAAACTAAAGCCTTCTGTACTGTTCTGGAGAAGGGCAAAAATACTGACCAGACACTGCTAGGCTGGGACACCAAGCTGGGCGGGTAGTGGCCGTCCATCTGGCAGGGAGGAGCATTTTATCACCATCATTGTTTCGAACTGCTGTGGCGTGGCAATAATAAAATGCAGACAGACTTTTAATCACTTTTATTTTTGTTTTGAAGCTGGCTGCAGACAATACTGCCTGTCTCTGGCCAGACAGCTCCCCCTCCCACCAGCTCCCCCTCCCACCAGCGTACACACCACTGCTTTGCCCATTTAAGAGTTAACGTTTCAAGGGCAACTACTGAAAAATTAGAAATCAATTACATAATGTCTATCCAGAAGAGAGGAATAAAACATATGGAAAACTACTAACTCAAAAGGATTCAAGAAAGAAAAGGGAAAATTCAGTAGCATGAAAAATAGGAAAAATGTGATAGCAAAAAATAAATATAAATATGTCAGTGATCATTAAAATAATCCATGAACCCCTAGATTGAATCACCATTTTACAGGAGACAGAAGAACTCATTAAACGATGTGCGGAAACAGCACCTGAAAACACCAGAATCTGGGAAACTCTATAGTTTTTTTCGACTATCAAAATTTGAGGGGAAACAGAGAGATTGGTAGTGTGTTAGGGTACTCTACCAGTCACAATGTGTGGATTTTATTTGAATTCTCATTCATGCCATAAAACTAAAAATGTAATGAGACCATCAGGGAAATGGGAACACTGACTAGACAAAGTTATTCATTTTTTTTAAGTGTGAGAATAGTTTGTGGTTATGTTTTTGTGAGTCCTTATTTTTAAAGATACCAGTTGGAATATCTATTAAAGTATATAACCTGGGATTCAGATTAATCTATGAAGGAGAAGTGTAAGTGTTTGGGGCAGTGATGAAGCAGATTGGCAATGAGTCAGTAACTGATGAAACCAGGTCATGGATATATGGGCAGGTGTATACAATTCTGTCCACTTTTGTGAGTGTTTATAATTTTCCAAAAATAGAAATAATCAAGCAAATCTTAGCTAAACTACACAGTAAAAAAATACAATAATAAAGAAAAATATTATCAGACCAGATTTAAAAAGGGTCACAAGTATATTCTATTCTTAGGAAACACATCTAAAATATAGAGACATCTAAAGGTGTGGGGAGGGAAAATTCACACCAAACTAACAAAAATTTTAAAAAGTTAATACAGGTAAATTCTTTAAAAGATAAAGTATAATTAAGACCTTTTGACCTGGATGTATAAAGAGAGTCATTAAAAATGAATAAAGGTTCAATTTATTCATTAGGAATATATATCCAAATCCTAAACTTCCATACATCTATTAATATAATTTCAATATTTTAGACAGAAACACTGCAAATTTTTCAGGTATATTACTGTCTAGGGGAAAAAATAAACTCCTGAATGTGAATATGAAGAAAGATGAGCAAGAAGGAAGTTTATATACATATACATATATATTTGGAGAGTTTCAGAACTATAGAAACAGTTCAAATTGATTGAAATCTTGCCGTCTAGGTACTTTCTTTATGTCTTATATATAATAACTCATTTAATCCTCACAACAAATGTGTGAGTAGGTATTGTTATTCTAATTTTACAAATGAGACGGAATCGGTGACCTGCTGAAGATCTCTCCGCTGGTAATAAAGCATCATTATATTCTTTAGTGTCAAATATCCATTTTATGTGATTCACTGATTTGTTCTTCTTCTCCCTTTTTAGTTTTTAGCTTTCGGAAGTTATCTTTCTGTCATTGATGGACTCTTCCTAATGCGAAGCATTTACCTAACCTATTCAGCCAAATGCAGAAAGAAAAAACTATAGTCCTGCTGCTGGCTGGAATCCAAAGGAATTGGAGGACTCAGTTTCTGCTATGAGCCCAGTCACACAGTCTTAGCCTGGTGTCTCCTAGGGTGCGGCGCGAGACCCCGGGGACGCCGCAGCAGCCCCCACAGCAGCCGCGGCAGCAGGGGCAACAGGCGGAACAGCAGCCCCTCCGGTAGCACCTGCAGGTGGTGCGGCCGCCGCAGCCTCCACAGCCTCAGCCCCCGCACCCCATGGTGTCAGGAGGACTCACGAGAGGTGAGGAGGAGACTCAGGAGGTGAGGGGGCTGGTGCCCCTTCTGCTGGGTGGAGGGCCCTTATGTTCCATCTGGGGAAAAGGGAGGAGGAGTCGCCCAGGACACATGACCAGTGGTTCCTTCCTATAGTCCCTGCTGCAAAACGTTTCCACAGCAGGATTATCTCAGGCTCTTCTTTGTTTACATTCTTATGGACTATATCAGACCCAACACATTTGCTAATTTTAGCTTTTCTTTCTTTAAAGTCATTTTAGAAGCCAACTAAGATGCTGACATTTTGGAGGGGATCCTCACTTGCACAGAAACATAGTTGAATCGGAGAATTTGAGATGGGACAGCATCCTCTTGCTGCCTGCTCGCTCCTTTCCCGTTTCTCCTCAATGGCCTTCTCACCAGACATTCCTCTGAAATCACCCTGCTTTAGCAGAAACTTCCAGGATTTGGAAGTGTAAATATGAGCATCCAAATGCCACAAGGCATCTTCTTTGAAAATGTTTCACACCTGTTCCTCCTGGGAGCCTTATACGTCATTCAGTTGGCCACTTTTGCCCTTGTGAAGTCACATGTTTACAGCTGTATTTCCGAAGAGACGTGGGCGCTTTTTAAGCCCGGCAGATGTCTGTAAAACGTCTTGATCCAATGCTCTCTTCTCTCTCTCTACACTCATATCCCTAGCTACGGCCTCAGTTTCTACATGGATAGTCATGATTCATTCCTTCAACATGAACTTCCAGTTTAGAATCTCCTCCAGATTCCAGATCTGCAGAGACGACTCCCACCGCATCTCCCGGCGGTCATCTCCGACATCACAGGCCCCAGGCTCATCACAATCCTCCTACCCAATCACCAACCCCACTAAAAAAAGTGAATTTCTCCTCCACTGCTCTTTAACCACCAAAAGGACAATCCAAGGGAAGAGCCAGCTTGGAATCCTTCCTTTCTTTCAATCCCCTGTCTAGTCTTTCACCAAATGCTATTGCCTCTGCCTGCTGAGAAGCTCTCACACCCATCTTGCAGCTGTAGCTCCCCTGCACCCCGCACCCAGTTCAAGCATTTCCTGAGCAGCTGGAAGCATCTCTTTGGTCCACAGGCTGCAGAAAATGTTTGGATCATTAGTAACAATGCCAGCCCCGGGGACCTTGTAGCCTTTCCTGTCACTCAAATTCCTGAAGAACAGTCTTACCAGACTGGGAAAATAGGCTCTGAACAGCAAGCCTGTTACAAAGCAAAGCTTGGGAGGTCTGTCGTCCACCAAACAACCCCCCACGTTCCCCCGAGCTCTCAGTGAAAGCCAGACGCTCTCCGTCAGCACACGTGAGCACTCTCAGTATTCCTGCCTTAGGCTGTCACAGCCTCTCTGTTGGTCACAAGCCCTCAAACCTCACCAGGATCCACAACTATATGTATGCTTCCCTTTATGACCACACACTCCTTTTCTCCCCACGTCAGGCCTCCCCCTACTTCTCTGGCCTCTGCACCTGTGCTCCCCGAGGTACCCACCCTGCCCCAGAAGCACCCAGACAGGCTACTCAGCACAGGGGTGCCTCTCTCAGACATCAACTGATGGTGTCTATCAAGGACAAAAATTAATTCCTCATCCAAAGTGAACATACCAAGAATTACATCCACAAAATGCAGACTCTTCATAGGATTTATTTCTGTATTTAAAAGAGTCATTACAGCCTAAGTGTGAGAAGACAAATCCCACTGGTAAGCTTCAAGGAAAAGGTAGGGAGTAAAAGTTTCCAGCCCCGGAAGTTTCCACTGGCCAAGAAACACAGTGATGGCATCTGGCATTGGCCAATGGCCTTTGATGCTGTTGCCATTGTCACATTCCCAGCCACCAATGTTACTTTCCATTGCAAGGTCTCCGAGGTCAGGGACTGTTCCTTAACTCTCACAGTACTGACCCTCTGGAGCCCAGAGGTCACCTGGCCCAGGGCCTGCCTGATGATGGATGCAGTCTGCAATGGTCATGTTCCCAGGGCATCCTGGGAGACCGCGAAGTCTGCCCTTTCCTGCTGACAGCCTTGCCATGCCCCTGGTTCCCCGAATGCTCCCCTAGAACTTTTAGGTCCTTTTTACTTTCATTGGAATGTAGTTTTATGGAAAAGAAAAATAAACAAAACTGAAAACGTGGTGAAGACAAAGATATCTGAAAGGGAAGTAAATAAGAGAGGATGGGATTCTTCCACGTAAACTGAGCCAAATAGCAACAGGAAGTGGTCATGTGTCTTCCTGCCTTATCCCCAGAGCTGGTACATAAGGCCCCGCCCCCCCAGCAGAAGGGGTATCAGAGTCTCTCACCTCCTGAGTCTCCTCCTCACCTCTCCTGAGTCCTCCTGACACCATGGGGTGCTGTGGCTGTGGGAGCTGTGGCTGTGAAAGCTGTGGCTGTGGAGGCTGCGGCTATGGAGGCTGCGGCTATGGAGGCTGTGGCGGCAGCTGCACCACCTGCAGGTGCTACCGGAGGGGCTGCTGTTCCGCCTGCTGCCCCTGCTGCCGCGGCTGCTGTGGGGGCTGCTGCAGCGTCCCCGTGGTCTGCTGCTCGCGCCGCTCCCGGGGCTGCGGCTCGTGTGGCTGCGGCTCGTGTGGCTGCGGCTGTGGGCAGGGCTGCTGCCAGCGGAAGAGCTGCTGTCAGCAGCAGAAGGGCAGCTGTAAGCAGTGGGGCTGCTGCTAGGTGGGCGGGGGCCTCTGTCCCTGGGCAGGTAACCATGCTGTAGGTAAGACATCCGCTTCCTGCTCCATCTGCTCCTCTCTGACTTGTGAGTCACAGTCATGATCTGAGCTTTATCACCAGCCCAGAGGAATCTCCCATTTCTGTAGTTCCTGTGGTCCTGTCTGTATTTTGATAAGCACCAAATAATTACTGCCAAAAATAATTACAAAATATAAAATAAAAAATTTTTGCTTATTGATAAATATAAACTATATTGTAAATATATGAATATAACATTTGAAGAATAAAAATAAAGGCAAAAAATCACCATGGTAATAAATGTGCAGTTTTTGTCAATTACCATTGGGACTGTGTCCTTGACAAAACTGAATCAAGATAGTTAATGTTCTATCTTCTTGAGATGCCTCTAACTTTGTGCTTACTTATGTCCTGTTTTTACCATTGAATTACCATCTCTATACACACAAAGCAACTTTTAATCTTAATAAAGTATTTTAAATCAGCCTCAGAGACAGCCAGCTCCTTTTCTCTTTCCAGTGTCTAACCTGTCTGTCCCTGGGGAAAATGCATTTCAGTCTCAACAGATGAGAAAGACACATATGCCAAGGCAGCTGTGAATCTAGATCAATTGTTTTGCAGTGGATTAGTGAATGATTTATCCACTGTAGTTTACCAAGAAGCAAGGAACTTAGGGGTACACCCCCTAGTTTAGTATTTAAGTGTCATAAGCTAAACTCCCCCAGATCTCTTCCTTGATAGAGTCTTAACAACAGAAGTCTGAGTTCGTGAATATTGTACAGACCCTGTATGATCACTTAGGGAATGGTCACTCTCAGGGCTCATTGTGTGTGATGGTCATTTTTTGTCTCCCAGAGTCTTTTGTTTGTTTCCTAGAAAAAGAAAAATGTTGATCTTGACTTAAACCGCCTCCTTGACGAGAATGACTCTGAAAGGCAACACAGAGGGAGGCCTTGGGTCTCATGCATTACTTTGCCCTCACACGAGCTCTGCAGGCCATGTGTGCTTCCCAGCCGGCTGCCACCCCCTCGCGAGGCACATCAGCGTCCTCCAAGGAAGCTCTCTCTGAGCCAGACGATGAAGCTGGGCTCTAGCCACGGCAGGCACCCTGGAAGTCTGTCCATCAGCCACGCCAAACTACAAAATCAGCTTTCAGATGTAACTTCAGAAGATGAGCATTCGATTCAAAATAGTCGAGCTGGGCAACTTTCACACCACCTCCCCAGTGTTCTCTGAAGGGGTTCACATACACAATAAAATGCATCCCAAACATGGCTTCTGTTCATTTCCTGTAGAATTCCCTGGCCCTTTCCTGTGCGGACTCCAGATTCTTGACTGGCTGTGGTCGGTTCAGCAGCCAGGCTGGAGGGAGAGGTGGTGGAGGGCTCCCCGCCGGGTCGGCTGGTGGCGCGGGCCAAGGGAAGTGGTGGCCCTTGGATGTGACTCCCGGGAGGACATTCTCGCTCCAGCCCGGGATGCTCACGTGGGGTGTTTCCTTGTCACTCTAAGCAAGCCGAACTGAGTAAACAGAAGGACATAAGCAATGGAAACATGAATTCAGTAACCACACCAAATAAGACTCCCAAAGGGAACCCCTGGAAAAATAGTCTTCCTTCCCACTTAGGATTCAGAAGACAGGAGTTGAGGAAGCAGTCTGAGATGAGCCTATCCAAATTCTAAGTCAACAAGTAGTTTCAGGTACCCAGAAGCTCTCTTTCTATTGTTTTATCTACTTCCAAGAGCCCTGAGCCTCTAGGGCCCTCGGCCACCAGGGCCCCTAAGTACCTTATCCCTGAGGTCCCCCACCCTCGACCCATCCTCCCCCTCCCAGGCTCCCCCCTAAGAACCACCTCTTGTCACTGCCCTTCTCAGTCAGCAGGGAGGTGGCAGGAGAGAAGACCTGGTGCATCTGTCTTACCCAGCTTTTCCTCACTGCAGCCTCCTTTAGGCAGTTTTCCCACAAAATGAGGAAGATTGGCATAACTCTGGGACCTGCGGCCCCTCCTAGCCTTAAAGACAGAACACTGTCTGGGCTCTTGCTTCCCCAGTCCAGCCGACTAGAAGTGTGACTTTGTTTCCAGTCAGTGTAAGTTGACAACATGGGCCTTTCAGGATTGGCTGAGGGGTCCTGACTCAACGTTGACATCGATTTGTGAAAACAGAGCCCAGTAGCAGGTGAACCGAGGACAGTTACTGAACATTTATTTGCCGAGCACCATGCTAGGTCCTTCCTGTATGGGGACGAGAAGGCATAATTCCTTCAGTTAGACAGGTGGCAACACGACATGGAAAAGAAGATAAATGTAGATCCATAATGGCTACTAAGAAAAAAAAAAGCAAAAGGCATATGATGTCGAACATCGGTCAGTAGTAAAAATCACACAAACAAAACACACAGCATTTGGTTACTCTTGTTATGGGCTGAATCTCATCGCTCTGAAATCCCTATGCTGAAGCCCTAGCTCCCAGCATCTCAGAATGGGACTGTGCTAGGAGATAGGATCTTTGAAGAGGAAATTAAGTTAAAAGAAGGTCCTGAAGGTGGATCCTAAACAGAGATGACTGGTGTCCTCATAAGAGGAGGAAATTGGACCGCAGACGTGCCCAGAGGGGAGAGCACGTGAGGACCCAGCAGGAAGGTGAGTACCTGCAGCCAGCGAGAGAGGCCACAGGAGAAATCAAAGCTGCTGACACTTTTCTCTGGGACTTTCAGCCTCCAGAATTGTGAGAAAATAAATTCCTGTTGGTTCAAGCCCTCAGTGTGTAGTATTTTTTATGGCAGCCCTAGCAGACCAATCCTCTCTTTCAGTCATGCATGATGAGTGACGGGTGCTGAGCTGTGGGTGGGAGGAGATGCCGGGACTCGGGTGAATCTGCGTGGTGAGCCTCCCTGGACACTGCCGAGGTGTCCACGATGCGGCCCGTGTATGCAGTGTGGTTCCTGACTTTCCTTGACACATGCGGCTCTCTTTCTCCTCCTGAGCACGGTCCACGCTAATTCCCTCTACCTGCGGCTACCATGGAATTCATGAGGGCATCAGCCAGGACCCATGCATGGGGCCGGAGAGATGGGAAGCACACTCTGTGCACACGTCCTGCCTCTCGCCTCAGCTGGTGAATGGCTGTAGGTCCCTCTCTGTGGTCCCGTCACAGATCCGCATCTTCACTTCTCTTAATAACTGGCATAAACGTGGTCCGTGCCTGTTACTGCAGGAAATTTATAGGAAGGACCTATAAGGATTTGAAAACCAACTGAGAATAATGTCAGATTGAAAAACGAAAATATTTGCTGAGCTCAATCGAACAACAGAAATATTTTCTTTAAGTTGTGACCCATCCTTTTTCTTTTCAGTATGTAGTCCATCTGAGAAAGCAGCGCCTCGTGGCAAAGGGATGAGGAAACTTACTACAGAGACAATGAGGGCTGGGCATCGCGTCACCGTGACAACAGCCACTGCCGCTCTCTGGCTCCGGTCCAAAGCAGACCAGATGCAAAGGAGAGAACTTACACTGACAGAACAAGGAGCCACAGACTTCAGAGCCATGAGGCCACCCATGAAGCGTTCTGGAAGCGCTGTCTTCCCCCCCTGATGGGAACGCCCACAGCAAGATTCACACTTGGCCCTGGGCCACAGCTGTTGTGCCCAGCCAGTCCCACCCAAAGACCTGCTCCATCTGTGAACTGGCCTCAGCTCTTCCGACCTGCCTTTATATCTAGGAGTTTCTCCATCAACATTTGTCAACAGAAAGCAGACTCTTCCAAAATATTTAAATTCTTCTACATACTACTCATGGTCTGAATCATAAAATGTCATTTGTATTTCAATTGGTATCTTCCAGTGATTGATGGTTATTGAGAAATAATTAAGTTTCCTCTTAGTATAAGATAAATAGAACCTACCCATGCAACTGCTCTCCTGTCAGGAATGGACTTCCGCAGTGGAGCAGAAAGACATGGATAGACGACTTGCTCAAAGCCCCTCCTGACTCCTGAGTCTGGAAAATGGAAAGAAATAAAGAAAAACATCAATCATGTTTGAATCAAGATCTGAAATGAATTCAAAGGAAACCCTAAGCCTTAAGAATACCCCAACTGAGATTAAGTTAATTCAGGCAGAAGACAACCAAGAGAACTAGGATAAACCCCATGACCATGGGTGCCAACTCGTGTAGCACAAACTGATGGCTTTGTTGTCTGTAGTCAGGGAGACAGAAAGGCTAAGCTCATGATACCAAAATCCCAAATGTATACAGCTGACTGACTTTACAGGGGAAAAAAATAAAAGGCCTTCACTGCAGGGGTGGAAGTCTGCTCTCCATGCAAAGAGCAAATGGCCCTAGTAGATGAAAATCAACAGCAAATGTAGTCATCCATCTTTTGGTTGGAGATGTGTTCCTGAAAATTTGTTTGAACTGGTTCTTTATGAATAAAGCAGGATTTTTAATGACTTAGGGAAACTTATCTATCCCTAAAATAAGTTGTCACCTTAAAATTGAACTCAAACCGTGGATAAAGTCATACTCTAAAGTGTTGTGTTTGTGCTGGTAACTGGAACTCATGGATGGCGTGGCAGGAAAGTTATCCTCAAGGTCCTTGGCTTACTCTGTCCATCTCCCAAGCACCTTTTAGGAGAGAATAAGATCTTCCAGGAGATGGGATATGGTAAAACCAATAAAAACAAAGAAACTTGGAATGATTATTTTCTTAGGAATTGAGAAAAGAGCTATTGACAAATAGGAAGAAATACAGGATAAGGGACAGAGATAAAAGCACATAGTGGAAAGAACATAATCACATACAGCCGAAGAGTACAGGGAATTGTGCCCCTATGTGATGGAGCTCAGTGATGCCAACTCTTCTGTAGCAGCTTGGCTGTCCTCCTTACTCATGTCTTGGTTAGGCTGTGTGCCCTTCAACTGCCAACCGTCCAGGTAGGAGAATTGGAAACACCCAAAGCGAGGCAGGAGCCCCAGTCCAGGATCAAAGCCACAGCCCAGGAGGGGAAGTCCTGGGATACCAGGTGACAGCAGGCAGGGCAGGTGAGCAGAGTGGAGGGGAGTCCCAGTGCCTCCTGCCCGGGGACAGAGGCCCCTGCCTGTCTAGCAGCTGCACCCGCTGCTCACAGCAGCCCTTCTGCCAGCAGCAGCCCTACCCACAGCCGCAGCCACATGAGCCGCAGCCCCCATAGCCGCCACAGCTCCTACAGCCACAACCTCCACAGCCACAGCACCCCATGGTGTCAGGAGGAGACTCAGGAGGTAAGGGGGGCTGATGCCCCTTCTGCTGGGGGGGCCCTTGTGTACCAGCTTTGGGGGGTGAGTATTGACCCCAAGACTCAAGGCCACTTCCTTATTGCTGTTGATGCAACTATCCACAGCAGAATCTCACATGGCCCTTTGTACACTTCCTTAATGGGTCCTCCTGGCTTGAAGAAACTTGTTAAATTTAGCTGTCATTTGTCTTCTCATCGCCATCTTTTTTTTTTTGGTATCATTAATGTATAATTACAAGAGCAACACTATGGTAACTAGACTCCCCCCATTATCAAGTCCCCACCACACACCCCATTGCAGTCACTGTCCATCAGCGTAGTGAGATGCTAGAGAATCACTACTTGTCTTCTCTGTTATAGTGCCCTCCCCACGCCCCCACCCCTCATTACGTGTGCTAATTGTAATGCCCCCTTTTTCCCCCTTGTCCCTCCCTTCCCACCCATCCTCCCCAGTCCCTTTCCCTTTGGTAACTCTTAGTCCATTCTTGGGTTCTGTGAGTCTGCTGCTGTTTTGTTCCTTCAGTTTTTTCTTTGTTCTTATACTCCACATATGAGTGAAATCATTTGACACTTGTCTTTCTCCACCTGGCTTATTTCACTCAGCATAATACCCTCCAGCTCCATCCATGTTGTTGCAAATGGTAGGATTTGTTTTCTTCTTATGGCTGAATAATATTCCATTGTGTATGTGTACCACCTCTTCTTTATCCATTCATCTACTGATAGACACTTAGGTTGCTTCCATTTCCTGGCTATTGTGAATAGTGCTGCGATAAACATAGGGGTGCATATGCCTTTTTAAAGCCATCTTTAAAATGGAAAAGGAAACAACTATTAAGTTCCTTTTCTTTCTTTTGGTAATTGTGAATGTATGAATAGGGTCAGGATTTCCCTCAGCTACTCCTACATTTCTCAGTCTTATCAGTCCAGAACAAAGGTTTTTCATTCCTGCATCACTGATAACCATTCACTAAGTTGTGAAACATCCCTCCAGACAGAGGAGATACCTTGACCATCAAGAGGGAAACAGTGATGCCAGGCCACCTTATTTCATCCTCCTGAGGCAGAATATTTCTTTGCCCTGTAACATAGGTTTGGACACTGACTCGGGGGAGAGGTGATCCTGGGTTACCAGGGGTTATTGCAGAGCATCCTTAGCCCTATGCCGGATGACCAGTGCACAACCTGAGCGCAACATTCCCAATACACATGCCCAGCTCCAGGAGGCGTCTGCTATCATCAGCCTGTTAAAAATGAAAGACAAATGTAAAGGTGTATTTCCCACAGTTGCCCGGTCCCCGGAACATCACAGAGTTCTTAGGGGTCACCCCAGGCCAATCCAGGCAACACAGAGAAGAGGCGAGCCATGGGGTCCCCACAGTCCTCCACAGGACCCTGAGGTGAAGGAGCTTGTAATTCCCCTGGAATAGGTTTGGTCTGGGTCTCTAACACTCACTTAAGAAGTCTTAAGTTGACTCCTTTAGGAAAGGCACTGAATGCTACTTTTCAACCAGAAGACAAGGAAGTGTCTCAGCACTGTGGTTCAGTGGTACAGCCTTATGGGTAAGTCCTGCTTACGCTTACCCCGCAGCAGTCAGTACATTTCTAGGATAACCTCTGTGTAAATAGCCAATTCATTTCTGCTTGATACATTTTTGCTGAAATTTTGTAATGTAACAATTTCTTGTGAAATAGTTGTTTTTCTTTCCTGTACCAGAGTAAAGACAGAACAACAAAATTGTTTAAATAACTATACTCTCCATACGATGTGGAAAACACACCATGAGCAAGGATTTCCTCCATGCCTCCAGCTAGTATGCATTTTCTTCCCAGCTAACTTCTAAGAGTTGTCTGTTCTTTTTTAAGGGGCTCATGAGCTTCTACTTTAATGCACCTTAATACTTTTCTGTCACAGAAACTTTGGGTTAGGGGACAGTGTATTCAACTTAATAAACAGCTGTTGAATTATCCTTGTCTTACCCTACCCTTGACTCTGCCGAGCACTGTGACAGGAAGAATTCACAGGCTCTCGGTCTGATAAGAAATGCAGGTAAAGAAATTCCGATACAGTGGGACAAGAACAAGAAAAACCTTACAGGTGACTTTCTTAGAGGTATGAAAAAAAAAGGTCGATCCCGAGTGTATGTGGGAGAAAGGGAATTAGGAATGCCATGACAGGGACTGTCTGTCAGAGGAGAAGCCTTTACATATTAAAAGCTTCAGCCAAGACTGAGAATAGGAAAATATGAGGGGTAGTCAAAGTAGCACCTCATATAAACTTACAGGTAGGACTTATAAGATGGGACTTCGGGGAGACACAGAAGGTTAAAAACAGTGAGATCCAAGCCTGCAAACAAAGGTCGAGGCAACAGGTAGAAATATTTGGGTACCTTGGTAAAAAGCATTGGAGGTTCAGAAGTCAGTGGAAACTGGGATTGATGTTTCCAGAAGGTACATGCCAAGAGGACCAGGACTTGGGAAGGTCAGACTGAAAATAGGAACCAGTTATAAGGTTTTTGCAATAATCTTGCTCAGACAGAATGTGGGCCTCATTGAGCCAAAGGCTGGGAGGAAAGAGAGGGAAAGAGATAAGCAGGGCATAGAGCATTCACTAGGGGAACGTCACCACAGGTAAGGGAAGTGTCACATTAAGAATAGCACACAGGTTTTACTAGATCTGCTAGTCATTAATAAGTGATCAGTAAATATTTGTTGAATGTGTTGGTCAATTAGTTGAATACTTGCATTAATCCATCACTACATGCAATGTGGGCATTCTTACCATTTCCAAAGTCCTCCAACCATTATTCTGGGGGTCCCCAAGAGGTATCAGTGCACTCAGGGTCATAGCACACTCAGTGGCCCTGTGACATGGCCCTTCCATTTGCCCCATTTTCTACCCTGGCCAGTCTCCAAGGGTTGGCAGTAATGCAATTCTGCAGCCTCAACTTCAGGAGAAGCCATTCTTCAAGCCAGGACTTCAAATAATGATGAATAAGGCATTAACAAGAATCATGTAGTGTTGATACTGTCATTCTGAGGTTCTGCTCTTGACGGAACTGATGTGGAATAGATTAACAACAAATAAAAGCTACTTATTATCTATAAAGGAAATTGAATTGTTTTTATCTTGAATTTTATAACTTCATTTCCTCTATATGGTGTGAGTGAAAGCATAAGGCAATACTTAAATTTTTTTAAAAAGAATCTATTTCTCTTTCTTTCTTATGGGAAGGACAGAGAAGTTCTGCCCTGGAGGAAAGATCAGATATCAATGGATGTGGGGAAGGATGTCTGTTAAGGACACTCCATGGAGCCAAAGAAGAGATAGAAAGGGTTGTTTACGCTGAGAAAAGGCAGATAGAAGCTAAAGGAATAGGACTCAGAGCACACTGAAATCACCTGCACCTCCCAGACATAATATTTAATCCTAACAACAATGCCTTCAGGATCCCTGTAATTACCCAAGCCTAACCTAGACTCCTACACAGGTGCCATCCAATGGGTTCTCTGCTTTTCTTGAACTTTTAAACCATAATTAGAAAAAATAGCACTGAACAGTGATCAGAACTCATTCAAACCGTGGCTGCATTCAGATTAACCTACATCCAAGGCTGTCATCTTGGCTTCATTCTGTCAGAATAGATAACAAGCCCAGCTCCCTACCTGTACAACCAGGTCATAGGAAGCCATCAGATATTCAAACGTGTGACCCATTAGTCAACAGCACAAATTCCTGCATAAAGTATGGCTCAAATGCATAAACATGCCAGTTAAAAATAGCTAGGCATGGATACTATTTAGTACATCTATCAATTAACTTCCTGCTTTTTACAAAAGAGAAATGCTTGAGCCAAAGCAAACCCAATCAACAAATATTTGCTGGACCTATGTTACATGCCAGGCAATATGGGTGACACAAAGAAATGTACTTACTTGGGTAAAACCAAACTAATACGAGAGATAAGAAGAAATAATTGGGCAAACCAAAGAAGAAAAAAGATTTAAGTTATAAAGGTCCAATGAAAGAAGAGTTGATGCGAAGCACTAGCTGATTAAGTTCCCAGTGGATATTAAGACGGATACAAGTTCCAAGAAGGGACTAATTCATCCCAATTACATAGTCAGAAAAGGCAGGCTTTATGAAGAAGGCAGAGTGTGAGCTGGGTCTTGAATGGGAAGCCGGATGTGAATAGGTAGAGGAGGAAGGAGCAGGGGGTGGAGGATGTAATCTGGGGTTATTCTGCATGAGCTACTGCCTCCCTCCCCCGCCAGGTGTGTGACCTGATCCTTCTATACTCTCTGGGATATCACTGGGTTACAGTGAAATGTAAATGTGATACCACCTATAACACACTTAGAGTTTAGGACAGACATGATAAGCACTCAATAAATGTTGGCCATTATTAGTATTTCAAGGTGAACTATACTTTATAAGGGAAAATACAAGATTTGTTCAGGAGACAGAAAGGAAAGTACATTTGTATACACTGGAAAGTTTATTCAAGGGAGTTAGTTGGTAGGTATTCAACCTGGAAATAAATTTGGGATTACTCATGAACTTTAGGGTGTGGCGACTTCGATGTTTCTTTCACAAGTGAATTATAGAGTGTGGTAAAAATGGTGTTTTAGGAAGACATCCCTGGCAGCAGCTTGTAGGATACATTCAAGACAACCTAGAGACCTGATAGATGGCTCTAGGAAGGGGATTTCATCCCCATTAAAAATTCAAGGCTCTCAAATGTAAACATCCTACTATAATTCCTATTCATCATAATAGGTTACACTAATGAATACAACGAAAATATTTCTTCAAAGCAACCACAGTTGGCAACAGAAACACAAGCTGATAGATAACCAAACCATGCTGCATTCCTCTTTGCCATGCACTAGGCTGGGCACTGGGCCTGGGGGGAGAGAGGGGTCATCTGCAAGGGCACTGTTCTCTCAGGCTGAGGGGAGACTGAGCAGATGTTCTCGGTCCAGTGTGAAAGGGCCTCATTCTAGACATGTGAGGAGCCGTGGGTCCAGGAGGGAGCAGACACAGAAGCCTGGATGGAGATAAGACATGAGCCAAACCCTGAGGAAGAGGAGAGAGTCCACCCCCTGAAGGAGCTCAGGCTCCCTGAGTGGTCCTGACAAGATCAGCGTCTACAGCACAAGCAAGCACAAGGAATGTCCCTTTCCAACTGCAGAAAATGTCATAAGTATCATATGTCATCCATATCATAAGTACCTCCTCCCAAAGGCTTAACCCTTTTCTCGTTCTCTGTACCAACATCTTTTGAGCTCCTATACTGACCTGGCATAACTCTAAGTGTTTAACATGTATCATTTGACTTATTCTGGCAATTACCTTCTGAAGAATATACTGCTAACACTCCCATTTACAGATGAAGAAAAAGTAAGACACTGGAATATTCACTATGTAAGGTCACAAAGAAATTGGGGTCAGGAAACAAGCTCAGGCAGCAGCCCTCTCAACCACATAACATTCATTGCACTTCAGAGTTCAATGTCTAGATCAGGGATCAACAAACAAAGCCCAATTTTAGCCAAACACCTGTTTTGGTAAATAAGGTTTTATTGGAACAAAGCCACGCATACATTTAAGGGCGGTCTATCTTTGGTTCAAGTTTCAGTGGCTGAATGGAGTAGTTGCAAAAACAATTGTGTGACTTTTATCTGGCCCTGCACAGAAAAATTTGCCAAACACTGGTCTGGATCATGCAGAACATTTGGTCAAAAAGGAATTTTTGAACACAAGCAAATTGCTCTTGACTTGATATACCATGATGAGCTTCCAGTGCAAAGCCAGTCTGACGTTCGTTCTCTCACCCATCTCAAATAAGCTGCATGCTTCTCTGGGGTTTGCAGTTGATTTTCCTCTGAAGTGGAATTTTTTTCCCATAAAAAGGGCTAGGATGACTCTCCTATTTATTCAAAGTTCTTAGAATCAGTGACGCCTAGTCACATCCTGAAAACAACCAATTTGAAGTAGTCATCCTTTCCAACAAATGGTTATTATTCTATATAGAAAATCTATTTAAATCACCATAAAAATAGCAGTGGTGGGGTGGGTGGGGAATATCTGGTCCATATAAGACTTCTTCCAGGGCCAGGACTAGGGTGGGATGAATGAGGCACTCACCTGGATTATTCAGCATGGCACCCAAAACTCAAGTAACCAAGATAAATAGTATTTTTTTTAATTCAAATTTGTGTGCACCATTTGACCCAGGAATCCCACTCCTAGGAATTTACCCCAAGAATGCAGCAGCCCAGTTTGAGAAAGACACATGCACCCCTATGTTTATTGCAGCACTATTTACAATAGCCAAGAAATGGAAGCAACCTAAGTGCCCATCAGTAGATGAATGGATTAAGAAGATGTGGTACATATACACAATGGAATATTACGCAGCCATAAGAAAGAAACAAATCCTACCATTTGCAACAACATGGATGGAGCTAGAGGGTATTATGCTCAGTGAAATAAGCCAGGCCGAAAAAGACAAGTACCAAATGATCTCACTCATATGTGGAGTATAAGAACAAAGAAAAAATTAAAAAAATTAAAAAATGAAGGAACAAAACAGCAGCAGACTCACAGAACCCACGAATGGACTAACAGTTACCAAAGGGAAAGGGACTGGGGAGATGGATGGGAAGGGAGGGATAAGAGGGTAAAAGGGGCATTACGATTGGCAGACATAGGGTGGGGGGGCACGGGGGGTACTGTACAGCTCAGAGAAGACAAGTAGCGATTCTCATCTCACTACGCTGATGGACAGTGACTGTGGTGGGGTTGGTGGGGGGGACCTGGTGATGGGGGGAGTTCAATCATCACGGTATTGCCCATGTAATTGTAGGTTAATGATACTAAAATAAAATAAATTATTAAAAAAAAAAAAATTTGTGTGCAAAAAAAATCCACGGTGGACACACTATCAAAATTTTACATAAAGACAGAACTGGACCCTGCACTTGCCTGACCCCACCTCCCCCAGTCCCAGCCCTGCTTCTTAGTTTGTGAGAGTTTGAAACAGTTTAGTACCAACTAGGTATTTAAATGACTCCATGATTCTACAGATATAAACACGACTTTACCCCCTGCCTATAAAAGACTGTAGCAGGAGGAAAGATACATGAGGTTAGCGAGAACCCAAAGAATTTAAGGTCCCATTTCCCATGGAGCAGATTTTCAATGATAGTCACTCCAAGATATTTTTGGGGGACCTCCATCATGAACACTGGGCCGAGTTCTGAAAGGCCACCAAGATGCTGTACTCATCAGAGAGGCAGAGATGGCCCTCACCTTGCTTCTCCTCTTCAGATCACACAGTCTGGGGGTTAAGGAAGTGAGCTTTGGTGTTCTGTAGACTGGATGTAAATCCTGGCCCCACCATGCAATGGCTGAGGGACCCCCCCCCCCCTGCACAACCTTGACTTTCTAAAGTAAACAGAGGGGTTAATATCCATACCTGCCTCTTCAACTGTTGTGAGGACTAAATGGGATGGTGCTTGCTGGCAATGTCAGCGGCTACCATCACCGCCCACTCAGCCAACCAGCTGGGCCCTCCACCTGTCCAAGCTACAGGAGCCACCACCGGTCATACACCCACGTGTGCGGCAGAAACCGACATTCTTGAACTATCCTCGAGTCCACTTGCTTTGTAATTAGTTCCCATTCTCCATTTAACATTTCTGGAATCCCTGCCTCCAGACCCCCGAAGCTCTTCAGCAGCTTCGTCTGTTTGTCTGCCTCGGCACTCCTCTCCTCCAGTCCCTTCTCTCTGTCCTGCCAGACTGATATTTCCTACAAAGTATGTCACTCCCACTGAAATCCCTCAAGGAACCTTTCACAGTGGGGAGCATCGTGTCTGAGCCCCTGTGGAGGTCTGGCCTGGTCTGGCCTTTGCTCACCTCTCCAGCCCCACCCCGAGATGCTTCACAGCCTCACCCTCAGCTCTGCAGCCACCCTGAGCTCAGGCTGTCCCGCTGGTCACGGTGCCTCTCACCTCTGGCCTTTGCACACAGTCGCCTCTGCCTGAAACAGACCCCCATCCCCCATCCCCACCATGTGCCCCGACACACCTGCCTTCCAGCAGTCACCTTCCTCCCTCGCTTGGTCTAAGTGTCTTGTGCTAGGAACCTCACCCAGCTCACCCAAAGTCTCGGCTGGGTGTCCTTCCTGTGTTTCCTAGGTAAGTGCCCCTTGTCACTTCATGTCACATTTACCCTTTACTGTGAGTCTCCCCCATCAGACAGAGAGCCGGGGGCCAGGAGCCATAGCGCATCATCTTCCAGCCCCAGCATCTGGTACAGTGAGCTGAGGTCAGTCTTGCGAATGGGTTTCAGCCATGGACAAGTTCACTGTGGATTCAATGAGACAGAAAAATGACAATGGAACGTTCTTGGGGTGAAAGGATTTATACCCAACTTTGTTCCCATGGTGGCAGGTTTATCACTAGAATCCCATCCACTCAGAGCGAGTCTGCATGCAGCAAGCTGGTCTCTGCCTCTGGGCCTTTCTGTCCCCACAGCCGTCTCAGTCTCTAGCCTCGGTGCTGCCACCACTCCAGCCTCTGCTCTCCTGCAGCCCTGCAGTCAAGCAGCCATACCGCCCTCTCACCCAGAGCACTGGGCGGAGCTCTTTTATAGAGTCAATAACAACATATTGCCCACATGTGTGTAGTGAACAAGTGGACCAGGGTCTTGTGAGAATCCTGGCCACAGGAACCTTCAGTTTCTCCACAAGGTTCATTCTGGAGCCTGAGTAGACAGAGGCATCAGGGAATGGACAGACAGACTGTCCACCTGTCATCTCCTGTTCATAAGCAACAATAGTAAATATTGCCCTTCCTGAATTTCCTAGGTTCATGCCCCTTGTCATAACACATCACATTTACCCTTTACTGTGAGTCTCCCCCACCAGAATATATTATCTGATACTAAAGAGACAAAGAAGTATATGAGAGCCCAGAGAGAACTTCGAGTGGGAGCAGGATAGTGGGGAAGATGGGATTTAAGCTGAAACCATGTCACCTCCAAATGGCCTCAGGTGTGGGTTCAAGTGGCCGATGTAATAAGGCTTAAAGAATAGCTGAAATGATAATAAAAAACAGAATAGCTGAAGTCCTGCCAGCAGGGGACCCATATCTCCTAGGTATAGATGACAGAGGCTTACCTCCTACACCGTTTATCATGGAACCCAGAATGCACACAGCAACTTCCAGACCTCTTCTGGAGACTGTTTGGACTCATCTTCCTTCTACTGTTAAGCCTCGGTAGACATTTCATCCCATCAGTGATGCTTTGATAAAGCAGCTATCACATGGGCAAGCGAAGGGCAGGTCCTTGAGCAGCCTGAAGAGGAACTAGCTAGAATGTGCTCTTGCCCAGGGAGCAGGGTTCAAGGACCACCCGGCCATGCGCGGAACAGCCAGATAACAGTGCACATATTCATGATATTGGGAAACAAAAAAAGGAAAAGAAGAAACGAACAAGGAGAGAGATCAGAAGTTCTAGAATCAGTATGATACAGGAAAATGATTGTCAGGTTTGGTGTCAGAGAAACCTGGGATTAAATCCGGATTTATGAGTTATGTTTCTTTGGGTGAGTTTCTTAAATGCCTCAGCAGTTAACTCGCTAAACCCACCTTGAAGGGCTCTAGTGAGGAATAGAAGTAGCCATATGGAGGGGAACATGGGAACTCACCACCTACTCCTTCCCCTCTGCCTGGACCGGGAGCAGGGTGCAGATGGAGAGAGGGCCTCCCCCTGCTCCACTGCTGGTGGAGGTGGGCTGGCAGCGAAGGCCCGGATGGGACACCCTGGGGAAGCTCCCCCTCTGGCCACTGAGCGCAGCCACTGCTCAGATCCGGCCACTGAGCTGACTCAACCCGCATGGTCAGCAGCTGGTGCTTTCCTGTTTGAAAGTGGGGGAGATGCCCAGTTTGAAAAGACAGATGCACCCCTACGTTTATCGCAGTACTATTTACAATAGCCAAGAAATGGAAGCAACCTAAGTGTCCATCAGTAGAGAAGATGTGGTACATATACACAATGGAATACTATTCAGCCATAAGAAGAAAACAAATCCTACCATTTGCAACAACATGGATGGAGCTAGAGGGTATTATGCTCAGTTAAATAAGCCAAGTGGAAAAAGACAAGTATCAAATGATTTCACTCATATGAGGAGCGTAAGAGTAAAGAAAAAAACTGAAAGAAAAAAACAGCAGCAGACTCACAGAACCCAAGAATGGACTAATAGTTACCAAAGGGAAAGGGACTGGAGAGGATGGGTGGGAAGGGAGGAACAAGGGGGAAAAAGGGGCATTACGATTAGCAGATGTAATGTTGGGGGGGGCACGGGGAGGGCTGTACAACTCAGAGAAGACAAGTAGTGATTCTATAGCATCTCACTACGCTGACGGAGGTGACTGTAATGGGGTATGTGGGGGGGACCTGATGAAGGGGGTAGTTTAATAACCATAATATTGCACATGTAATTGTAGATTAATGATACCAAAATAAATAAATAAGTATATAAATAAAAGAAAGTGGGGGAGATGCCATCCTAAAGGTTTGATGCTGATAAGAAGGGTCCAGAAAGCAGCAGGAGTTCATTGCTGTGTCTGCAGTGCCTACGACAGGCAAGCACTTAGCAGGTGCCCAACAAACACCCATGGAGTGGGGGACTGAGAGGAAGAAGATGCACGGGCAAGGAGATTTAGGAGGCCAGAGGGGCTGAAAGCACAGATGGCGGGGCCTTTGCTGGGAGGAGTCGGGGTGGGGCACCTCCTTGGCTGTGTAACCCGAGGCAAAATCAGACAGGTCTATAGATTTTGTGGTAGGAAGTGCCTGCTTAGAGTGCAGGGGCTGGAGGAGGCATCAGACATCTGCAGAAATGCGAGAAGATTGTAAGTGGGCATTGCAGGAAGGAGAAGAGCCAGCGGAGGAGAGAAGAGGGGGCAGCATGGAGGCCGGGACAGGGTCCAGCTCCATTCCTGAGTACCAGTCCCGGAGGCACCGACAGATCCCAGCTTCTTCTTGTCTCTCCTTCATTCTTCTGCTCCAACACCATTTCCTCTATTTCCCGCACCCTTATTCCCTCCTTCCTTTATTATAATGTAACAAAATCCAAGGGAAGACAGAGGAATACTATTTCCATTGGTGCAACTGGGAAAAGCTAAGCTTTGAACTGTGTCTTTAAGAATAAGCCAAATTTTGTTGGTGCTTGAGGGCATTTTCAGCCCAAAGCACAGTCACAAGGGAGGTGCAGAAGTATAAATGTTCCAGTTCTGATAGAGGACTGCTGTGTTTCCTTTATAAGAGCAAAAAGGTCTGCATCAAAGGAGCACCCAGGCCTGCCCTGCATTTGCCACCTGCCGCTCGAGGGGCCTTTTGCTCTGTCAACACTGTTCCTCGTTAGGCTGCATGTTCTTTGATGAATCCTGCCTGTTCGTCTGCTGTTGTCTTTGTCTCATTTCTAAGTGCTTAGTACACTGTTCAGCACATAGTATCTGTCCCATAAAGATTAGCTACTACTAGTAGATGTGGTATTAATTATCAAGCCCTCACTTCCACGGCCTCAGACAGAAGAGAAGGCTGCACAGGTAAATTGAAGCCAGGTTGTTGAGGGCATCTAAAGTCTAACCTATGAGTCTGGACTTTATTTTAATAAACACAAAGGTACCCAACTGAGGATTGTTGATCAGGAACAAAATGTGCACCACTGGAAAATACAGCAGCACAAGGTAGATTTTTAAATATAGAAACACTAAAATTCCATCAAATGGCACTAAGCCATCATTATGCCATGTATGGACCAGGTATAAAGATTTATATTTGATGAGGTGAAAGCCAGTAGTTGGGAACATTTTAAGTAGTTTGTTTTCTCAGGGACAAAACTTTTCTGTATCTCTGCCCTAGCAGTCCTCAAGGTGTGATTCAAGGCCTCCTGGGGGCCCTGAGGCAGAAAGCATATCCTCTCTTTTTCCAACTGCATATCTGAGTGAGGCCAGATTTTCCTTATGTACTTCGACCAAAACCACATAGTACAACAGTTTCAACACAGAAGTAAATAAGAGAATCCAGCTGTCTCTGATTAAGTGGGACATTAAAGAGATTTGCAAAAATGTAAAAAGTGCCATTATGTTCACTAGTTTTTTTTTGTTTTGGAAAATATAATTATTTTTCCCCAAGTTTGTTATTTATGTGAGCATGTAATGTGGGCTTACACTGTTGTATTTTAAATGAATTTACATAAATAGACTTTTTAAAATGTCTCCATGTTAATGTCTAATACAATAAATATTAATAGATACAAGGCCTATAACAGAGCTATTTGGGGTCCTCAATGGCTTCTTAAGAACATAAAGGGTCCCAAGGCTAAAAAGTTTTGAGAACGATTGTTCTGCCCTCTCTGTCCTCTGAGGTAATGCCCTCTTCTAAATCCACCATCAAAATCTGAATGTGGGACAGTCCTGGGAGCTCTCTCACCTGAGGAGTGGGGCACAACAGTGCTTTCTGAGTAAAAAGTGGGTTCGGTGGTCTAATCAGTGGGACCCTTAGAGTGTCACAGAGCCCAGGTCCCATTAAAGCCTCTGAGAAGATGCAGAGTTAAAAAGCCTGTCGGACTTTACTTAAATTTATTACTTTTCAGACATACTTGAATCTTTTTTGTGTTGTATGTATTAACATCCTGCCAAACTAATAGTCCCACCAAACGAATTTTGGGAAGCCCAAGATTGGCTGCCTGCCATGCTCCTGGAGCCGGGGATCTACAGGAACCTGGAGCTAACACTGTGGAAGTCGGCCGTCAGCTGGGGGAGTCTGTTTGGGGACCGAGGAGCTTCCTACAGCCTCTGAAGCCTCAGGGTTGCCTTGTCATCTGCTCTGTGATAAGGACTGAAGCTACAAATGTGCCTCGTGCATGATTAATTAATTATGAGGCAGAAATGTGAGGGTGAGAAGGTCCTGACCATGAGCCGATGGTGAGACTGAAGACTGTGGGCTTTCCCAGGGACAGTGATCTTTCTGTCACTGAATGAGTTCATGTTTGCAGTCAGGGCGTCTGTCCCAGGTAGAAGAAACAGCCATATCCACCGTCTAGATGCATCGTGGGGCTTCTCTGCCCGGTGACATCCAGAACCATAGCGGAAATTGCAGATGTTAGAAGTTACCTCCTTTACCTGAGGTTCTTTGTGCTCTTTCTCCTTTGAAAGGACCCCTAGGAATTTTCCTTGGAGAGGTGTCAAGGGAAATACATGTTTCTCCAGGGAAAATACGAGTGAGCAAGGAAAATGTCTATGGATAGATGGGTGTCCTTGGTGCGGTTCCAAGACAGGGATAGGTTCTTTGCTAAATATTCCCATTGGTGGAAATAGATACTTAGCTAAGGTGAAACTATGTAGCTTTAGGACACTAAATATGTGTCAAGAAATAAACAGGAAGAGCCTGAAGATTTCCTATAGAAACTCAGATTAACAAGGAAGTGGTCTTGTGTCTTCCTGCCTTATCCCCAGAGCTGGTACATAAGGCCCACCCCCAGCAGAAGGGACATCAGCTCCCCGCACCTCCTGAGTCTCCTCCTCACCTCTCCTGAGTCCTCCTGACACCCTGGGGAGCTGTGGCTGTGGGGGCTGCGGCTGCGGAGGCTGTGGCTGAGGAGGCTGCGGCTATGGAGGCTGCAGCTATGGAGGCTGTGGCTGTGGAGGCTGTGGCTGTGGAGGCTGCGGCTATGGAGGCTGTGGCGGCAGCTGCACCACCTGCAGGTGCTACCGGAGGGGCTGCTTTTCCGCCTGCTGCCCCTGCTGCCGCGGCTGCTGTGGGGGCTGCTGCAGCGTCCCCGTGGTCTGCTGCTCGCGCCGCTCCCGGGGCTGTGGCTCGTGTGGCTGCGGCTGCCAGCATGGCTACTGCCAGCGGAAGAGCTGCTATCAGCAGAAGGGCAGCTGTAAGCAATGGAGCTGCTGCTAGGCAGGTGGGGGCCTCTGGGAGAGTTTGCTGGGATGACGTTGCCTGTTGGTAAGATTTCCTCCAACCCTCCCCATTTCTTTCCGTGACCTAGAAGTCACTCGGGTGAATTCAAGGGCTGCAATCGGACACTCTCCTCTCTGTCACATCGCAAATCAATTTCAAAAGACTCAGCCATGATTGAACCACGAGAACTATGAGAAGAACCTGTTGGAGATAATTCATGAGTGGAACAAACCAAAAATGGAATCATAGTCACTTTTCTATTTTTCTGAAACTCTTCGACACACGTTCAGCGCCTGCAGTCCTCGTCACGGGACCTGGGTGTGACATGCCATCGCCATTGTCCTTTAGGCCCAGCAGGTCTGCAGTGCTGAAAATTAAATGCACACATAGAATAATGTACCATACGTCAATGGCTAAAGATATCTGGGTTTTTTTTTCCTTTTATTTATTGTTTTGCTATAAAAGGAGCTTTTGCGTTCTGTGAACTCATGCTGACTGAATAAAGGAACCCCTGTTGGGAAGAATTTCCCCTAGTTTCAGAGTCCTTTCTTTTGCGATTACAATTCCACTGAGATACCGTGTGGGCCGACACCCAGGGCGGAAATGCTGTTCACAATCACAAGCAGGTCTCAGTTATTTACACAAGTTCAATTTCCTTGTCTCACTGTGGACACTCATCTCTTTGAAGTCAATGGGAACGTTACAGTTCTTTCCAAAAGTGCCTATGTCTCACCTTGGGTTGAAGGAACATGAACCCAATTCGAATTGTTGCCACTCCGGTAGAACAGAGAATCAGCCTAACCCATCCCTAAAAAAGTTATTCTTAAAGCGAAAGACATTTTCAAAGCAGCCTACCAATCCCAGTTGGAAGTATATGGCTTTCAGTACAAAATGCTTATCACAGAGGGCGATTTGGGGAAGCGGTCATGACCATGTTGGGCGAGCAGACATTTGCGTCTTCTGTAGAAATATCTCCGTGCCAAGGTGGGTTGAGATAGACTTGGAGCAGGTGTCCATGCAAGTGCTATTAGAGTTCCCTGACTCCAGGTTAGGCCTGCACCTAAAGATTTTGGTCCCAATCTCTTCATCTTTAATCTGTCATCATTCTTAGAAATGGCCAAGTTACAATTTTGTATTTGCCAGTTTCTGAGAGTGATTCTCCACCTCATTCTCATGAGAAGAACAAAGTAAATTTGCAAAATGGAGCTCGGATGATCCATGACCACCCCCCGATGTTATTTCTGCACACTTGTGTGCAAGAAAAATGAAGATTTCTGAAATCTCTATATGATGTGGGGATAAGGGCTGTAGTGACTCAGCCAAGGCAAACCGAGACTATGCCAAGGGTACCTCATTGCTAAGACCCAGGATGATTCTCCCCACATGTACCTAACAGAACACAAGTCAGTCATAGGGAGGAAACATCTATATAATTGAAGAATTCCATGACTACATGTAGTAGATTTACAAAAAGGAAAGAATTAACCTACATCAATTTTGCGGGATGCCTTACCTTTTTTAGAAACAATCACTTACCTTTAGACAGGAGAACTTCTGAACAATCCAGGATGAAGGATGGCCTGTGGTCTATTTGCTTCAGAAGGATTCTAGGTATAGAAAATCCATGCCCTCCATTGTAGGCCCATCCCAATGCACTATCACCCTGGCACCGAATGTCTTCCATATGCACAACTGATGTCTTCCCTTCATGTTTTTCCTTGTCCACTGTAGATCCCAGAGTAACATCTAGGAGCCTGCTCATCAAAACTCATTACAGACCTGACGACTCTTCAGGCTCTTTCTTGCAATATCCAGCAACCCCAATTTGTTAGCATTCCATGGAGTTAAGAATAAATTATGTTAATACATCTCAAAAGTGGGGCCTCTTGGACCAGCAGGTTTACCATCACAAGGGAACTTGTTAGCAATGCAGATTTCCAGGGAATCTGGGGGCGAGCCCAGCAATCTGTATTCTAACAAGTCTTCCAGGTAATGCTGATGCTCGCTCAAGTTTGGACTGTGTCAATCTGGTGGGAGAAGCTAGTTGCCATTAAGATCTGGAGCACCATCCCATTATAATGGCATCTATTTCTATCTCCTTTTTCTAGTGAAGGTGTGTTTAAAACAGAGAAAACAACTTTTTACTAGTTTGCATTATTCAGTGATTCTTCTCATGTTTTCTTTGCCTTCACTATATTTTCTTAGACCTATGAGTCAATAAAGTCTATTATTTTGAAAGCAGCATCTTTTCTCACTACATTATATTATCCACTAAATTTGCACAAACACAACCCCAGATGCACCGCTCCCTAATAATTACTGTACGCTTCTGGGCTCATATCTCAACACACACATCCCAACATATGTGCAATTTTCATATCAACAAATAACAACTCACAACATATTTATTCAACTATAATGTCCACTTTAGGGTTTGGAAGTGCAATCACCCTAACAATACCAAGAGCTGAGCCTTCTTCTCATCATGTCAGTCAAGTATAAATAAGAAATAAAATAATAGTTCTTGACTTCCAAGCTGCTAGGCAAGCTGAATGATGTGCATTAGCCCTTTCCTCAATGACCACTGCTGGTGCCCTCCAGTTACTTCTCTTGTTATTGGCTCTTGGACTAATAAGGGAAGAAAATAGAAGCATGCTCTTACAGCAAGTACATTGAATATTTCCCAACAAAATATAAAAATCAAAGAAAGTAAAATAAATATAGCTTCTTTTAAAGTTCTTTTGACCACCTGCCTAATTCTAGACATGGCCACCTGAACAACAGCAAAATTCCTTTCTCCAGAGACCACGTTCTCCTCTTCTCTGACACACACAAACTCACAGTGAATTCCAACCAAGCATCACAGGCCTCTGTGGATGCAGAGCTGGTCTAACCCTTACCCAGATGAAGACTGCAAAAAATCAGGGTCAAAATTGAGTTTGGAAATTGTAATTCTAGGACTAGTGATTCTCTTAGTCATATATGCACTACAAGGTACCATCTTTCACCTGAGGACAAAACCATGTGAAAACAGATTTGAAACAATGCCATTTATAGTTGCACCAAAGAAAATGAAATGCTTAATATAAATCTAGCAAAGCATATACAGGATCTTTATCCTTCAAGTTATAAAATGCAGATAGAAGTCATCAATGAAGACCTAAATAAATGGATAGACATATCAGGTTTGTGGATTAGAAGACACTGTAGTCAATGCCAGTTCTCCCCAAAGTGATCTATAGGTTTAATGCAATTCCAAAATCCCAGCCAGGTGTTTTATAGACATAGACAACTTTATTCTAAAGTTTGTATGGAAAGGCACAGGACTTAAGTTAGCTAACACAATTTTGAAAAAGAAAAATAAAGTGAAAGGAACCATTCTACCTGATGTCCAGGATTTTTTTACAGATACAGTGATGAAGACAGAATGGGATGGGATATAGGTCAGTGGAACGTAACAGGGGTAACAGGGGATCCAGTAGAGGACCAACACACATATGCCCAGTTGATTTTTGACAAAGGGGCAAATACAGTTCAATGTTGGAAGGATGGTCTTCTCAGCGGATGATGTTGGAGCCATTGGACATCTGTAGGCAAAGAAAGTTAATCAACCTAAACTTCACACCATACACAAAAATTAACCCAAAATTGATCATGGATTTAAATGTAAAACATAAAAGTATAAAACTTTTAGGAAAAAAATAGATAGTCCTTGTGACCTAGGGCTAAGGCAAAGAGTTCTTAGACTTGACACCAAAAGCATGAACCATAAAAGGAAAAATTGATAAGTTGGGCCTCATCAAAATTTTAAATGTTTGCTTTGTGAAAGACCTTCTTAAGAGGATGGGAAGCTACTGATTGGAAGAAAATATTTACAAACCATGTATCTGGCAAAGAACTTTCTATCTAGAATGCACAAAGAACTCTCAAAACTCATCAGTAAGAAAACAAACCACCAATTAGAAAATGAACAAAAGATATGAACAGATATTTCAAGAGGGTAAACAGATGGGAAATGAAAATATGGGAAGATGTTCATTAGCCATTAGGGAAATGCAAATTAAAACCACAATGAGATAGATATCACTACAGACCTACCAGAATGGCTACAAGAAAAAATAATGACAACACTAAAAGCTGGTGAGGATGCAGAGAAACTGGATCAATCATACAATGCTAGCAAGAACGTAAAATGGCATAGCCATTCTGGAAAAGTATATGGCAGTTTCTTTCAAAACCAAATATGTGCTTATGATACAATTCAGCAATTGTACTCCTGGACATTTATTTCAGAGAAACGAAAACTTCTGTTCACACAAAGCCCTATACACAAATGCTCATAAGAGCCCAAATGGAAGAAGCTCAGCCATCCTTCAACAGATGAATGGTGAAACTAACTGTGGTATATCCATCTCGTGATATACCACTCAGCCATAAAAATAAACAACTGATACGTGCAAAACCTGGGTAATCTCAATGGAATCATGCTGAGTAAAACCGCTTATCACAAAAGGATACATACTATATAATTCTATTTGCATAACATTCTTGAAATAACAAAAGTATAGAGACGGAGAACCATGTTAGTGGTTACTAGGAGTTAGAGAGGATGGAGGGAAGGGGGCAGGTGTGCATCAGGGGATCTTGTGATGGAGTGGTTCAGTATCTTCACTGTGGTGGTGGTCACACAAATACACATAGAATTACACAGAAATACACACACACAAATGAGTGCCTGTCAAACTGGTGAAATCTGAACACCGCCAATGTAGTGTCAATCTCTCAGTCATGACACTGCACTATAGTTAGGCAAGATGTCACTGCTGGGGGATAAGGGGTGAAGTGTGTGCAGGACCTTTCTGTACTATTTCTTAGGAAGGCATATGAATCTACAACTATCTCCATAAAATAAGTGAGAACCCACAAGGATCAGATCTGGATTGATCTGCCTTCTGGCCTGAGTGAGACTCCCAAGCCCTTCATTCCAGCTTCTGTCTGGCCCACTGGCTTCCTCTCAGCCCTATGAGGCATTGATTAGCATGTCTCACACTCACTTCTGTCTTGTCCCACCTTCACCTTGCACACATTGTGAACCCCTTCCTGTTTGCACAATCTTTGTGTTTACTCCATTCTCCAGTACCACCACGCCCGGTACCAGCCTCTCTCACTGTTCTGAACTACGAGGGTAATGTCCCCACTGTTCTCCACGCTTCACGCTCATGCCCACTAAATGCCATTTTGCATACAGCGGCCAGGGCTTGGGCCACATCCCACCCGTGCTGACAACCCACCAATGGCTTCCCTTTGCTTTGCTGTAACCCCTCATCCTGCCCCCAAGGCCCTACATGATCTGCCTCCTGCCCCCTTCGTCAGCCACACCCACCAGCCACACCTGCCCCCTTTCCACTTCTCAAAGCTTGTGCCTATTTGAAGGCTTTGTCCTAGCTGTTTTCTCTGCCTACAAATTTCTTTCCAGATCTGCACAGTTGACCGCTGCTTAACTCTCAGGTCTAAAATGAAATCTCCCCTCCTCAGAGTGGTCTTTCCTGATCACTCAGTCTGAAGTAGTCCTTTGGTTATGTTGTTTATAAACATGTGATTTTGGTTTGACGGTTGGTCCTTATTTTCTTCCATCCCCGTGAGCGTTGGATTTCCTCTGCCTGTCTGAGCACTCAGTGTGTATCCTCGCTTACAGCAGCACCAGGCACATGCTCAGAAAATGCCCATTGAATGAATAAAAGCAAACTCTGACCATCCCTACTCCCTCCAGTCATTCACAGGGTCAGTTATTCCCTTTCTTGTGCAAGCACCTGCCTTTTACACAAACTTACTGATACCTTGACACAACCACACACATGCCTGTTTGCAAGACCTCGAAGTTCTTGAGGCAGGAACCATATGTTTTGGTGAATTCTCGGGTCCTTTCACAGCATAAGGCATCAATATTTGATGAATGAATGACTTCACCCTCTTTTCAAGGGGATGACACCAGCTGGTCACATCACCAAGAGTTCATTTAAAGCCATTTACGAGACCATTAGTGATGGGTACTAAAGGTGTCTTATGTGAGGCATATGGTCAGGCACAGAAGACCTGACCCTTCCCTGCTCATTAAAGTATGCAATTCAGCCGTGTCATTAAGCTTCTGGCCAAAGACATTCTTCACAGAAAACTCACAAAGGAGCAGAGCCATAAACCCAAAGCACAATGTTTCTTCTAGAAATATTTTTAATTGAAACACTTTTTAAAAGGGCACATCATCTAAAGCAGCAGGGAAGGGAAACCCCCGTGATAAGAACAATACAACAAAGTTCATTCAAAATAAAATCAATGGCTTTTGACCCCAGGTCAAACCACTTTTTTTGACTTGTGGGGTCTGCCAAGTTTCTGGAGGTCACCAGACTGGGTGATGGAAACCGAGAGAATAAAGTCATCTTGAAATGAGGCGCTCCTTTTTTTTTAATCCATGCTCTCAAAGATCTCACCAATACTCTTTTTAAAAGACATTAAAATGATCCCCCAGTTCATCTACAGTTGTTGTTACTGTGGCTTTTATTGCTTGCTACAATGAAGGGTAATTAAATACAAGCAAAACTGAACTACCACACACACACACAAGCCAAATAGGCACACACACACACAAAAACAAACCCTTGGAATGCGGTAGCTAAAATGTCTAATCTTTGTGGATTTTCATGACACCCCCCATCCAAGTGTTTCAACTAGTTTCCAACCTTTAGAGAGAAGGCTTACCCTGGGCTGTCCACACCCGCAGACACGCTGTGCCCAGCCACGCTCACCCCGGGGCAGCGCCTTTGTTCAGGTCAATCACCAGCCTCTTGATCCTGGAGGAAAAAAGTTTGGCAGCAGGACCAAGGCAAGACCAGAGACCCACCTGACTCCCTGGGCCGACGGTCTTCACAATGGCTTTGGGCTATTTTGCACAGAGGATGTTAGTGGATATTCTTCTCCCTTTGAGTAATTCTGACACAGAAGAGAATTAAGAATTAGAAAACTAAGAGCCATTGAAGGGAACATAAAATAGGTGTCTGGGAAACATTGCTAACCCACCAGGGGCCAGCAAGGAGGACCACAATCTCAAACACTTCCCGGGGGGCAGCCGTGGGATATGGGGCTGAGGACCTCGACCTAGAAATAACCAGCTCCATAATTGTTCCTGAGGCTGTGCGAATATGGTGTGGGAGGCTATCATTACCACTGGCAGCTCTAGAAAGCCTTTTGAACTTAAGGTTGGAAAAGAGCTTGCATTTTTTCAGGTTGGTGGATCCGGATCAGGAGGTGGGAGAGCTGGAGGATGCGCGTTGGGAGAGATCAGGCAGGGCACCGGAGGGGGATCATAAACTAAAACCTAAGGGCAAATAGCCATTATCACTATTTGTCTTTTTCTCAATACAGGAATTGGTGCCCAGGAACAAGCACTGAATGGGAATGGGGGAGAGTGCGACCTGCTTTTGTCCACACTGCTGTGCGGCTGTCTGCCTGTAATGTCTCTAAACCTCTCTAAGCAGCCATTTCTTCCCCCATAAACATTAGGCTCTGACTCTCCCAAACGTCCTTCTGGCTCTTAAATGCTCCAGTGAGTTCAATGATACTACAGAATGGTCCCTTTTAGCTAAAAAGGATCCCCCAGATATAAGCTTATTAAGGGAATTACTGATTTGTCTAAAGGGTATCTATAGAAGGAGCTATTTTTATTTGAAGATCTCATTTTTATTAACTTGATATATACAACTAATGTGTAAATTGATTTCTTAAATTTATTTTCATGATGAGAGGTTAAGCAGATAATGCTAGAAGTATTGTTTAAATTAATGTCAGCATATAGACCCCTAAGTTATCCTTAAAACCTAGGCCAGAACTAAAAGAAATTTAGATTCCGAACAAGTTAAAAACTTGAAAATAAAACCATGATGATAACAATGAACCGTTATGGTAAATGAAGATATATAACAATGAAATAATAAAGAATAACAGTATCATAAGAGTTGCTAATTATGCAATCTAATTCGAATGACAATCCTGACAAATGACAATATCGCGATCGACATTTTACAAACAGAAAAGCAAACATTCAGGGAAACTAAATATGCTGCCCGAGTGCAAGGCGTTCTCGGTGTGGGGCTGGAATTGGAGCCCGGATTTGAGAGATTCTGCAGCCCGTGCTCTCGTTACTGCACAGCAGTCAAGGGAACTGAGAGACACTGCATGAACCAGGGCACATGGCAGGGTGAGATGACCAAGTGCCTTTGTATATTTTAGCAGTAACTACTAGCATTGTTCACTCTTTCTGGACACAAAGAATCAATTCATCATGAAATACCTGAAGGACTACTAAACACTAGTTGATCTGAGCAGTGGCTACGCTCTATCACTTTAAAAGTAGCAGAGAAATGTAGATACCAGGTTCTTTCTAAACTGGGGACAGGCGATTTTCTGTTTACCCTCTGGTTGGTCCACCTCTGGCTTTTCTCACTGCCACCTGTCTCTTCCCTTCCTCCTCCCATGCCATCTCAGTCCACACCTGACATGGTTAACGTGCTCAGATTCTTTCATCGCAGGAATGTCCCATCTGGTTTCTTACCCGTGGTGTGGTGTGCTACACGAAATCCTAGAATGTTTGTTAACAAAGTGCTGGAACACCATCAATTATGACTAAGCCTCATCTCATTGCCACATCACTGGAGCAATTGGATGGTAAGTGGCTGATGGCAAAAGCCATTCCGGGAAGGGAAGCAGTGACACCACCAGCAGGGAGGAACAGCCACATCATCACTGGGAAATGAGTCAGAGGGACCCAATTCTACACCCCTGCGAAATGAGTCAGAGGAGTTCGGTTTAGGGTGACATTCGTATTCAGTGCACTTGCTTAACTGCTCAAAAAAAAAAGTGCCTCTTGTAGGCCTGATGCTGGGGATTCAGATGAAGTCTCCATAGTCCATTAGGAGTGATTAAGTACCTAAGTAACTTATCTATATACATAATTCTTTTATGTTTTCCTTTTTAGTTGAGACATCATTCATGTTCCACATAACCTCCTTTAAATGCGTAATTCAATGTTTTTTAGTATATTCAGAAAATTCACTATTTAATTTCAGAACATTTTTATAAACTCTATACCCATCAGTGGTCATTTGCTATTCCTCCCTCCCAGGCCCTGGAAGCCACTATTCTACTTTCTGTCTCTATGGATTTGCCTGTTCTGAACACTTCACATAATGGAGTCATAAATATGTGACCTTTTGTGTCTGGCTTATTTCACTTAGCATAATGTTTCCAAGGCCCATCCATACTACAGCATGAATCAGTACTTCATTCCTTATGGCTGAAAAACGATCCATTGTATGGTAATACCACATTTGTTTATCCGTTTCTCAGCTGACTGGCATTTGAGTTGTTTCCACTTTTCGGCTATTATGGGCAAGGCCACTATGAAAATTCATGTACCAGTTTTGGTGTAGACATTTTTTTTTTTTCAGCTTAAACCTAGCAGTGGTTGCTCATTTTTTATTTGGGTTTATTGTCTTTTTATTGTTCCGTTTTGAGAGTTACTCCTAACAATTAAAAGTACAAGCTGGAAGAATATAGTGCACATTGTTATAACAAGTTTGAAATACATGCTTAAAACTCATATGTAAGCAAAATGTTTTTATCTTGTAATTTCAGTAATTTTTTATGAATTGATCTTTAGGAAATTAAGTTCTAGCCATAGTTTTCACAAAGAAGGGAAAACGTAAAATCGGTAAAAGCTCTAGCAACTCTGTAACAAAGTTTCTTAGATAGTAACAAAAAAGTGCCAAATAAATTTAGATTTTATGACGAGAAAATAATTTCTCAACTACCATGATATTTAGTTTTCATTTGTAGACTGGCCACATAACTTAGTCCAATGATAATTAGGTGTGTAGCAGCCATCAATAATTGATTAGTAAGTCTTCATAGAATTTGAACCACAAACCTTTGTTCAAATTCAGTAAGACTTCTCATGATGCCAAGACAAAGGCTAAATGTATTTATTATATTTAATACCATTTAAATGTCTCCTCAGGGATGTGACAATTTCATTTCTAAGACAGAATATCTTCCTCCCACATAGTTCTCAATCTTTTAATACTTGAGATATTGTCTTATCTTGGAATCTTAGTACAAATAATTTCCAAGTTTTTAAAAGACACTTTTTCTTAATCCTCTTGAATTCTTTTTAATATTTAAGTCTACAGATAATTCTTAATTACCCAAAGTGGTTTTTCTGCATCATTGTCTATCTAGATCCTGGCTTCCAAGTGAGTCCAGACAAGATACAAGGCAGATGCTTGCCCCTGGGGTAAACAGGGAGATCCTTTTTGGTCCTATCAGACAGGAGAGGGGGCACCCCGAGAGTTCTTGGGGATGCGCTAAATCAGGGACTACACAGCTGGATGGAAGCCAAGATCAAAACCAAGAGAGACTAGGTCATGTGCCAAATTAAAAGGGCAGGGTGGAGATGGGAAGTGCATGGAAAGCCCCTCCTGCCCCAGCACAAGCTCCATGAAGACTGGAGTTGTGCCCCTCATCTTCCCAGTTGTCTACCAGCATGTAACACAATGCATGCCCTTCACAGTCAGTCAGCACTTATCAAATGAATGTAGAGTTAGGGGCCTGAAGTTTAGGAGTGCAGGGCCTGCTGAATGAAGTGTTCTCACCTATAAGGACTGAGGGTCCTGGGCAGAAGTAACCAAGAGTCCGATCCAAGTGTGCTGAGAGCCATGCAAGCAGAGGCTCAGTCAGAGTGGGGCATAAACAATTTACCACTGAACACAAACGTACATTTGAAACAACTCACAATTCTCCTACAGTCAACACGTAGTCAACATTTCTCTTAAATATGGATCGCATTTTCCTACTTCTTCATCTATTTCAGGGGTTGGCAAACTCTGGGCTGCTGGCCAAATCTGGCATGTAGTCTATTTTAATGAATGAAGTTATGTAGGAATATAGCTGCATCCATCATTTGCATATTATCACTGGCTGCCCTTGCGCTACAATGGCAGAGTCAAGGAGGTGCAACAGAGGCTGCATGGATTTCAACACCTGAAGTATTTGCAATCTGGCCATTCAAGGAAAAAATTTACTGACCCCTGGTACATCTAGTAAAACCACGATTGGACTTTGAACACTGGGCTGATTTGTTGTGGAGACTACAGGTTCTGTTATATTTGGAATGTATTGATTTTTTGTCTTACCAGGCAGTTGACTTCACTGGATTCAAACTCTGAACTTACCACTCCTTAGATAAGCTGCAGCCTTAACTAGGCTGCTTGGAGTCTGCCTCATGTGCACATAGTTCAATCAGGTATTTTAGTACCTTTAAATCAAGTTTTAGCTGCCCCACATGAGCACTTCAAGCCTGCACTCAGGCAAAGGCTATGAAAGCAAGAAATTCGGTGTTCCCTTCTCCCACTGTCAACTCCGTGTCTGCCTGCTGTCGATTGATCTTCAGTGCCATTTGTTTTCAGTATTTTTCCAGAATTCAGTTATTTGTGGGAAAGCTGGTCACACAGGGATTACTGGAAGCTTCTCCCACATATTTACTTCTAAATGCTCTGGAAGTCCAGACTCAAATGCTGAGAACTTTCACTTGAATCTCTGTAACCACCTATCGGTTACACCTACATAGAAGACATTCAGGAACATGTCTAAGACTGAACTCAGCATCTTCCCATCTAACTGCTCTCTAAATCAGCAAATATCACTCCCACCCATCCAACTGCCTGAGCCAGCCAGAAGTCTAGGAGTCACTGTGATTGTTCTCTTACCCCTAAAATGTACACCATCTCCCCGTCGTGCTGGCTCAAGTCACCATCATTTTTCATATTACTGAAACCTCTTGAACTGCCTGCCTCCACTTTTGTCCCATTCATGAATTCTCTGCTCTGTAACCAGTCTTATTTCTAAACAAATCTAATATCACTCATCTCCTTAAATCCCGTCAGCGCTCAATCACCCTCGTCCTCCTCACTGCCCTAAAACAAGTCAAAACTCCTACTAGAGTGCACAGGAAGCCCTACAAGAAGGGGCGTCTATCTGTTCAGCCTGATCCCTTTTTGCCGCTCTGTATTCCAACTCGCATATTCTTCTAAAGCCTTGAGCTTCCCACTAGTCCCAGAGTTTTGTATGAGGTCATCTCAGTGCCTGCATTTCTCCCAACACTAAGTTCATAAACCCTCCACATTCATCATGTCTCAGCTAGATGTTTATTTTTGTGGAAAACTGTTCTCAATGCTCTAGCTTGGGTGAGGTGTCTCCTACTTGTACTCATAGCACCTGAGTCTCCATCAGTCCTTATTTCACTGAGCACTGTGTCTACTTCCCCCACTGCACTGGAACTTGCATCACAGGACAATGCCAAGTGCCCCACTAGATTTCAGGACAGGCTCTATAAGTTGTTTATGGTTTAGCCTGGTATCTAACTTGGTTCCTGGCTCAGAGTACATACTTGATATTTGTATCAACGATTTTCCAAAAGGTATGGAGTGGTATCTTTTTTAAGGACCAGTACCTTACCAGTGTGCCAGCTCTTATCTTCCCAGAAGTTGATCCAAAAAACCCTTATTCATCGAAGCAACATTTAATGAATGTTTTTAGCATATGCCAAGCCCAGCAGTGATCAGTCAGCCGGAGGAAACAGAACTATTGCTCTGCAAGAATCCACTGCCCAGTGGAGAAGCAAACGAATCACACACGCCAGGCTATCACAGAAGCGTGCATACAGCGCATCAGGAGCATTGCTGACAGTGATAAAGCGACGTCTGGAATGACCTCTGGGGCATGAATGGTTTCCAAGCAGGAAAAATGTATTTACTAAGCAATTCAGAAACATGCTAAGGACATGAATAGGCAGATCCTAAAAAAGGAACTAGAAAAGCAGAATAACACTTGGGAAAAGAGCTTCTCCAGTAACTTAAATACAGTTGAGATGAGATGCCATATCTTCTTTATAATAATGCCTAGCAGTGCTTTAAAATCCCATATCAGTAAGGACCAAGCAAAATGAATATTAACATCTTGATGGTGAGAGTATAAACATGGTAAAATCTCTTTGTAAGGCAATCGAATGAAGTAAGAACTTTGAAAAGATCAATCCCAGTCAGACTACAGACTACGCTAGAAATGGATCTTTCAAAAACACTATATACACACTGATTAATGCGTAAGGGTATTTATTAAGTATTACTGTACTAATGCAAACTGGAAACTAAATGGGATTTTTAATAAATTACTGCATACCTGTTACAAATATATGTAGGTATTAAAAAATCTTGATTTCCCAATACTTAATGACATAGTCTATGTTTAAAATATGCATATAGCCTGTCCTAGTCAGCTCAGGACGCCATCACAGACTATAATGTAGACTGGGCGCTTATACCAACAGAAATTTATTCTGGTTTGGAGGCTCAGAAGTCCAAGATCAAGGCACCACTGGCAGATTCGGTGTCTCTTGAGGGCCCTTTTCCTGGCTGATGGCTGTCTTCCTGCTGTGACCTCATTAGACAGCTCGCTGGGACCCACTTTGTAAGGTCTTATTTACAGGAGTACAAAACCCCTTCACAACGGCTTCATGAGCTCCTCACCTCCCAAAGGCCCCACCTCCTGTAACACCGTCACCTGGGAGATTAGGTTTCAACATATATGCACTTGGGGGAGATGCAAACATTCAAACATTGAATAAGATACATAACCACTTTACTATTTAGTATGTACGTTATACAAACACAAACTCACAAACAAATACATGTAATATGTAATAAGGTATTATAATTGCATATAATTTATAATAAGATTACATACTGTTATCTCTGGAAGGTGAAATTAGGGACAATTAAAAATTCTCTTCTGTCATTTACCATGTTATCTAGAGCAGGGTCAGCAAAATTTTTCTGTAAATGAAGTATTTTAGGTTTTGTGAGCCATAGGTCTCTGTCACCACTACACAACTTTCACTGTTAGAGATGGAGAGCAACACAGACAACACGGCCACAAACGGGACTGGCTGTCCCCCAGTAATGCTTCATTTACACAACCAGGTAACAAAAACAGATTGGGCCAGCAGACTGTAGTTCACTGATGTTTAATCTAGCATGAAAGTGCATTTTTATAATAAAACATGTAATTATTCCTTTCTATGATTCTAAAAGACTAGGGAAAAAAGTCTTAATTATCTTTCTACGTTTTATGTTCTCTTTTTAAACGAATCCTGATCTCCCTCAGGGCAGGTACTTTTACACGTCTCTTTATTCCTTACACTGTGAGCCGTCTTTTCTCAAAACTTATTTGCCTTAAAAAAAATAAAGGCTAATATTTTCTACTTACCTTCTGAGGAGCATATTGTGAATCCAGAATCATACTCTACTTCTGTAGCTAAGATGACTTCACATATGGGGTCCACATGAATTTTCTTGAGGACTTTTTTAATTAATTCTGAAATTATTAAATGGGCAACCTTCCTCTGCTTATATAAACTTCCCACAAAATTGTCAGAAACTTTTCCAGGGAGTCACCATTTTAACTCCTGCTGTCCCCCTTGCAGGGGACTCCAGATTATCAGTAACAGTCAAAGTGCTTTTCTGGGACAGAGAGACTTTGTGGACAATTTTAGAACATTGGCATTTTAGGTGTCATTTGCCCACAAAGATAATGCTTTCTATTAATATGAAGAAAACTGGCTGCCCATGGCCTGTGCCTTCTCCCCTACAGTCTTCTCTCTCCCACCGCCTACCTCATCTATTACTTCCCTTCATTTTAAGAGCACCCTGGTCCTGTTCTAAATATTTCCCTTTAACTTCCTCCGATTTGTGCTTTATGTCTCTTTTTTCTACACTTTAAAACGTCAAAGCAGACCTCATCCTGTGCTGCAGATCACAGCACTACTGCTGTTTGGGCTTCTGACATACGCCTCCCATCCTCTACCTCTAACTTTCCATGAGAACTGTATGACACTTCCCTCCAGTGTGAACTTTCTCTCTGGTTATTATTCCTAATAACCTTCATCCAAAAGTTTAAAAATTTTACCAACCTTGAATACTCACATACAAAAACACTGTGAGAATATACAGGTGAATTTTATGTAATACTGGTTTAGTTAAGAATTTGAGCATGAATTCAAGTTAGAAACTATAGACTGATGGATTTGACTTTGTAAAAACATAAAACGTCTATACATAAAAAACAAAATAGGAACATTTGAACAATAGTGATTTTACTTAGTATCAATATATAAAAGGTAATTTTTAGAAGATAAGCACAGTAAGAAATAGTAGTGAATCTCACTTAACAGTAATTCATGAAGCATGGAAAGATGATCAAACTCCCTAGTAATTGAAGGAACAAAAAATGAAAAAGTAGGTAGGGCCTCACTTGATAACATCACCTAATGCCTTTCTGTGTTGGGGTCAACACTGGCATTTCTTTACTAATTCCTTTTTAGATAAATGAAAATAACCCTCTGCATTGACTTGTAGTTCCTAGAAACATGCCTTAAAGTGCTTTGCATGTTCCTCATGGCCTAGGAACGTGGGAAGTATGTGCAAATAAGTGCTCCTCACACACACACGTTAACTCCTCTTCCTCCTTCAGTTTCTGCTCACTCTTACCTCTCTCTTACTTCTTCAAAGCTACTAACCCTTTGTTAAGTCTACATCAGGCAGGGCTGAGATCTCTCCAACTCTCCACAGCCCTTTTTCCCTGCCCTTGATTTGTGCTTATGCATACAACAGCCTCCCCCCTCTAGATAGATGGTCAGGTCCTGCAGGGTATTGTGGTGGGGTGGTTCCGAACACCTGCGTCGAGTCAGAGTTGAGTTCAAAGCTCAGTCTTCCCACCTACTTTACTTGAGCAAGTCAACCACCATCTCTAGGCCTGTTTTGTCTGATAAAATAGAAATCACTCTTATATTTAAGATTGTGAGGATTACAGGAAATAATGGTTAAAAATTATTTAGCAAAGTGGCACCAAATTAACACCTACTAAACGGAAGCTACTATGACAATGACAAAGTGCATTTAGTATAATTTCTTTTACATGAGTAATTCTCAAACATCTCTTAAAAAGTCAAAATGGTTTTGCACTTTAAAGGTACTATTTCTCAACAGGAGAAACTCAAAATATTGGAAGTCTCTGAATGGCTTACTGGGACTGCAAATTTCTCTATTCTAAAATTCCCATGGTTCAGGATGTTGCACATCTTACCTGGAAGGCCTCTCACTTCTCTTTGCGAGAACTACCCAAGTATAGAAACTGGAAAAAATGATAAGGCTCAAAAGGAACTGTACTGTTCTAAACTCGTAATTAATGTCTTCTACAAATTTACCGTATTCTCCTGTGATAACTTCAAGAAAATTTAGTCTGAAATGTTATTTATAACCATAAACATTTTAATGTTTAAAATTCTTCTAGGATTTTTTTAGTTCCTTCATTAAAACTTTTCTCCTTTAAAAATTACCACAGAAGAGCATATGGCTCTTGAAATGTTTCTATCGTGAAATACTGAGATACTAACTTGCAGAATTGGTGAAAACAGAAATCCAGACTCAAGAGGCCCATCAAATTCCAAGCACAAAGTAACAAAGAACACATCATAATGAAGCCAACACACCCAAAAAATAGCCATTTCTGGTGTAGTAAATACAGAGTAGGAATTGAAGATAAGCCTATGAGCCTGAATGATAAGTTCAACTAGAGGATCTGAGTAAGTCAGCCTTCTTAGACTTAAAAAGATTATGAAACTAGAATTTACCAATTTTCTAATTTGAGCTCCTATTACAAATGAGTTTCAGCCTAAAAGTTGACATCATTGACAATTGAAGAATCTTCAGTTGCACCCCCATAATCTCAAAACAATAGAGAATGTGAGTAAAAATATAAATTTAGGTGAGTCAATTATATTTTTTAATTGACTTTTAAAACAATTCACAAATGAGAAAATGAAACTTAGTGAATTATGGGGAAAATCAATCTCACTGGTAGTCAAAGGAAATTAGAGGATGAGGCATTATTTCATATCCCTTAAATCAGCAATCGTTAAACTGACAACTTGAAATTGAAGTAAAAATGGGCCTCTTGCCTGTTACTTGTAAAAATTAAAACAATCCCTTTAAATAGTTAATTCAGTTGAGAGGATAAAATGTTAATCCTCATAAACCGTTAGTGTAATTTTCTAAGTATTTCAAGAAATAATACAAATGGGATGTTAAACACAGCAAGGGATTAACATTTAATTACGAAAAATGATAAATGACCATGAAGACTACTATATAGTAATATAGAACATATTTAAAATGTTTGCAAGATGGACATAGTTCATTCACTAAGCAATTCCATTTCTAAGAAAGCATGCCAAACCATAAGCGTGCAAAGTATAGGTAAAATTTCTGTGTTAAAAACTGTGACCAGATTAAAGATGGCGGCGTGAAAGGTGAGACACAGGCTTCCTCCTAAAGCTGCATATAATAAGAAAATATAATTAATACAACTAATCCTGAAAGAGCAACAGGAAAGTGGACTGCGCCAGACTGCATACACCTGGAGAAAAGAGCAGACCTCACAGAACAGGGTAACGTACCAAAGCTGTGGCATGGTGGGACCCAAGCTGTTCCCGAACCTCAGCTCACCGGTGGGAGGAAGAGAAAAGGAGCAGGGAGGGAGCGGAGGCTGGGACTGCTGAATACCTAACTCCAGAGATCTGCTCTGGGACCACAAACCTACATTTCATGGTGCTTGCATGATACTCTTGTGATTACAGGGTTGGAAAGCTAAGGCAGAATTCCTGAAGAGACTGAGATTCCCAGCCTCTTGTGGAAAGCAAGGATCCATATCTGGCTGCTCTGGGACAAAAGAAAGGTGGGCAGTCTGAGAGACTTCCTAACAAGGAAGCCCATAGCAAGAGGGCTGCTAAAGGGGCAAGGATTGCACAGAGCTTACTGCTCAGGAGAGAGGACAGGTAGAAAAAATTGTTGGGGGGCACTCTGCCCAGCAGGTTGGGAGCTTTGCCATATTGACTCTCATATTTAAGGAGGAAAAAGAAATCTTCTTCCTTACACGATCTTCAGGTGCTCCAACTCCCGGCTGGCTACACAGCTCCAAGCACCCCATCCGTGATACGCAGCCTACTGCACCTTTCTCCAGGCCAGCCCCATCTGGCTCGCAAACTGGCAAAACCTACCCTGGCGTTAGGCCAGCCAGAAGGAAGATCTGTCTACAGCAAATACAAATGCAAAGCATTGAGGCTTATACCTGTGTGCTCAGCCCACTGGTTCAGGCAGTGGAGACAGGCATAGCAGCCGGGAAGCAGGAAACAGCTCTTTCCTCCCCCCAGGCACCAATACCACTCACCTGCGACCCCAGACATGGCTTCAGGGGCTGAGCAGCTCCAGGGAATAGAGCTTTTGGGCACTAGAGGGCGCCATATACAAATATGAAACACCAAAGGAATCTGGTTCAGAGTAAAATTATTAATACCAATCCTGAGAAAGATTTAAATGACATCGACCTCATGACTCTTCCTGAAAGGGAGATAAAAATAAAATTATTAACATGCTCACGGAGGTACGGAAAGATATTCAAGGACTCAAGAATAAATTCCGGTCAGAGATCCAATCGTTGGAGAGCACAATGGAGGGTATTAAAAGCAGATTGGACACGGTGGAGGAGACGATAAATGAAATAGAAACTAGAGAAGAGGAATACAAAGAAGCTGAGGCACAGAAACAAGGATCTCTAAGAATGAAAGAATATTGAGAGAACTGTGTGACCAATCCAAATGGAACAATATTCACATTATAGGGGTACCAGAAGAAGAAGAGAGAGAAAAAGGGATAGAAAGTGTCTTTGAGGAGGTAATTGCTGAAAACTTCACCAATCTGGGGAAGGAGATAGTCTCTCAGGTCATGGAGACACACAGATCTCCCAACACAAGAAATCCAAGAAAGAAAACACCAAGACATATAGTAATTAAAATGGCAAAGATCAAGAATAAGGATAGACTATTAAAAGCAGCCAGAGAGAGAAATAAGATCACATACAAAGGAAAGCCCATCAGGCTATCATCAGACTTCTCAACAAAACCTTACACGCCAGAAGGCAGTGGCATGATGTATTTAATGCAATGAAGAGAAGGGCATGGAACCAAGAATACTTTATCCGGCAAGATTATCATTTAAATTTGAAGGAGGGATTAAATAATTTCCAGATAAGCAAAAGTTGAGAGAATTTACCTCCCACAAACCATCTCTACAGTGTATTTTGGAGGGACTGTTATAGATGGAAGTGTTCTTAAGATTTAATAGCTGTCACCAGAGGTAATAAAACCACAGTAAAGAAAGTAGAACAGCTAATTACTAAGCAAATGCAAAAATTTGAATAACTATCTCCAAAGTCAATCAAGGGATAGACAAAGAGTACAGAATATGATAACTAATATATAAAGAATGGAAGAGGAAGAAAAAGGAGGAAGAAAAAAAAAAGAACCTTTAGATTGTGTTTGTAATAGCATATTAAGTGAGTTAAGTTAGACTCTTAGATAGTAAGGAAGTTAACCTTGAACCTTTGGTAACCACGAATCTAAAGTCCGCAATGCCAGTAACTACAAACCTATCAATAATCATCCTAAATGTAAATGGACTAAATGCACCAATCCAAAGACATACAGTCACTGAATGGATAAAAAAACATGACCCATCTATATGCTACCTACAAGAGACTCACTTCAAACCCAAAGACATGCACAGACTAAAAGTGATGGGATGGAAAAAGATATTTCATGCAACTAATAGGGAGAAAAAAGCTGGGGTTGCAGTACTTGTATCAGACAAAATAGACTTCAAAACAAAGAAAGTCACAAGAGACAAAAACAGACATTACATAATGATAAAAGGGTCAATCCAACAAGATATAACCATTATAAATATCTATGCCCCTAACACAGGAGCACAGACAAATGTGAAACAAATACTAACAGAATTAAAAGGAGAAATAGAATGTAATGCATTCATTCTACAAGACTGCAACACTCTCACTCCAAAGGACAGATCAACCAGACAGAAAATAAGTAAGGAGACAGAGGCATTAAACAACACAATAGAACAGAGGGACCTAACAGACATCTACAGAACTCTACAACCAAAAGCAGCAGAATACACTTTCTTCTCAAGAGCACATGGAACATTTTCAAGAATAGATCATATCATAGGCCACAAAAAGAGCCTTGGTAAATTCAAAAAGATTGAAATTGTATCAAACATTTTCTCAGACCACAAAGGTATGAAACTAGAAATAAATTACTCAAAGAAAATGAAAAATCACACAAACACTTGGAGGCTTCACAACATGCTCCTAAATAACCAACGGATCAATGATCAAATAAAAACAGAGATCAAGCAATATAGGGAGACAAATAGATCTAATATCTGAATTCAGCAAAGTTACAGGATACAAAATTAATACGCAGAAATCTGTGGCATTCCTATACACTAACAATGAACTAGCAGAAAGAGAAATCAGGAAAACAATTCCATTCAAAGTTTCATCAAAAAGAATAAAATACCTAGGAATAAGCCTAACCACGGAAGTGAAAGATCTATACTCTGAAAACTACAAGACACTCATGAGAGAAATTAAAGAAGATACCAATAAATGGAAACACATCCCATGCTCATGGATAGGAAGAATTAATATTGTCAAAATGGCCATCCTGCCTAAAGCAATCTACAGATTTAATGCAATTACTATCAAAATACCAACAGTATTCTTCAGTGAACTAGAGCAAATCGTTCCAAAATTCATATGGAACCAAAAACGACCCCGAACAGCCAAAGCAATGCAGAGAAGGAATAATAAAGCTGGGGGGATTATGCTCCCCAACTTCAAGCTCTAGTACAAAGCCACAGTACTCAAGACAATTTGGCACTTACACAAAAACAGACCCATAGACCAATGGAACAGACTAGAGAGCCCTGATATAAATTCAAGCATATATGGTCAATTAATATATGATAAAGGAGCCATGGACATACAATGGGGAAATGACAGCCTCTTCAACAGTTGGTGTTGGCAAAACTGGACAGCTACATGCAAGAGAATGAAACTGGATTATATTGTTTAACCCCATACACAAAAGTAAACTTGAAACGGATCAAGGACCTGAATGTAAGTCATGAAACCATAAAACTCTTAGAAGACAACATAGGCAAAAATCTCCTTAATATAAGCATGAGCAACTTCTTCCTGAATGCATCTCCTTGAGCAAGGGAAACAAAACAAAAGCAAAAATGAACTCATGGGACTACATCAAACTAAAAACTTTCTGTACAGCAAAGGACACCATCAACAGAACAAAAAGGCATCCTACAGTATGGGAGAATATATTTGTAAATGACATATCCAAGGGGTTAACATCCAAAATATATAAAGAACTTACACACCTCAACACCCAAAAAGCAAATAACCTGATTAAAAAATGGGCAGAGGATATGAAGAGACATTCTCCAAAGAAGAAATTCAGATGGCCAACAGACACATGAGATGCTCCACAACACTAATCATCAGGGAAATGCAAATTAAAACCACAATGAGATATCACCTCACACCAGTAAGGATGGCCAGCATCCAAAAGACTAAGAACAACAAATGCTGGTGAGGATATGGAGAAAGGGGAACCCTCCTACACTGCTGGTGAGAATGTAAGCTAGTTCAACCACTGTGGAAAACAATATGGAGGTTCCTCAAAAAACTAAAAATAGAAATACCATTTGACCCAGGAATTCCACTCCTAGGAATTTACCCTAAGAATGCAGCAGCCCAGTTTGAAAAAGACATATGCACCCCTGTTTATTGCAGCACTATTTACAGTAGCCAAGATATGGAAGCAACCTAAGTGTCCATCAGTAGATGAATGGATAAAGAAGAGGTGGTACATATACGCAATGGAATACTATTCAGCCATAAGAAACAAATCCTACCATTTGCAACAACATGGATGGAGCTGGAGGATATTATGCTCAGTGAAATAAGCCAGGCAGAGAAAGACAAGTGCCAAATGATTTCCCTCATTTGTGGAGTATAACAACAAAGCAAAACTGAAGGAATGCCATAGCAGCAGACTCAGACTCCAAGAAGGAACTGGTGGCTACCAAAGGGGAAGGATGTGGGAGGGCGGGAGAAGGGGATTGAGGGGTATTATGTTTAGTATATATGGTGTGGGGGATCACGGGGAAAACAGTGTAGCACAGAGAAGGCAAACAGTGGATCTGTGGCATCTTACTACACTGAAGGACAGTGACTGCATTGGGGTATAGGTGGGACTTGATAATATGGGTAAATGTAGTAACCACATTGTTTTTTCATGTGAAACCTTCATAAGAGTGTATATCAATACCTTAATAAAAAAAAAAAAGAAAGATTCCATAGCTTAAAAAAAAAAAAAAAGATTCCATAGCTTAAAAAAAAACTGTGACCAATCTGTGTTTATCATAGGGATGACACATCCATGTAAATGAAATCACTGGAAGAGAATGTATATTTGTATTTGAAATTAAAAGCAGCCCATTCAAATCTATTTTTGAAGTTGATACTGAGGAAAAGGTTACAAACTAGTAAGCATAGCATGATTCTGTTCTAGAAGAGGTCTTTGTATTTACACATGGAACAAAATCCAGATGATAAATTATAATTTATCTGCACAGGATTATCATTAAAAAAAACTTTCCTGCAATTTCAGATTCTTCACAGTAAGCATATGTTATTTTTGCAATCAGAAAAAATTACAAATGTATTTCTAGTTTCAAAGGAAACTGTCATGTGGGAAAAGTACAATATGTAAAATTAACTAGCTTTGATCATAATGTTTGCAAGAAGTAAATATGGCGGGAAAAAAACCAAAATCAATGGAAAAGAAAGCTGTTTCTTTTCCATTGTTTGTGAAAGTTTTTTTTTTTTAAACATCATGATTCTTATTTTAAAACTGCTGGAACTAGGAGTTTAAAGTAGGAACACAAAAATAGATGAAAGGATGAATTTTAAGACACAATTCTATTTCTGCCTTACTAAACAGCTGTATAATCTTGGTCAAGGAAACACCTAAATGTCAACTTTCCTATGATAACTACTACTATTTGTGACAATTATATGAGATGTATGTCACAAAGTTGGTAATTAACAGAGTAACCACATCAAGTTATATGATATTGATGATATCAAGTATTTTGTCCTACAAAAACACCAGTTTCATATGTCCAACCTAACAGCTAGTATTCTGAAATGTTTAATTCTAATTCCCAAAGCTGATTACTCTAATTTAAATCCATACTCCAATGGCTATCAGTATCATGATGCACCTTTTGGAAGAGATGTCATTACCGGGAAGCATCTGAATTCCCTGCCCGTTCCAGTTAATGGCAGAATCTTAAGATTGGACCATGGAAACGTGACTCTGTGTTAGTACTTTTCACAGAGCCCCGTTCCTCAAGTTCAGTAAAAATCATCAAATACCATTTAAGAAAAAAAGTGGACAAAGAGAATTTGAGTCTTTTCTCATTAAATAAGTGACACTAAAATAAACATTAGTTCCCCCCAGGGGAAGGGGGAGGGAACACCAGTGATGGAAATACTGATAAAGAAAGTAAATTGTCTTCTGGGTTCTGGTGATCGTTTACAAAATGAAAACGAACAGAATAACTGGAATGGATGCACAACAAATAATACACAACTACTACCAGGAAAAAAGATTGGGGTGTGAACTGGGTGGGAGGAGTTCATTCCCTACCTTTTAAATTTCTACAGGTAGTAGAGAAGGTAAAATCAGATTATAATAAATATTCTCTTAAAACCAAGCTAGACCAACATGTATGTCAAGAAAAAAAAATGTCACCCTTTGGGGAAAAAAATTAATAATGTAAATTCAGTTAACACATGCTTTTAAATAATAGATGTTTTGTAATTTAAAAAGCAGACCAAAAAGTGTCAAAAGTCATTATGAATATATAATTAAAAGAATAGAAAAAGTTGAGTCCGAAGCAGATGCATGAGCTGCTTTACAGGAATATATAGTGTACTGACTAAAGGAAAAAAGGTCACCCTTCCATTATTCCAGATGTCTTGATATATTATGCGACAAAGGAAAGACACGATTATCAAATGGTACACAAATTCAGGAGTCTTTATTTTGAAAAAATTCTTCCAATAAATATTACACAATGAACAAGAACTTATTAACCAAATTCATCCACCATCCCAAAGTGTCTTAGGAATGAATACTGAAATCACCCTGTACCTTTTCATCCAATACCTAAAACCACCTCCTGCATTAATTCTGGAATTCATAAATCTTGGCATATTAACACCTCTTCCACAACATGTCCTGTTGACTCAACGGCCTCATCCTGTCAGACTTCTCCAAGTTCTCTCGCTCCCTGATTCCTAGCCTGAAGTGCTAAGGTACTTTTTTTTATCAGCTATTAGAGATGATATTATTCCTTATTAGCAGACTATTCCAGGAAGCAAATCCTATCATTGACTAATTCTCTGGACTTTATAAACCTCTGAGGAATGAGAAGCAGCACTTTCAGTTATTACCCAAATCTTTCCTAAGGCAAAGGAAGCTAATTTTGAAAAATAATGAATAAAACATGTGGTTGTGCCAAAATAGATTTTGCTGTAGATTTGTATCTTTTCTTCTCGAAAATAAGGTATAATCTAACTAATGTAGGTAAGGAAAGGCACAGTACCAACAAGCAGTAGTAGGAAATAGTCCAAGAACAATGGGAAAGTTAGGGTGCAAAATAGATGAGAACTCACACAGTCTTTTAATTAACTGACTAAATGCCTTCAAACTTCAATTAAAAAGCATTGGAGTTTTCAAATATTTAAGATAGTCTATTTGAGGGATTTTTTTTTTCTTCCTTAAATGGGAGAATTTCCTAAATGGAAGCATAAGATCAGACTTAAACAGCTAGTGACCCTCAAAAGCAATGATGTCTATTTTATCGAGTTTCCAGTCAGGCAGAATCAAGACTAATCTTCATATATGCATAAAGATATTCTTATTGTAACAATGTTTTAGTAGAAAAATCTATGAACAAATGTTCTTCAAAAGGGACATTCATATAGTGAAATCTTGGAACCATCCAAATAATGAGTTAAGAGCTGGATATGGTAATATGGAAAGACAAGCACGTTAAACAAAAGGAACCAAGTTACAAAATTGTATATTTAAAATAAAGGAAGACAAGCAGGAGGTGTATAAATGTATATATGTACAGGTATATAAAATATGGTAACATTTCTGAAGGACTATACAAGAATACAAGGAATCCCATTCCTCTGGAGTATGGAAATGAAGTCACTGGAAGGAGACGTAACTTTTTCACTTTATACCCTTTACATATTGCATAATTTTTAAAAATCGTAAGCGTGTATTCCTTTATGATAATATGTAAAGAATCTTTGAAAGTCTTTAAAAAACCTGATTGTACCTACAGCACTCTATGGAACATTGACTGTGTAACAATCCTTTGCTGCCTTGTAGTTAATGGCCATTTAGTCAAAATTAGAAGGCTCCGTGGGTGTTTGCTTCCTCAGTCCCTCCACTCAAGATTGAGAGAAAATTATGAGAATTTATAGCTCAAATCTTAACTCTCATTAATTAGACTATAACGTGGATAACACCTATCAAGATTCCAGATCACTGATTAAAAAAAAAATCAATGAGTACTTTAATCACCAATCAAAATATTTTATCCAGGATCACTTTTCCTTCTTTATATAATAGCCTGAATCACAACACTCTGTTTTCATTAAACTCCATAGCCCTGTGAGTTAGACAAGCACAGATTTCAAAAATATATCTAAACATATGCTGAATTCTTTTCCACTGGCACAAAATGAGCAGAATACATAGAGGCTATAAGGTTTGAAAGGGAATACATTCTTGGCAAAAGTCTGCACTGGGAAGTGACATAAATTCAAACCACATAGGACTCCAAAACCAGAGTAAGAGGTGGCAGAGGAAGAGCCCTTTTATGTCGACTCTGGATTTGCCAACTCAAAGGCTTTAAAACACATTTAAATACTTGAGACTGAGAAAACTGGCAATGGTAGGCTAGTAGTCACCTTAACAGTGCAAATCCCCTTAAAACTACTCAAAACCCAAGTCTTAAAACACTGTACTGATCAAACAAAACACTACTGCAGACAGAATTCAGAGTATATGCTATGAATGTGCACCCGCTAAAGTTAGCACAATAACTGGACTTGGTTCACAATACTTGGTTCTCTCCAAATTAAATAGTTCAATGCCCAGTACACTTCTAAAAATGAACTGATGTCCAAATGCTGGCTCAATTAACAATATAAAGCAAAAGGCCCTTCGAACACTGGATACAATAACCAGTAAGTTTAATGAATGAGCTGCAGAACTCAGTGCTGTGCAGGTCCTGGCTTGTAAGGGTTTGGGAAAGCCACTGGTGTGCATCTCTTTCTAACTCCAAGTTTAATGTCATCAGGTTGGCAGATGAAATCAGCCATGGTCAGAATATCTCTACCACAATATCAATAATCACTAAAACAGGCACTTTTTCATGAAAAAGAAAGTTGTTAAGCATTCACCAGTACAACACAGCATTACATCTGGTCATATAGTCGTCATCTGTTCAAATATGCCACATAAAAATTTTAATTAATGACATGTTTTAAATATTCAAAGAAAAATTTAGTGAGGATGAATTCAATAGGCTAATTTAATACAAATTTTAATAAAAGCATCCTTTAAAAAGCAAATTTTAAAATTATCTAGGGCACAAACTCTATTAATAAAGTTGGGATGCTTCACAGAGTAAGAATCACTGTGATACTTTGGATGTCTCTTTAGTTTAAAACATGCTCCAAAAAGGACCCCATTAATTTATCTTAAGCTTAAATAAAATCCTAGAAAATAAACCGTACTGATTTCATCATATTATGAATGGAGCCCAAATGACTAAGTTTATTCAGTTTACAGGATATAGAAAGTAACTCTCTTGGAATTTCAAAAGATTAAAAAAAAAAAACTAAGTAACATCTACTTATACAAAAATGTGACAGCATTTTAATCCACACTAAAACGTTTATTCCCTAGGGCAAAAGCTCTGTTATTAGCTTAACCACTCTATGGCTTCTTTCATCCTTAAAGTATGAGTCCACTTTATAAAGATTATATGAGATAATACATGAAAAGTATCTAGTAAGTTTCTGATAGATTTAAAGGGCTTAATATACTACATTCCCTAACACCACCACACTGCTTTGAGGTCATTATTTTTTTTTAAATGTATGTTTATAATGGTCCAATATAAATCTGAGACTGCAAGTGGAAGTCAAAGATGAGGTGAGTCATTCTGAGGGTAAGTTCGGTACAGGAGCACAAACATGGGGACAATGGACAGGGCCTGCCCAGGGATGGAAATGGACCACTATCTCAAGAAAGCAAGTTTTAGAGTACGCCAAAACAGAAACAAAGCCAGAGTTTGCAGTGACAACTTTTCATAAACTACCTCTTAAAAAGTCACTATGTCTTCAAAGATTTTTATGTGAGAAGCAACCGCAAATGCTTTCTTTAAAAATGGACAAAGTATAAAAAGCCACCAGGGGAAAAAAAACAAGTAAACACATTCTTTTAATCGTACTAAGCTGACTTCGTGGAAGGTAATGATTTTTGTTAGAGGATCCACTTACCATTAAAAAAAATTACATATGTATGTATATTATGTATGTGTGTATATACACACACATATATATAAAGCTAAAATTTAATAACTGTGAGAAATAAACTATTCTTCAGTTTGAACTTTTCTTTAGCAAGGAGTTTTAAAAAATTTTTAAATAGATATTTGATATACCCCCAAAACAATTACACAACTTCAAAGTGGTCAGAACAGTAAATGATTACAACATAAACACCAATAACCATGAACCAGAACTTGTAATATCCTTTAAAAAGGAGATATTCACCAATCTCATCATTGAAATACTTCAAAAAAAAAAAATAGAAGGAAGAAAATCCAGAAAACAATTAAAAATGTCTGCAAGTGCAATTTTAGCTGGAATTCCAATTTGTTCCACCAAGCAAACAAAAGCACAAATTCAGGAACAAGATATTTACCCTACAACTACACAGTTTTTCCAGAAACACACATATTTAAAGTGTACTATAGAGGTTCTCAAAGTGTGGTCTGAGCCCCAAAACCCAAGGCCAGAACTATTTTCATAATACTAAATACTATACGTCTGTTTCACTCGTGATGTCCCAAGTGCACAGCGGAGTTTTCCATGCCCACATGCCACGTGATATGGAGAAACCACAATGCAAAAGTAGTATGAGAATCCAACTGTTTCTACTAAGCTAGGTGTTAAAGAGATGTGCAAAAAAAGCAATATTCTGCTTTTTTGAAAACAATTATTTTTCATCTAAAATATTTATATTAACATGTAAAATGGACTTGTTGCTTTTATATTTAAGTGAATAAATCTTTTTTATAAATGTCTCGGTATTAATTTCTAATACAGTAAATTGTGATAGAATAAGCTACATAAACAAAAGCTCTGGGGGATAGTCAATAATTTAAGAGTTACAGTGTCGTGACCAAATGTTTCAGAACTGTCAGCACTGTGATGTGAAAGCAGCCAGTTGGCCACTCTCCACTTTACAAGTTTACAGAAACTGTACTACAGAAGGTGCATGCTGAGGGCAGGGCAACTCACAGGTAAAGCACTGATACACTTCTTCAAATTTACAGAAGGAACTGCTTTAAGGAACAAAGTGATTATCTAATCTCTGTTTTCACCAAAGTGAAAACAGAATATGCCTTTAAACGCATCAACAAAGTTTGCCATCCTAAAAGAAAAGAAAATTTTCTTTTCTGAGCAAAAATAGGATAGATTCACCAGTAAGCCGGGAAACTTGAAGGTCTTCAGCCTTGTCACCTTTGAGGAATTTCTCCTCTTCAGTACTCAACACAATTATGATGATCTATATAAAACCAGAACCAAATCTGAATATCAAAGTCTAACAGAAGTTGACTTAAATCCACATTAAAGCTGGGTCAATTCTTAAACCAAGCATTTTGATTTTTATAAGCACTCATTTAAAATCAGTAAGAGTTTCCATTTAATTTACAAAATTCAAGATTTATCCAGGAAAAAAAAAAACTCTTTAAAATTATTTTAATAACAACTGTTTAATCTGCTTACTTCTTAGACAGATAGCCTGGCAGGTTATTGGGTAATGGCCTACAATTATATAGCATAATTTTGTACATATGAATTGGCTGGGACCAAATACAATCTAAAACATTGGAATTCAAAGACATTTCTTAAGTATTCCCTCCAAAAAAAAAAAGAGGTTGGAGGGAGACCCTATATAGAGAGAGATTTCAAGTATACACCAATACACACCTGAACCTTTACAGCATTCATTTAAGCCTAAGAGGCATACTGCTCAGACAAGAAGCAGAGATTTCCCAGTCTTCTTGCTTATCAAAATAGTTAAGATAAAGCACACATTCAGCTAAATATGCAATGGACAGCGATGTTTAACAAGTCTAAAATATGACACAGACTTTAATATAGTATGATAACTCATAGTCACCACCAGAAAAGGAACTCAACATGAGTAAAACATTTGAAGAAACTGACGTTCATCTCATTTAATGCCAAAGCTTTCAAAAAATTTTTTAAATCATTTTATATCATTTATCTTAAGTAAGATTAAACTTTTCAAACATGTATTACATATTTTTATATGTAATTTCACCTTTTCAATAGCCAATTATCAGAAGATGATATGACATAGTGCTGTCCTCTAGGCTAAGATGGCTGTCCCTACACTAAAGGGTCTTCAACCATGTATGCTCTTCATAGTTTTTTCTATTGCCTTCCTTTCAAGCCATCACTTCTGAACTGCTAATATGCTGTGGGCTAGAAAATCAAATAATCAGAATCTCACATAAAAACATATGCATGAGCTCTAACATATAGACTTTGTGACTTATGTGGGTTGCTTAAAGGCATTTTTCAAAAAACCATTATATCACGTTTCTCAGTTGTGTTCTCTTTTGATGAGACTACCAGATTATGTTTGGATGAATGAGGAATCACTATACATAAATATTTAAACAAGTTCACTTGCATATTAACAAAAAGATATAACTACACATTAGAATTGTTGCCTTTTTAAACAAAGTATTCTATAACTTTAAGGTAACACCGGGTTCCAGTTTCTTTCCCCCAGAAATGAACATAAATAAATGTCCTATTAATAATACCAGTTCGTCCAAAGGAAAAAAAAAAAATGAGGTGCAATTATGTCACAGTTAATGCATGTCTGCTTCCAATACATTCAAAGACAGTATTTTTTTTTAATCATAGTTAAAATAGGCCTTTTGCAGTCTGAGAATTCAAGATACTTAAAAAAAAATTTGTGAATACACATACATGCAAATTCTTTATATATACACATTTTCACAAAATTAAGAAGTTGCAAAGAAATTAGAAGGATTATGGTGACTCTGACAAGCTATATTTAAATGCTTTACCACTGACATATTCCTGAATTACAGCAGTCACAGTAGTTTTAATCAATTTTCTACATGGCCTTTTTATAAAATTTTCTCTTTTAGACATGAAAGTCACTAGAAGTCTTCTGAAATTCTAATTTAAGAATTCAAGATGTTCTCAATTCACTACTCATACTTAAGGCCACTTTGGTAAAGGCATTGCAGCAAGAACACAAAACAATAGCATATTTTCTAATATTTATTTTTTTCACCTGCAAACTGTAGCAAAACATGATCAGCTTTATTATGCAGACAGGTATCCCTCCACATTTTTAAAGAATTTGGGTATGTATAAATGGCAGAGCTCTTTAGAAAGGAAAAATTCAAGAATGAATAAAACCTTCCAATTTTGACTTTGTAACTTTCCAGTAGCAATGGTTAAAATGATTTTAGGTCATTCACTCCAAGATACATGACAGCACCTTAAAAGTGGCTGATCTACTTCCAGTAACATTTCTCACATAATGTGTTAAAGTTACAAATACTGATATGCACAAATAGCTAATTTCTAAGAAAAGTATGTACAGTACTGCAGCATAATGAATGTAGTATCTGCAATAACTTAATATTAGCCAATTTTTAATATACATGATACCGCTACCTTTTTCTGCCAATTCACAGGTTAAAAGTTGTTACTGGAGCCCTCTGTTTTGCATGTATTACCTGGTGTTTAATACACAATGCAGGCTTTTTAAAGACTTCTCTTGTATTTAAAGCTAAGATCAGTGAAACAAGACAACAGTGCAAGAGGCGGAGAGATGTAATGTGACCACATAAAAGTTCGATCCAGTAAAGTGTCTATGTAAGGCTATAAGAAAGGGTTGGTTGATGAGCTTCCTGTTGGAAACTGTCCTGTTGGCGCACCAGTCTATAGGAAAACATGAGAGAAAATAGACAAATTAAGAGTGATTGTGTGTGGAAAGTAGGAAAATATTAAACTTCAATTAAATCTTATTTAATTAAACAGTATTTTTAGATTATTTCACAATTATTGGAAATAATATTTATGCATTATTGTTACTACATATTATAATAAAACTATTAGGTGCCAGGTACCATGTTGGCCCTTTTATATATCCATTTTTTTTTCATATAATTCTCATAATAGATTAAAAGAAAGGACTTGGCCCTAAAAATAAAATGTATTTATGATTCAAACCAAATCTGACTCCAAACCCTTTTCATACTGTTCGGGTCTTAAGCCATACAAAGTGTTAAAGCAGACAAGTTTCATGTTATAAAATAGTTTATTCACTGTCAATGCTTTCATTTGCAACTGTTTTTTTCTTTAAGTCCGTAACGGATCGTGTATAATGGCTGCCTCAGTTTGTACAATTTTAGGATGTCCTATCAGCAGAAAACCAAACAGGATCTAGGAGAGCCACATCCTGCTTTTCCTCACTTGAAAGTAACATGCAACAACTTATACCTAAAATTTCATCTCACCATAAAAGGATTACTAGACACTCCAGCAGCTGCAGCTTGACCAAAAGGGGTGACCGCTGGCTTTGTTTGTCCGAATGCTGCAAAACCTGCACCTTGTGAAAACAGAGCCACCAATTATAACTCACCTTTGAGAGATAATCTGATGCTTATAAAACCTCATAATGAGTTTCGGAGAAATTCATACCAGAGCAACAATAAAACACCAATGTGAAGTTGACGGGTCTCATGCTCGTTTGAATACTAGAGACAAATTTCCTGTGTGACATGTCTTAGAAGAGCTTTTAGACAGTCCTCCAGAAATGGTTAATTCCAATTTGTCTCAGCTATGTAAATTGCTTTACATTCAACGGATTTAATCAACAGATGAGCTTGTGACTATCTGAGAGGGGATATGAGGACAACACATGGTTACTATGTGAACATCACAGTATTCCTCAGAAGACAGTTTGTCATTATGACTCTGCCATGGACCTCATTTCCAAATTTTTATCGAACCACTGATTTTAAATAAGAAAATATGTAACTGTAATTCAAGAATAATCTTCAAAGCTATGGACTTTCAAACTTTAGCAAAGAAACAAAATATATTTAAAAAACTGGTTTTTAGTGAATCTTCCTGAAAACAAGAGACAGAGTCTAACTACAATATAGCTACCTATTTAGAAAATTAGTCTTTGTCACCAAAAAAAAAAAGAAAAAGAAAAGCAAACTTACACAAAATGACACACAATTTTCTGATACAAAACAAAAACGCTCGAGGTCTACAAAGTTTCCTTTTAAGATCAAGAGGCATATTAAAACATAAGACAAATTATTAAGAAAGACAATGAAGATTCTGAGAAAGAAGGGGTACTCTTTAGAGAGTCTCGGATTTCTTCCCAACACTGTGATCTGGTCACAATAATTTACTAAGTAACTCAATTTCCGAGGCCCAAATCACCTCTATATTTGAGTAGTAAACTTTCAACACACCATGTTATAGCATTCTTCAGAGAAGTCTTTTTGATATATAAAGGGTGCCTGATGTCAACTGGGAGCCAGTCAAATGTTAGACCTTACCATTGGGCTGTTGAGAAAAGGCTGTCTGTTGAGGGAAAGCGGCTTGGGCTGGGAAGGCAGGCTGCTGGAAGCTGCCACTGAAGCTGGTGGGAAGACTATAGGGAGCAGGGGTGCCGAAGCCCGCAGGCATGCTCATGGAGGCGGTGCCAAAGGTGGCCGCTGGCGGGAAGAAAGAAGGGCTGATCACTTACACACAAAAGGCAAGCCTTGTTTCTCATACTCAGCATTACAGAATAGACATAATCTATCTTAAAAAGTATTTAGATGTACACTAAAGGCATTTTAAATTCCAAAACACCAACAATGTCAGTAGTAAGTTTTAGCACTGTAGAGTTTAACATAATCTATAAAATTTTGTTCTCCTGAAACCCAATGACCAGAATGAAACTAATAAATCTATCATTTGAAATCACAAGAAAGCTTCTCAAAGTAATTATTTAAATTTCAAGTCGAAACAGCAGTCTACTTTTTAAAGCCCATCATCATACAATTTCCATATATACTAGTACACTTTTTATTTTTGTTTTGCTATACACAATAAAGTAGCCCATAATTTAATTTTATCTACTGAATTGTCTGCAATAACATAATATGTGCATTCCTGGAAAAAAAATTTTTAAACCATTTCAAAATGGCTCACTAAAAATAATAAGAATTTTAGTAGAAACAGGGTTACAGGCAGATCATTCAAAACCTATGCAGTTTTGTAATCAGAGCCATAAAAAAGGGGGAGGGTCCTAAAAAAAAACACTAAAACCATTAGAAGGACATGCTCCTAATAAGTAAGTTACCAAAGATATATATGGGCTCCTAATTTCTTTTTGGGAAGATAAATGAAGATAAAGCGTATAAGGAAGACTAGGACTGCCGAGTTACAGAAATTAGGGCAAAATCCATGAAGACTACAAAGGAAGGGGAATAAGCATTCTTAGAAGGCACAAGGAATGTAGGGTAAATGACACTGTGTTCAGTGTTGTACCTCTATAAGCTAGCTATGTCTAGTTACTATTAGTGGAATACAGCATTCACAGTGGGGAACTGTGTGAACCACCACTTCGTATGTGGTATGCTGCCATTATTTCCCGACTTACAAATTACTTATGTACTGATTAGCATTACAGAAAAACAGTAGGACAGTTATCTTACTTACTGCTAGTGCAGATTCAAAACAGAACCTTCCAACTACATGTTCTAGGAAATAAGAGCCAATAATGCTGCTTTTAATACAGAACACTAGTAATTACATACTATAACATTTTTAGTGTGATGCTATCAAAAGCATGATAATTCACCACATTTTCTGATTTAAAAAAATATTTACCAATTTAATCGTTGAATTTAAGGCACAGAAATCAATACTAAAAATGTCACACACAATTACTTATTTTTAAAAAGTTAAAAATCATGTATAGATATTGTCCAAACTAATCCTAATGTTTACAACAAATGCAATTTTCCTCAACGAACCTAATTAGAATGTCAAAAAATTTTAATTACTTTTCTATTATTGATGAGGAAAAAGGGGAAATAAGCCACCAGGAAGCAAGTGAATTAGAGAACAGTAAGCACAGTGCAAGGGAAACGGGAGGGTTTCATACCAGACAACAATGCACTGATGTAACTGACAAACCGCTTTTTAAGAAAGCACTAAAAAGCAAAACTTGGATACAGTTAAGCAAAACCAAACTCCATGGAATGTGGTAAAATGGTTTGGTATACTGAAAAGGCATGTCAAAGTACTATGAATTCAAACTCAAGAAAAATAACTAAAAAAGCTATTAACATTCTAATGTGACCATGGAGGTAAGCAACAGTGCTTTTCAGCATTAAAACATAAATCACCACAAAAGATTTTCATGTAACTTTAAACATAATCCCGATGCCACACATCCATGCCCACTCCATTTCAAAACATGGAAAAAACTTAATTCCACATGCAGGGATCAAGAACACTAGCAGAAGCTTCCACAAGCAGGTAGACAAATTGCCACACAAATCTAGGTATTAGTTGTGGCCACCTACCAAAATGAGCGTGAGGAAACACTTGAGAATGCATTGCTCCAGAAAGGCCTTACGGAAAGCCATAAAGAAACCAATGTCAATTAACTCATGGAGAACTATTGTCAAAATAAAAGTAAATTTGTTTCTTTTGAAAGTTCTAAAATTAGAATGTACTGTTATGAAGTGGGTAGCATAAAATACATAATAACACATTCAGTCTTTTTATTTCACCTATATTTATGACACTGTAATATTTACAGTTTGAGAGTATTAATAAATAACAGAAAAGGAAATATAAAATGAAACATTTATGAAATCTATTTTTAAACAAACATGACTATTTTTTACATGTGAAGATACAACTATATCCATAAAAATTGTTTGTAGGTCTCATGAGCTACATCCAAAAATGCTATTCATAGGATCATCTAAAATGATATAGCATCTACCTTTAGCATTTAAGAAGTCAAATCTTGGAGAGGGTACCTGAATAATGCTTGACTGTTTTATTTACAACTCTGTATACTAACAAGAAATACATAAAGATAACTCAAAAGAACTAATTAAATATTACAAGGGGGGATTATTCAATGCAATTTATAAGAAAGGTGAGCAGAACTCTCAGTTTAAAATATAATGGCTGAAAGAGAGAAAAGTGAATACTGTGCAAATCTTACTCACCTGGTATTACTGAGGTCAGAGAGGTTACATAAAAATAAATGTAATTAACAGAAAACAAATTTAGGTTGTTAAGTACTAGAACCTCTTTATTTTAGCCATCTAAGAGTGGGGCCATTTCTGAACTATATGTCAACACATTTTAAATTAGCATACTTAACCAATTAAATTTAGTGCAATGGAGTGATTGAGAGATTGAAGTAGTTCTGAGTCTTGATTCTGTCATTTTCTAACTACAAGGAATTACTTAACTTCTATAAGCCTCAGTTTCCTTATCTGCAGATATGGGGTGGAGGGCTAAGGATAGCAGCACCTACTTTACAAGGCTGCTGTGTAGATAAAATTTATCAAGTGCTGAATTTAAGAAGTGCTATAAATATTCAATGAATGTATTTTTCTTGCTAATTTAAAAATACGTATTTATAAATACCATGTTCTGAATTCAACAAAAGGTTAACTGAGGGGGAAGGATTTTGTGATGAACAAGTTTGGTCACTTCATTTATCTCCTGTCTTAGAGCACACTGAAGGCTCTGTCAAGTCCTGCATTAATAATACTGGTTTAATTTTGTTTATACCAACAGAACCCTTTTCTGTGGAGTACTAATAACATCTCAGGATACATGTCCTACAAAACACACTTTGGTAAAAATATGACTTTAGTAAACAGTGACTGCTCATCAGTATTCATCACTGTACCTCAGTCTGCAACAATGATTCCCTCCTAAGTAAGCTCTAGTCCTGGGCTTCTATAAGATTTTTTAGACCTTTAAAAACTGCTTTTCTAGCTATAATTAACTTATCACACAATTTCTCCACTTAAAGTACAGAATTCAATGCTTTTTAATATATTCACAGGGTTACAACCATCATCATAGTCTAATTTTAGAACATTTTCATCCCCTTAAGAGAAATTCCATACTTATCAGCTGTAACTCTCCATTTTTGCCCCATTTACTTTCTGCCTCTATTACAGATTTGCCTATTCTGGATTTACCAGATGAATGGAATCCTATGTTACATGGCATTTTGTGACTAGCTTCCCTTATTTACCCTAATGTTCCCAAGGTTCATCCATGTTGTAGCATCTATCAGTACTTCATTACTTTTTACTGTGAAAGCCCACTGCATGGCTACACCACATTTGGTTCACCTATTCATCAGCTGTGGACATCGGGTTGTTTCCATTGGGGCTATTATGAACAGTGCTGCTATGATCATTTGTGTACAAGTTCTTGTGTGGATATGTATTTTCATTTCTTGGCTATACTCCTACAGGTGGAAAGAGTGGAACCAGTGAAATAGTGTTGGTTTAGAGAAGTAGGAGAGATGTTAAGAGTTATAAAATAATTTCCTAATAATTAAAAATTAATTAACTCATAATTAAAGACTCATGGACTCTGAAAAAAGAATGCTGACTATTACAGAATCCTAAGCTAAAAAAGATCTTAAGCCATATTGGCTAATGTCTTAATGAAGTTTCTATGTAACACAGTAAAAGAAAGTTAAAGTCCCAAAACTTTGTAAATGCAGAAAGAAAATTAAAATGTGTATTTTAAGAGTGAACTATATCAGTAAAACTTTTAATTTCACATAAAACTATTATGAAATACCTTTCAAAAGCTACCTCAACAAAAAATATTTCTGAAAGACAAATATTAATTTTGAAGTTTTAAAATATTGGAAGTTTTTGTGTAAGTGTAGTGTATTTGTCAAAGTGTATATATGTTTGTGTCATAGTGTATTTGTTTAAATTCGAGCTTCAATTAAAACATACGTAGCTAACACTTACTTTCATTTAGTCAATTCAGTAATAACCCTAACAAAGGCAATCAACATCATACATCAAAATGACTTATAATGGCAAATATTTTATCTTGAAGTGAAAATTTGTGGACACAGATTCACCTTTCAATAAATTTTGCTAGACCTAATACTAAAATTACTTTACATCAACTGGACATACATTGTACATTTTGTGTTATTTTGTATCCTATGTAGAACCTTAATTTTAAAGGACTTTCATACTCTTACTCCAATAACAGAACCAACTAAGGGGTACAGTCATAGAAGGAAAATAACAGGCAAGTTTCACCAAATGCACACAATACAGTCAAGACTGTGCCCAGTGATTTGTATCATCTAATTCTCACAACCCTCTCAGTCAGAGAATATTCTCATTCAACAGAGAAGGACAACATAACGGACGTTAGATCAGCACAACCTCAGTCAAAGTACAATTTGAGTTTCTATCCTTCAGTTGTCAAATGGGTTATAATAGCTATGAACACCTATTAAGTATCTTGCAAATAACTTTAAAGACTCAGCAAATGAAAATACTGTCATTTTTACTCCATTTCTTTAAAAAATACATATATATACAAAAGCTTTCTTAGGATTACCTAGTAAGTAAATATTAAATCAGGGTTTGAACACAAGTCTGGCTGTACTTAAAACAGAGTCAATTTTTTTGAGCCTCAGTTCCCTCAGCTGTCAGAGAGTAAGTAAAACATTTATTTGGTGAGTTAAGGGGATTACATGAGGAAATATATAAAACCTCAGGTGTCATGAAACATTATACAAGTTCATTCTACCAACTCTAAATAAAATGCTAAAAAACAAAAATAATACATATATTACAACCGATGAATATTACATTTTTGTCCAAAACACAACAGAAATTAAAAATCATTACTTAAGTAGACTTGAATTAAAACCCACTTCCTAAAAATTAAAGTATGTGAAACTGAAATATTTATTAAACATCTACATATGTGAGAAACCAACAAATTATAACTAAAGGCTTTTTATGTGAAAAGGAAAGTTATAATTCAAACTCCTAATATCACAATTCTTGACCTTGACAGTGATAAAGAGATTTGATAATAATTACTAATTCTTAATGGTGCAAATTTAATTGTAATATTAGAAGCACCTTACTCCAGGTTACACACCAACATGCACTGTAACTGGAGTTTAAGGCTTTAGTTCTAAAGTCAATGGGACATACACACAAAAACAAAGCTGACAAACTCTGGATTTAATGGGTATGGAGCTGCTGACACTCTGAGGTATGGGCAAACAGCGCTGGTGTCCAGGGTAATAACACAAAAATCAAAGAGGTACAATCTAAGAAATATGTGGCTGACTTGCAGTATGAACCAAAAGAAAAAAGGGGGGAGGGATAAAGACGATTAGGGAAAAAAAAAATTACCAAACAGAAAATATTCAAAACATTCAAAGAGAAAATACCTCAAATTAAATCAGGTTCTCACAACTTAGAAAATGTTAATACCCTAAAAGAGATATGCACTAGAAAAAGACCCGATTAGTAATACCTTACTTAACAAAGCCCCTCATTCCTTTGCAACCTTGTGAAGGAAGAAAACAAAACAACAAAACTTCTCTTAAATTTTCTCTAAGAAGATTGAATGAGTTATAACGGGTAACTCTGAAACCAGATGACCAAGTACATCAGAATTACTGTATTCAAATCCCATCTGTGTCATAAATGGGTTATGTGGCTCTAAGGAAGTCTTGGCCTTCCTCACCTGACAGTGAAACCTTTGACAAGAATGGTGGACACCAGATAACTACTAGGGCCCCTCTCAAACACTAAATTCCAGGATTTTATAAACTAGTACGTATCTTTATGGCCAAACTTCCATTCACTTCAGTAACAAAGAAGAACCTTATTTTCTGATGTTCTTCACATGGTGTCTTTGCAATACCTTTTCCAAAGCTTACTGTTCTGTAATCTGAATTTATTTCTTACCTGTTGCTCCTCTGGTATTGGTCTGAAATGGATTTGTAGAAGATGCCATAGAAGGACCAGCAGCAGCAACGAATGGATTCGTTGAAGGCGTAGCTTTAAAAGTTATAAAATACACTATAAAATCTTAATACATTTCTATTCAATTACTTAAAATATTTGTTCATATATTCATAAGGATATACATTTATAAAGCTTTCTGATCACAAATCGTTACTCTGATTATCTTCCAGCACTTCTAAGAAAATGCTACACAATATGCACTTGTGCTTTTTATAAAAACATATATATACACCAGATACATATATGCCAGAAACATATACCTCCAAATGGAGCAGGCACATTTGAAGAAGCAGGCTGTGTCTGGGTGGAAGCACCCACTGGCACTGTTCCAAAAACGCTGCTGAAAACAAATATTAGAGTTCACACTGTTTAAAAAAAAGAAGATTATCTACATATAAATCAAATAAGTAAACAGATAATATGGAACACATCATGTATCATAGCAGTTTTCAGGTCTTGTTTACATTCTGAAACATTACTGAGAACCCCAAAGAGCTTCTGTTTTCGTGTGCTACACTTCTCAATATTATACAGAAATTAAAACAGAAGTTTAAAAAATTTTTATTCGTTTAAAAATAACAATAAAGCCATTTGCTAACATAAGTAACATGTTTATGGTAACTATATTTTCTAAAACAAAAGGAACTAATTCTGCTAACAGCCAAATCTGAATAAACATGGTTAGTCTATCAAACTTTCAAGGGGAAATGGTGTTCCATAGAACAAGTGGGTGGGGTTCATTCCACAACTCAAAAAACCACACAAGCTGATGTTCCCCAAGCCACCACCATGCTTCAGAATGCAGAACTACTTGATGCATACCTTACTTCAATACACAGAAAATTAAGAAGACTTATTTAAGGGTCAATATTTAATAAAATTAAATTTTACTGCTTCATCAAGAATAATCGTAAGAATAAAATAAATAAGTCAGCATTGATTATATAGTAAGACCAATGTGCACACTTGGAAGTTGGTACATGGTAACTAGACTAACTATGGTGATCACTCTGCAATGTATATAAACATCAAACCATGATGCTGTATAATACCTGAAATCAATATAATGTTATATATCATTGTATCTCAATTAAAAAAAAAAGAATATTCATAAGAGAAACTAAAGAATATTCCTAAGAAAAACTCATTGTGTAGTGGTAAGAATATGGTAACTATTAGATGACTACTTGTACAGCTGGATGCAATGGCCTTCATTCATGCTAAGGTGACAGCAAGTTTTACCTGGCATTATTTTGCAACGTCAATAAAAATGTCAATTATTGAAAATACAAATAACCTCTCAGTATTATTATAAATATAGTTATAACCTCACGGACTTGAGTCTCAGATACCCCGAACAGTCCATGGACCACATTCTGTATGGACCACTTAAATACTATAATGTAATATCAATAAACCATTTTTACATATACCTATTTTCCAGACTTTATGGCCACCCTGGTATGTAGTCCATTATTATGTCTAATGTAGAAGATAATGAAAAAAAAAAAGGAAATACTCTGAACTTTATTATCTGGATTCAATTTTTCCCAACTGGCATATAGAAAATTACTATTACTGGAGAGCCCAAGCAGATAGTGTTAGAATCCTACCATTTCTTAGAAAAGGTACTAAAGGGAAATAAAAGACTACTCAGATAACAAAAGAAGAGACAAGGGAAAACAAAGAGATGGGTAAGACATTGTACAGTAAGCCATCTGTACTTTCCTTCACTAAAATGAAAACATCAAAAACTACAACAAGAGTTTTTAAAGATCTAATGTTGTTGAAATGTATTAGACTTCCTGCTGCCAAGAATTCCTTTATACCAGATATGTTTGAACACAGTAACAGATATGTCTATTTATAAATACCAGTATGACACTGAAGGTATACAGAATTGGGTTGTGAGCTCTGGTGCAAACATTTCTAAAAATGTTTATTTATAATTAAGGTTATACCATGTTACTTGCAGTGTTTAGTCTTCATGACTGAAAACTAGAGTTTAAAAGTATATAATTTGTTAAATGGTTTATCTGCTCAGTACAATTAAATTTGAACATAACTGGCCATTTTGAGATGTGTAGTGTTCAAGGAAGTAATGAAACCTTTGACTAAAGATATAAAATGATGGCAATTACTCAAGGATTATATGTTAATTAGCAAATTATTTTCCTCAAACAATAATATTCAAGAATTTTTAAATTATACTCCCAAATAGTCATTATTTAACACTATTATCCAGAGTTGAAAAAAGGTTAAAAGGAGAAACACAAAGCAGAAGCACTGCCTATGACAAAGTACCTGCCAGCACTGCCTGTGGAAGTGTACGCGTTACTAGAGGTGGCTGCAGAGCTGAAAACACTGTCTAGTTCTGCCAGGGCTGCGTACTTGTCTGAAGATGCACTTGACTGACTGGGAACTGAAACCACAGAACCAACAGGAGCTTTACCTGTGGTTCCAAAGCCACTCCCCTGATCACCACCTGCAAACAAACAAAAACAAATTATGCCAAAATTTTAAGTCAATGGTTTCAACTTAACCACATTTGCCATGAAACACATGTAAATTTAAAAATGATGTGAACTATGCAAATAAATGGACAGCATTATAGATTCTTATCTATTAAGTTATCTAGAAAATAGTGGACAAGATTAGCTGTGCTACCTACTACTGTAGCAAAGGCAGAATATTGTTTCTGTAACAAAAACTAGGACTCTACCAATAACATGTCTAGATAATGCATGAACAAGAAACTTATAAAGTGCTGCAGTAACATCTCCAAGACAGGTGCACCTCATTCAAGTCAACATATAAATTCATAACATGTGGGATTCTGACATGAACAACTTACTAATAATACTTTCTCAGGGCTGCCCATGAAAAAATTAGAGGTAGTAATAAGAGGAAACATTTACAGAGCACTTACTATGTGCCAGGCAGTGTTCTAAACACCTTACATGCAAAAACACATATACTAAAACTCTGTGAGTTCAATGCTATTACTCTCCACATTTTGGAGATGAGAAAGCAGGCTCTGAGAACAGGACACAGAATCCAGTATGAAAGGAGGCCCCTGCTGTTCCCCACCGCACTATGCCTTTCAAGAATCAAAATACTGGCCTTAAGACCAAAACTGGGTATAATAATACACTGTAAAAATCGTGGATTAGGTTTTTAAAAATAAATACCAAGGTATTAGTAGAAAATGGTTCATTATGAATATATTGGACATAAACTACCAAATAACCCTCCAATTAGCCCTGCTGATAGGATTTCCTGGCTCTTTATGACCTCAGGACATACAGCATGCTTTGTAAGACAAAGTTAAATTATTGTCAACTATTTCTTTTAACTATAAGTTTACAAATTCATTTCTAAGCCTTCAGTTTTTTAGTTATTTCAAGATCCCAAATGTACCAAATAGTCATGAAACTCAGTATGGACAAAATTTCTATACAACCAAGAAAAACATTAACATCCTCAGATTTTAATAAATATGACCAAATTTAAAGGGACTGTTTAATACACAAATTTGTATTTGTTTTGCTTAAAGTCTGATACCTTGCCCAGCACTGAAGATATTGTCTAAATTAGCAAGTGCTGCATATTTGTCTGTAGTCTGTAGACCAGCTTTGTTTGTTGAAACTTTACTAACAGCTGATGCTGTTTGGTGACTCTGGGAAGTACTGAAGGTTCCAAAATCAGCACTGGAGGATTTGGGGAAGTTATCAAAATGAGCAAAATTAGCATTTACTGATCCAGCACTTCCACCTGTAACAGAATAAACAGAATACTTGAAATTTCTAGGTTTTCCCCAATATCCTTTGATAGATTATATGATAATTTCTTCCTAAATTAAGTGTTCTATAAGCAATCCTATATTCTTAAAAATAGTAACTGGTAAATGGCATTCAACTTTAGTCACCTACACATGATTTTTTATAATTTGCAAAACTAGATTTTCAAAGGCCCTGGCAATATGTACGATAACAAGTTTCTATGTGTAATTATCTACTCTGAATTGAAGAATATAATCCACAGAGGAGTAACTCCATGCTACTTGTTTTGAAATTCAGTTACTTATAAAACTTTTTTATAGCTGAATGCATATAAAACATTTGCTATATACTATGATCTTTTACTAGTTCTCCCCAAACTCCATAAGTGAGATACAAAGTATCTTACACTACAAGCTTTTATAGCTCCACTGAAGACTTGGTTGAAACAAATCCCAGGGTACAGACTGGTTTTAAGATGTACAATTTGATCCAGAATTTCTTAAAAGGTGGTCTTTGAGCTTTAGACTTATTTTACTTGAAGAGCTATTATTTAATTACATATGGTAATTTAAGGTACATACACCATGATGTCCTCAGTAAAATCATGCCCTATTATGTAGTTCAAGGAATAAAAATTATAGTATATAATATCTAAGTAATTTAAATATTACAGCAAATTTTGACTTTATAGAGCACAACTCAGCTAGTATACAGCTGACCCTTGTACGACATGGGTTTGAACTATACAGGTGCACTCAATACACAGGTTTTTTTTCAATAAATACATCCGAATTTTTTTGGAGATTTGTAACAATTTATAAAAACATTTTTTCCCTAACTTATTGCTAGAATACAGCATGTAATATGTATAACATAGAAAATATGTGCTAATCCACTGTTTATGTTATTAGTAAGGCTTCTGGTCAGCAGCAGGCTATTAGTAGTTAAGTTTGGGGGAGTCAAAAGTTATAGGCAGAATTTCGACTGTGCTGAGGGTTGGTTGGGTACCCCTAGTTGTTCAAGGGTCAACTGTATATCCTGCTAAGATTTTAAAGACTGCTCTACATTCTACAGACTTCACTAAAGTACTACCAAGACTAAAACTAGTATTTTATTCTATGTCTTTGATGCTACACCGCTATACTGATTCTTTATGCCTAAACACTGGTTTCAGTAATGAAAATAGTATATACATATAGTTATATACTGAAGTGATAGCAAAGCACACAGTTATTTTAAAAACAGAAAGATACACCTTTTTAAAACACACATACACACACTTCCATCAGTTTTTCAGACATTCTAAAATATATACTCATAAAATTTCAGGAATTAAACTACAGTTTTCAATTCAAATTAAGTAATGTGTGTGTTTAAATGTTACACATGTCTGGTAAACAAAGTACATCCTAAGCTTTCAAAATTTGTATGAAGACACTTATTTCAAGCTATTTAATCAACTAACCCTTTTACCGCATAATAATGTGTTTTCTAAGTCTGAGTTTAGTAATAATGAAGAGGGAGTAAAAGTGAGAATTTATGAATAGTTATCATTAAAAGATAATATTTAGAACTGAAAATCCATGAAATATAGCACAAAACATACAAATTAGTAAAAGATGCCTACTTAACAACAGAACTTACTGTTGGTAGCCTGGAGAGGAAAAGCTGAAGTAAATTCACCAAAACTGCAGCTAGATGAAAGCATTCTAAGTGCTGGACAGCCAGAAATTATGAAAATGATGAAATTTAATGAAAAAAAAAGAAAAGAAAATTTAAAGAAAAGGCTAAGACAGTACACAGTTAAAAGCTGAAAGAAAAGCAATCAGCCAAGACAAACAAGGGTTCAGTGAGTTTCTAAAAACAATAGTTTATGGGAGAATATTCAATGCTTGAAGACCAATTCCTGCACAGAAAACTATTTTCCACGTTTGTTTAAAGTGACTGTTAAATAATCTATGCTCAACAATATTTACTCAAGCTTGTTGCCCTGAAAATTACTTACATTTTTAGTTCTATGGAAATCAATTAGCTTCTGTCATTCAGAGCCAATGTGTTCTGTGAATCTAAAAAATTTTTGGTACTTCAATGCCTCTGTGCATGAGAAATTTAAGGAAGACTCATGTGCAGGAAAAGGAGAACAGATGTTGTGAATTAGACAATATACCAGAGTTCAGAAAAACAAATGAACACAGGAAAAAATTAAGATTTCAGGTTTCCCCAGAGCTTTGTAAGACAGAACTATTTTTAAATCAGATAATTACAGAACTTAAGTTTAATTTTTCAAAACTACATCTAAAGAGTTTTATTTTGTGTTGTAAAATAAACATTTATGCATATGCTGGAGAAGCTCTACCTGTAGTTTGGGGCTGAAAAGGAGAGTGACTTGCTGTGGGGAAACCTCCAAAATTACTCGAACCACTAGACTGTCCAAATGCATCAAAGTTTGCAAAATCTGCATTTGCAGAATTCTGAGCTGTAAATGGTAAGGAACAATATATGTTAATGAATATGAAAACTATAAAGGAAAATTATGACAAATGAATTTAAGAATTTTATAAAATTTTCTATGTTTTCACAACTCACTTTAAAGAGAATTTATTTAGAAATTAGATTTTAAATCCTACCAGTGACTTAACCTAGTTTCAAGCAATTTTCTAAAGGGTTTCCAGAACTTCTCAAAAACAACTTTGTATAATGATAAATTTGTATGCAATACCCTTTGAGTGACCTCAGGAATAGTACTGTAAAAATGACCCTATTAAGGAAACTGAATTAAGAGCACTAAATACATGAGTTACTATAAAAGAGATGGAGGACATAAAATACATTCTGGAAAATTCAGATTTAAATAGCAATAAGTAATTTCAAAAGCTATGTGAATCTAAAATAGTGACACTAAGGTTGTTTTAATATATTAATTTTTTTTAAGTTTATAGCTATGTTACACAATAGCATATAAAAATGAAAAAAAACAACGACCTGAAATGTGTAACAAGGACACGATCACCAAATAAACTGAAGATATTCATTCACATTCTATTAGAAGCCTACCATTTTCAAACATATTAAAATTTAAGAAATGATGAAAACTAGTAAATATTATGACCTAAGGTACACCTCATACTCAGTGAAAAAAACCAATTGGTGTTTCCCAACTGGTCATCAACCTAAGAGTAAAATTCGAGGTTTCTCTAAACTTAAAATATTTAATAAGACAATTCAAAAGATTTTTTTTTTAAAGGCTGGAACAGATGCTGGGTAAGAGTCTTATAGAGGATATGATGAGAATAATATATGGCTGGTATGCAGGAAAGGAAATGCTTAGTCTAAGAATGAAAAGCATGTCCAGAAGATAGAGAAATGTTAAATATCACCAACAGAGTAAAAGTTGGGTACTTTAAATCCTTTACAGGCAACTCTACTTCTAGGAAGTTTCTGTAAAAAATAATTTTACAAATGAGTATGACTATATCTAACAGCTAAACAATGTGTTTTACAGTAATGAAAAAATTAAAAACTCAAATGGCCAGCAATGAAGAATCGTTTAAATACACTGTAGAACATCATACAATGGAATATAATGCAGCCATTTAAAAAAATCATGTAGAAGAATATTTGGTCCTATATGTAACAAAAATGTTATGACAAAGTAAATAAGATAAACAAATTAACAAATTCCAGATAACATTTTTATGGGCCAATATTTCTGAACATAGCATTATGGGCACAAAAAATCTGCATTTTAGTCAACTTAAAAGTTATGGGATTTCAGATAGCTATCATCTTCTTTACCTGAGTTTACCGTTTTTCCATTAACATAACACATTATTCTAGAAGAAAATTAGGAAAACTTACAGCATTTTATGTAATTATTGTATGTGTACCTAAAAAGATATATGATATCAAGGAGGAAATATAAAGTAGACCCCCATTCATTAGACACCTGTGCCACTTCCTTTCTCATGTGCTCACACCTATACTTCTGACATGTGGAGTACTATCCCACATATCACTGCTCACATTTCATTCTTGAACACCTTTCAATAATGTGTTTTATCCTGTATCTCTAACACTACACGGAAGTACCTAAATTGAAAGGATGCTTCCTGCTTAACAGTAAAAATTATGTATTTTCTGGATACCCTGCAATCTTTTGTCACTGTTTTTACCTGAGATGATAAAATTCAATTTATTTATAAGCTGAAATCTTACTTTCCCAAAAATAAATATAATGGAAGAAATAGTAAAATATAAATTAAAAATTAGTTTCTTGAAAACTATTTTCAAAGAAACATCTATACAAGTTTAAATAGTAAATAAATATAATACAAGCTTAACAGTTACCATTTAGCATTGCTGAGAACAGCAGAAAGTAAGCACAGTTTAGTGAAAAGGGAATAAAAACAACAAATACAACTATTCCTAAAAAAGAGACCAGAAGATACAGGACAGCACACAGCCTGCAGCTACACCTGAGAGGACTCGGCAACCCCCAAGGCGGGTAAGATATGGAGTCGCGACCAGGCAGGACCGAGCACTCCCCTACCCCAGCGCACCGGCGGGAGGAGAGGATTCAGAGCCAGGAGGGAGTGGAAGTACAGGCCCGTGAAGTGACCAGCCCTGGGGATCTGTGCCAGGTACGATGACACACATGGCGCGGTGTATCAGAGATTGGAGAGACAGAGGGTCCAGGATCTGAGCTTGGGAACGCACCGGGTCCTCGCAGCCAGCTCCCGGGACAAAAGAAAATGGCGCGTTCTTTTTTTTCGCGGTCTTAAAGAGACAAGGGCCCAGGATCGTCCCAGCACACTCAGCCAAGCAGGCTGGGAGTCCTGGGGAATTGGCTGGTGACTGGGAAAGACTAGCCGCACTCAGACTTCCCAAAGAGATCAACAGCCTCCCATTCGTTCCTGCCTGGGCCAGAGCTACAAAGGGCCCTATGGAGCAGCACAGCTGTGGCTGTGGAATAATGGAGCAACAGTGCCACCTACACCATCCCCACAGAATCTACTCCCAGTGGGCGTTTGTTGTTGTTTTTTTCCTTCTGTTTTCTTTTCTTTCTTTTCCTTCTTTTCTTTTCTTTTTTTCTTTTTAAAAGTCTTTAAGAGCCCCACTGACATACGTGGCACTTACCAGCGACTACTTCTATCGCCATGAAAAGACAGAGGAAAATGGTACAAACAAAAATTACCCAGACCTAGACAATACCAGAGAGGGAACCTGAAGGGATGGAAATGCACAACCTTCCTGAAAAAGAATTCAGACCAAAAGTCATAACCATACTTATGGATCGACAGAGAAATATGCAAGAGGTGAGGGAGGAAGTGAGGGAAGTGAGGAAAGACAATGCAGATTTGAGACAAGCGATTGAAGGGCTTAGCAGCAGAGTGGATGAGATGCAAGAGACTGTTAATGGAATAAAAATCAGAGAACAGAAATACAGAGAAGCTGAGGCAGAGAGAGATAAAAGGATCTCTAGGAATGAAAGAATATTAAGAGAACTGTGCGACCAATCCAAACGGAACAATACTCGCATTATAGGAGTATCAGAGGAAGGAGAGAGAGAAAAAGGGATAGAGAGTGTCTTTGAAGAAGTAATTGCCGAAAACTTCCCCATGTTGGGGAAGGAAATAGTCTCGCAGTCCACAGAAGCCCACAGATCTCTCAACACAAGGGACCCAAGGAAGACAACACCAAGACACATAATAATTAAATTGGCAGAGATCAAAGATAAACACAGAGTATTAAGGCAACTAGAGAGAGAAAAAAGATCACCTACAAAGGAAAACCCATCAGACTATCATGAGACTTCTCAACAGAAACCTTACAGGCCAGAAGAGAATGGCATGATACATTTAATGTAATGAAACAGAAGGGCCTTGAAACAAGAATATTGTATCCAGCACGATTATCATTTAAATATGACGGAGAGATTAAACAATTTCCAGACAAGCGAAAGTTGAGAGAGTTTGCCTCTCATAAACTACCTCTACAGAATATCTTAAACAGACTGCTCTAGAGGGAAGCATTCCTAAGGCTAAAAAGATGTCACAAGAAAAAATAAAATCATAGCAACAGACCATCCAAATACTAACTAAAGGCAAAGAGTAAAACACCAGAAGAATAAGAAAGGAGAGAAATAAGAAACATGAGACGACGTTTACAATAACTTAACAAGAAAGTTAAGTTAGATTGTTAGACAGTAAAGAAGCAACCCTTGAACCTTTGGTAGCCAAGAATCTTAAAGCCAGCAATGGCAATAAGTACATATCTGTTGATAATCAACCTAAATGTAAATGGACTGAATGCACCAATCAAAAGACACAGAGTCATAGGATGGATAAAAAAGCAAGACCCATCTATATCTACTTACAAGAGACTCACCTCAAACCCAAAGATATACACAGACTAAAAGTGAAGGGATGGAAAAAGATATTTCATGCAAACAACAAGGAGAAAAAAGCAGGTGTTGCAGTACTTGTATCAGACAAAATAGATATCAAAACAAAGAACGTAGCAAGAGATAAAGAAGGACATTACATAATGATAAAGGGGTCAGTGCAACAAGAAAATGTGACCATTATTAATATATATGCACCCAACACAGGAGCGCCAGCATATGTGAAACAAATACTAACAGAATTAAAGGAGGAAATAGAAAGCAATGCATTCACTTTAGGAGACTTCAACACACCACTCACTCCAAAGGACAGATCAACCAGACAGAAAATAAGTAAAGACACGGAGGCACTGAACAACACACTAGAACAGATGGACCTAACAGACATCTACAGAACTCTAAACCCAAAAGCAACAGGGTACACATTCTTCTCAAGGGCACATGGAACATTTTCCAGAATAGACAACATGCTAGGCCACAAAAAGAACCTCAGTAAATTCAAAAATATTGAAATTCTACCGACCAACTTCTCAGATCACAAAGGTATAAAACTAGAAACAAATTTTAGATACAAATCAAAAAGGCTCACAAATACACATGGAGACTCATCAACATTCTCCTAATGAATCAATGGGTTAACAACCAAATCAAAACAGAAATCAAAGAATATATGGAGACTACTGACAACAACAACACAAAGCTACAACTTTTATGGGACGCAGCAAAGGCAGTCCTGAGAGGAAAGTATATGGCAATCCAGGCCTATTTAAAGAAGGAAGAACATTCCCAAATGAATAGTCTAAAGACACAATCACTGAAATTGGAAAAAGAAGAACAAATGAGGCCCAAAGTCACCAGAAGGATGGACATAATAAAGATCAGAGAAGAAATAAATAAAATTGAGAAGAATAAAACAATAGAAAAAAATCAATGAAACCAAGAGCTGGTTCTTTGAAAAAATAAACAAAATAGATAAACCCCTAGCCAGACTCATTAAGAGAAAAAGAGAATCTACACACATAAATAGAATCAGAAATAAGAAAGGAAAAACAACAACGGACCCCACAGAAATACAAAGAATTATAAGAGAATATTATGAGAATCTATATGCTAACAAGCTGGAAAACCTAGAAGAAATGGACAACTTTTTAGAAAAATACAACCTTCCAAGACTGACCAAGCAAGAAACAGAAGAACGAAACAGACCAATCACCAGCAACGAAATTGAAGCAGTAATCAAAAACTACCCAAGAACAAAATCCCTGGACAAGATGGATTCACCTCTGAATTCTACCAGACATGTAGAGGAAAAAATAATACCCATTCTCCTTAAAGTTTTCCAAAAAATAGAAGAGTAGGGAATACTTCCAAACTCATTCTATGAAGCCAGCAACACTCTAATGCCAAAACCTGGCAAAGACCCCACCAAAAAAGAAAATTAGAGACAATATCCCTGATGAATGTAGATGCAAAAATACTCAACAAAATATTAGCAAACCGAATTCAAAAATACATCAAGAGGATCATACACCATGATCAAGTGGGATTCATCCCAGGGATGCAAGGATGGTACAACATTCGAAAATCCATCAACATCATCCACCACATCAACAAAAAAAAGAACAAAAACCACATGATCATCTCCATAGATGCTGAAAAAGCATTTGACAAAATTCAGCATCCATACATGATTAAAACTCTCAACAAAATGGGTATGGAGGGCAAGTACCTCAACATCATAAAGGCCATATATGACAAATCCACAGCTAACATCATTACTTAACTGCGAAGAGCTGAAAGCTTTTCATCTAAGATCGGGAACAAGACAGGGATGCCCACTCTCCCCACTGTTTTTCAACATAGTACTGGAGGTCCTAGCCACGGCAATCCGACAAAACAGAGAAATACAAGGCATCCAGATTGGTAAAGAAGAAGTCAAATTGTCACTATTTGCAGATGACATGATATTGTACATAAAAAACCCTAAAGACTCCACTCCAAAACTACTAGAACTAATATCTGAATTCAGCAAAGTTGCAAGATACAAAATTAACACACAGAAATCTGTTGCTTTCCTATACACTAACGATGAACTAACAGAAAGAGAAATCAGAAAAACAATTCCATTTACAATTGTATCAAAAAGAATAAGTTACCTAGGAATAAACCTAACGAAGGGAGTGAAAGACCTGTACTCTGAAAACTACAAGACACTCCTAAGAGAAATTAAAGAGGACACTAACAAATGGAAATGCATCCCATGCTCTTGGCTAGGTAAAATAAATATTGTCAAAATGGCTATACTATCTAAAGCAATCTACAGATTCAGTGCAATCCCTATCAAAATACCAACAGCTTTCTTCAATGAACTGGAACAAATAATTCGAAAATTCATACGGAACCACAAAAGACCCTGAATAGCCAAAGCAATCCTGAGAAGGAGGAATCAAACAGGGGTAATTACATTCCCTGACTTCAAGCTCTACTACAAAGCCACAGTAATCAAGACAATTTGGTATTGGCACAAAAACAGAACCACACACTAGTGGAACAGAACAGAAAATCCAAACATTAACCAAAACATATACACTCAATTAGTATTTGATAAAGGAACCTTGGATATACAATGGGGAGATGACAGCCTGTTCAGCCGCTGGTGTTAGAAAAACTGGACAGCTACATGTAAGAGAATGAAACTGGACTACTGTCTAACCCCATACACAAAGGTAAAGTCAAGGTGAATCAAAGACCTGAATGTAAGTCATGAAACCATAAAACTCTTAGAAAAAAAATAGGCAAAAATCTCTTGGACATAAACATGAGCGACTTCTTCATGAACATATCGCCCTGGGCAAGGGAAACAAAAGCAAAAATGAACAAGTGGGACTATATCAAGCTGAAAACCTTCTGTACAGCAAAGGACACCATCAGTAGAACAAAAAGACATCCTACAGTATGAGAGAATATATTCATAAATGACGTATCCGATAAGGGGTTGACATCCAAAATATATAAAGAACTCATGCACCTCAACAAACAAAAAGCAAATAATCCAATTAAGTAATGGGCAGAGGACGTGAATAGACACTTCTCCAAAGAAGAAACTCAGATGGCCAACAGGCACATGAAAAGATGCTCCACATCGCTAATCATCAGAGAAATGCAGATTAAAACCACAATGAGATATCACCTCACACCAATAAGGATGGCCAACATCCAAAACACAAACAACAACAAATGTTGGTGAGGATGTGGAGAAAAGGGAACCCTCCTACACTGCTGGTGGGAATGCAAATTAGTTCAACCACTGTGGAAAGCAGTATGGAGGTTCCTCAAAAAACTCAAAATAGAAATACAATTTGACCCAGGAATTCCACTCCTAGGAATTTACTCTAAGAATGCAGCAGCCCAGTTTGAAAAGACAGATGCACCCCTATGTTTATCACAGCACTATTTACAATAGCCAAGAAATGGAAGCAACCTAAGTGTCCATCAGTAGATGAATGGATAAAGAAGAGGTGGTACATATACACAATGGACTATTATTCAGCCATAAGAAAAAAACAAATCCTACCATTTGCAACAACCTGGGTGGAGCTAGAGGGTATTATGCTCAGTGAAATAAGTCAAGCCGAAAAAGACAAGTATCAAATGATTTCACTCATATGTGGAGTGTAGGAACAAAGAAAAAAACTGAAGGAACAAAACAGCAGCAGACTCACAGAACCCAAGAACAGACTAATAGTTAAGAAAGGGAAAGGGACTGGGGAAGATGGGTGGGAAGGGAAGGATAAGGGGGAAAAGGGGGCATTACTACTAGCAGATGTAATGTTGGAGGGGCACGGGGAGGGCTGTACAACTCAGAGAAGACAAGTAGTGATTCTATAGCATCTCACTATGCTGATGGACAGTGACTGAAATGGGGTTGGTGGGGGGGACCTGATGAAGGGGGTAGTTTAATAACCATAATATTGCACATGTAATTGTAGATTAATGATACCAAAATAAATTATAAAAAAAAAAAAGTACAAAGGAGTCAACTCAGTTTAGAATTTACGGCACCAAGTTTATGAGCCTGAATCTTGCTGGGAGCTGTCTTTCCTCTTCCGTGAGAAATAGGTACTCCTAAGAAAGTTAGAAAATGCAGAGACCAGAGGATGGAAACTGACAGTCCTCCTCAAATGCAGCTGACAAATACATTGTTTCACCTATACAAATTAAAATTTGTTTTTATCAATCCCAAAATTTAAAAAGAGAACATTTCATGTTATATAAACAAGATTTCTTTCTTCTCTTAAAATCCATATATCTAATATTCCTGAGCCTGAATTTCCATGTGACAACAGGAGATTAGAACATTCCCCTTAAAAAGGGCATCACAGTTTCTCCCACACTGCATTATATTACTCATTTTGTTAACTGTGTGGCAAGGCAATTAGGTTTGACATCCTTCTTATAAAGTTTGACAAAAATCTATTACAGTTTACAGTTCACAGATTTTGTGATATGGTTACTACAAGCAAAAGAACTATTAAATTCTGTAGGTATATTACATCACTAACTGCATACATATTTCTTTCGAAGGTAACGTTTTCTGAACATAGTAACAATCCCACCAGTGACACACATCCACACACACCAACTCAACCACAGTGTTCAGATGAAGGGTAAAGACTTCTGGCTTTGAGCCATTAACCTATTTGCAAAGGTTTCCCTACAAAACAATGCTAACCAGATTGGTATAGCTGAGTAATTATCACTTGCTATTAAAGGTTCCATTTGTCACATCAATCTGTTCAGGAGAAAATTTTCACCAAATTTTTTTTTTAAAACATGAGAATTTAAGGGCACAAATTCAGCTATCAGTAACTTCTTAAATTGTGAACCATATATGGAAAAATAAAGCTTCAGAGTGCTGCAAAGGCTCTGGAAAAAGACACTTCACATTGAACCATGACACCGATTTATACCTAAAAGGCTATCATAAGGTAAAATGTGAAAGATGGCATCAACTATAGTAGAGAAAATAAATGTATCATTTTATTAGCTTCTTGCAATGTGCATTTGTATTTTATTCTCCTATAATCGAATGACTTTTTTTTTAAAGATGATTTGAGTAGTCAAGTTATAAGTACTTTGGGCTAAATCTGTCCTGACATTTCCACCATATGTGGAAAAGAGACAAAAATAGTTCATCTACTATCTTCTATCAATCTAATAAACTTATAGGTTTGTTTTTTTATATTTTCTACAATTAAATAATGCTCTTATTTTCAAAAAGCATGTTAAAGGATTTACTGAAAGTGTGAGTACAGTGATGGTACAAATTAGTCTGTGGAGCTGCAGTGACTTGTCTTAACTATTTTAGGCTAACATGGCTACATGGAAAGTATAACATTAATTTCCTGACCTACAAGTATTCACAAATTGCTTTTAAAGGCAAAAGCACAGAGAAACACTAAATGAGTTGAATATTTATAGAAGAGTCTGTAGTTACTTATCAGTCATTTTATTATTATATTTCAATAAACCTGCAACTGAGATAAATGCAGAATATTCACAAATAATAGAAGGTTCACTCTTTAGTCACTGATTCTTCCAACTCTTTTGACCAGCATTCAAAAGCAAGAGGTGGGAACAGAGAGCTGGCAGTCCTGTCTGGTCAGAAGGTTTCCTACCTGCACAGAGTCTCCAGGTTCTCTGGACTGTGGCTGCTCAGCTATGTAGAAGGGAAATCTACCACAGACCCAACAACCAAGGCTTCCTGACTTCTTACCCTACTTCTCAGTATAATCTCTCTTGAAAAAGAGATCTTCATCATCCTTTAAAAAAGGATCGCCTTTTTAAAGCAAACATATACACAAATAAACATGGAAGTTACACTTTTTCTTCTGCAACATGTCTTTAGAAAATTTTTATTAACATTTAAAAAGTTCCTTTAATGCTTACTAGACAGAAATGTGGCTGGAGAACAGCTTTTCTACAATTTTTCAAGCTATTTCCAACAGCATATTTCTGGAGATTATCTTTCTGTCTCTATCTATGATATCTACTTTATAGATTATCCAACTATAAGCCAGGTGTTCAAATTAGAAGGAGAAAAGATACAGCAACACAATCTCAGAAGTGAATTAAAGAAGGTAAAGTAACTTCTAAAATACAAATAGGAAAGCAATGCTATGGTTTCTGCTATGCTCATAAAATAGTGAAATATATGCTTTAGAAAGAGTCTTGAATTTTCAAAGATATAATGAGCCTTAGCCAATACCTCTGTTCAAACATGCAAAAATATAAACCAAAGCTTCAAATTATCAAATAACACTGCTACAAAATGACTAAATCAATTCTTTAAATTAGTGCTGTACATTTGCTTTGATGTTTATTCAACTTTCTATGACATGCACATCAAAGCTTACTGGCATCCAAAACAGACCCCACATTTATCTCTGATATAAATACACTGTGTGGTCTCAGACTGTTCACATCATACCTTCTAAAAAAGTAGAAGGAAGCATAAAGAAACACCTGTAAAGACTCAAAAAATTAACAAGCTATTAGGAAATGAATGTAGACCATCTGAGAAACCTTGATCCAAAGACTAAGCAGGATAAAAATCTGTAGTATGATCCCCTGTGTTAAACACATAGGGCTGTACGTACCTGTGTATATATGTATGTATGGGCGTGTGTATATACATACATATACGAACACATGTATGTGGTATGTATGTTTGTGTACAGGTAAAAGAAAGAAAGGAAGAACACTATTTATTGTACTTCCATATGCTACTAAACCCTTTAAAACTCATCTATTTGAACCTCCCCACTTAGGAAGTTATCAAAATCAATTTATAGAATACAAAATTAAATGTTAAATAACTTGCCCAAGGTTATATGGACATTAAGGGATGAATCAGCATTTGAACTTCAGACACTGTTACTACAATTAGAAAGAGAGAAAAATGACCACATTTACACTTCAATTATCAATTTTTACATATTACCTAGGTAGCATGGTTTATACATTCATATTACCTAGGTGACTTCATGGTTAACAAAGCAAAACTCCATAATTACTAATTTCTGGTGAAGTGCACTGAACTCACTGTAACAAACGTTAAATTTAAATCTAAGAATAACAAAGGATTTACATCTTCAGGTGCCAACCTGAAGATATTCCTACGCCAAAGGAATGATTTTCAGCATCAATAAAAATATGACAATAAACTTCAGATGCACAAAATGTTTAAATCTATGAATTCATTACGATACTAAGCAAAAAACAGGTCACCATTCAAATATGCTAGGGAATCAACTCATTCTGATACCCAATTGATCAGAATCAATTGCATCTTGACTTTTCTGTACTAATTACACCACTGGATAACCAGTTTCTTAAAAAATTAGTTCAGCTGACAAATGAAGGAAAGATAAATTAAGAATGTCATCATTTTGCGTATGGATCTAGTCATTGAGCATCAACAGCTAACATTACAAACCCAGATGACTGTTATTATGTGCCTCTTAAACCCTAAGTAGCAGGTTTAAGAGGTACATGACTAATCGACTCTCTAATTGCAACTATCAACTTATAGGAAATACAAAGGAGAAGGAGCTTGTTAGAAGACCCCACAGTGATGTAATCAACAAATTCAGACTGATGAAAAATACAGGACAAACAACCTAGTTTCTTCAAATAAATTACAGAGGAAAAAACAGGGATGGAAGAAGAACCTACAGACTAAGAGACACACCTCACATTTACAATGTGCAGGCCTTATTCAAAAGCTGATTTGAATAAACTGTGTGTGTGTGTGTGTGTGTGAGAGAGAGAGAGAGAGAGAGAGAGAGAGAGAGAGAGAGAAGAAGAGAGAACTGGAATGGAAATTCGAACACTGACTAATGAATTACTATTATCGAGGGACTGATAATACCACTGTGGTTATGTTTAACAAAGTCCTTCTGTTTTATAGATACATATAAAATATTTAAGGATAAATATGTCTGAAATTTGCTTCAAAATAACATGAGAGAAAGAAATAGGTAGAATGGTAAGTGGAACCAGATTAACCATGAGTGATGAGTATATGAAGGCTACATTATCTGGTCACTTTAGAATATTTGCAATTTAACATAATAAAAAGTTGTAAAAAAAAGATACTGAAAAGTCTTTCTCATCTTTTTTTTCCCCAAGTATGTCATGTCAATATCTGACATTAAATATAATCTCTTTTGTGATTAAAAAGCACCAGAGTTACATGATTACATATTACATCGCGATAGCTATGGGTGACCAAACATTCTCAGTAGAATATGTTTACTGATACTTAAGTTTAAGAAAGAATGGGTGTATTTTGGTGCTATACACACTTTTCTGGCAAAAGCTGTTACGGAAAAAGCACTTACTTGCATGACTGTTGAAATGTGCAAAGTTAGCAAAATTGGCTGTAGCTGTTGCCTGAGGTGCTGGAGCAGCAAAGATGTCTGAGCCAAGATCACTTAAAAGGTCAAACTGCTTCTTGTCTTGCTGCTGCCCTTGAGAGCGACCTACAACAGGGGACTAGAAACCACATATAAGTGATAGAGTTTCCAGTGGGATTCGCTAAAGTTTTATAACACTTTATCACATTATAAAATGTAGTATTTTATTTGTAGTGTTGAGTACTTTGATATTTTCTGAAAAGCACAAATTTCCAACATCTATTCCCAAATTACCTCTCAATTTTAAGTAGAGTCAAAAGCAAAGAAATATAATTGTAACAGTTGTTAAACCTCATGACACAAGACAAACTTACTGCTAAGACAGTGCAGAAAGGCTTCACAGCACACATTCTTTATACATGGAAAGAATTACTGTTCTTTTTCACACAAATCTTTTGTGAAAACAGAGCAATTTACCCAGATGTCCTGGTATGTAGTACTAAAAAAAGGTAGGATTTAACTCAAATGGCACCATGCCTCAGAATGATCCTTGAACAAGACTTGTCAAGTCCCGTCAACTCTAATGAAATGCAGAAGCACAACCTTTAGGTACCAACTGTGCAAAGGCTTGAGTCTACTCAGTTTTTTAGAGTAAGGTAAGTAATGTAATCCTGTATTTCAATGATAAACAATCAGGCATGAGGGAAAATTCTACTACTTGAGGAATCCTTTTATGTAAAAAAAGTACATCACAGAGACTACAGTGTTCTAACTTGATGGTCATCATAGATTCTTGCTTTACTAATGGTATGTTACATGATAGACAGCTATAAACATTTCTGTATACCTTTACGAAGCTAAGGAGAACTTAAACTCGTATTTGTGAAAGCAAAAGAACAAAAATATATACATTCCAGCTACTTAACCAAAGTCTTCTATTTATAATCCATCAGGATATAATGCTACTGGCATATAACACTTCTCAAATTCCTGATAATCCTTAGGCAGAAGCCTCTACAAAAACTTAGAGACTACTCACCTGACTAGGCGTGCCCTTGTTCAAGTGCAGCGCTGGTGCTGAATCTCCTAGAAGAGATTTCAGTGGTTTGACCTCAGGGGTGCTGTTAGTGCTACTAGCAGAGGACCCTGAAATAGATGCATGAACTGATGCCACCACTTTGGCTTGTTCTGGTGGGACATACCTAAAATAGATGAAAAATTGAGCAGACAGTTAATTAAGAAAATGTGGGGAATACTACACTCAAAACTGATAAGCTTAATCTAATTCTGTACAAGCCTATTTCAACATTAATCTTATTTCAAAACCCTCTTAGAATTGATAGCTTAAGACTACACTTAATTGAAATGCTCAGATAAAGAGTAATAAAGATTAACTGCAAAACTTGTTTCAACTATTTCTAAGACAATACAATAAATGACTTTAACAGAGGACCTACAGTTAATCATCATGACAAACAGTTAATACTCTAATTTTTAAAAGCTAAAGTATATATAGTAAGATCATAAATAACATTTGGAAACAGAACAAAAGGAAGGGAAGACATTATTATATTATAGTTAACAGCCTAAAATATAAAGGCCTATTACAAATCTGTAAGAATAAGATCCACAACCCAATTTTCAAATGGACAGAAGCAATTCACAAAGGGAGGCATAAAAATGAAAACACTCATAACCTAATAAAAATGCAAATTAAAGTATCACTGGCATTTGATCTGAGTGAAAATTTCAAATTTTGTTACTATCTATTAAAATACATAAATAAGTATGCTCTGTGCTCCTAAAGTACAATGTCCAGAAATTTATCCTTAGGAATTAAATGGTTAAGTGTACCTAGATAAATGTACATGTGTGTCACAACTGAACTCCTTGTAATTTAAAAAAACTGGGCAATAACCCAACATTCATCAGGAGAAAATTATTTAAAGGTATTATGCTAACATCTATGTAATACAAAGTTACTGCTTTGACATGGAAAGATGTCCCTAAAACTTTACAGGTAAATACAGGATTCATGGAAGCAAGGGAGTAAAGGAAGGTAAGGGAGGCAGTAAGAATATAATGCGCCCACACTGCCACTACTAATCTCCAGGGCTGGATTATGGATTATGTGACAGCTTCTACTCTCTGTACTTCCAGGTTTTGTCCTGCCCTCCCCTCCTCCTCACCCCTATTAACAAGCAGGCTGGGAAAGAAGGAAGAGTGGGTAAGGGGACCTATCTGTGCCAGACAGAGTTTGAACACCAGCTCCACTACTCAGTAGCTGCGAGAGCTGGGCAAACTACTGCAATATTTTGTGCCTCCAATTTTTCATCTGTAAAAAAAGATATGGTTGCTGTGAGGTATAAATGACTTAGCATTTGTAAAGTACTTAGTTTCTGATACAGGAGTGTTAGCTACATAAGTGTTAGCAACTATCAAATTATATAATAATCACAAACAATAAGACTGCTTTGTTTTTTCCAATAAATGGGAGAGATGGGATTTGAGAATGAAAACAGGAAGGTATGCTTTCTCATAATTTGGCATATCACTGATGACATCAATTTTTGAGTACAGCCAAGTGTTATCAAAGGATAAAATCAGGTACTATTATTCGAAAGACTCTGACAAAAGTAAACGAGCTTGTATAGCACAGGAAATGAATTTGAAAATTGGTCAGAAGAACAACTTGAAAATCCCATTAGGTGACAAAAGCCTCAGTGTTCTAAGTGTGGTTGCCTACAGTGAGGATTTTTAGGGGGGCTGCATTTGGATGGTGCTTATGTCATGTTAAAAATGCACTGCATCGCTCTCTAGTTACATGTCACAAGTGTGAGGGAGCGTGAGTTTAAAATGGACAGGTCATGACCTGCCTACTCATCACCTGAAGTTTGCATTTTTATATCTCATTATTACTATCCTGTTTCTCATAACAGAAAAAATAACATGAGTTATAATTATTTGAGGTTTAGTTATTTGGGTCATGGTTTGAATAAGTTTATTATTTATTATTTTTATTATAATAAATGCAGGGGGAATCTCTGGTTTTAATTTTACCAACTTCTACTCACACACACTTTTCTCTTGCCACTCAAACCTAAACTGTCTGAAATCCCAGCTAAATCCTATTCAAACTAACCTTCTGACTTGGTAAGAGAAAAACTGTGGGGAAAATAATTAGGCTAGGGCTATGCAGGGAGAAAGGTCGTAACTATGCAAGGAGGAAGGGTGAAAGTTCTAGGAAATTAAGAGCTAAAATGCTAAAAGGATAATTATACACTTCAGAGATTTATTTATGCCATCATGTGTTTTACTATTACCCCACCTTTTAAGATTTCCTTCTTTTGTAAACTGAAATTTTAATGGTATGTTCTTATCTATATTCACACCTGATCTACCTAATGTCATTGAATATTTCCGGCTAATCTTGCCTTGCAAAATTAGTCTCCTCTAGAGAAAAGTAAGAATGCAAGTTCACAGAGCCTACAATTCAGAGCTACTTCTTCCTAATGTGCTCACTGAATGAAGGTCATGACATCCCACCCACAGACCACAGGACGCAGTCCCTCAGGACCAAAGCAGGCTCTTAAATATATCATCTCTGGGCCAAAATACAGCTCCTCAGGGAAACAAGAGGCTTTTTACTTTCTCATTATCTATTCCCTGTATTTGTGATTCTCTCCTTATCTACTTACCCTGAAGAAAGAAATAGGCACTACTGAACACTGATAACAAAACCACCAAAAGTTCGTTAATGAATCTTAAAATATTAAATTATGCTCATATAGCTAAAAATAAAAAGCCCCAAGTAGCTGACCACTAGCTCTATAGATACACTCCCTGCTCTGCTGCAAAGGGCTTACTAGGGCTATGTCCAGCCTGTTTCAATTTCATTTTAAAATTTAACATCTAATGGATTGAGTTAGGGGAGTATAAACACTCTCTTCTTAACCAGGTAGTAAAATGATTTGAATGGGAAGTGAGGGATATTTTGAATAAAGACTCACTGTAAGACACAATTAAGTGGATGGATTACTACACAAGAGTTTAGTATAGTACGGTGCCTAATACAGAAAAGATACAAACCTGCTAAACGAATGACGATTTTAAGAAAGGAAACTTTGTAAGACTAAAATGTCTAGAGAAGCTAACAGGGAGAAGGATCAGAAGATCTCTTAACTTCCAAAATAAAGGGTAGGAGGCCTGGTAGTAAGGAAAAGGCTGTGCTAGGCACGGATAAGATAGGGTAAAGTACAAGTAAAGGCTTTGGGAAACCAAAGTATAATGAGTATCTACCTACCTACCTATTTCCTTATTTCCTATCTACCCACCTATGTATTTCCTTCTTTCCTTCCTTCCTTATGTCAGACTCATCGTACCCATAGTTAATGTGATTTGGGGAGCCTTTGCTCTAAATACAAACTCTTCACTCACCATCTTTTCTTTTCATATTTTTCTTGTAGGAACTCTTTCACTTTTTGTGGATCCCTGAAGTCTGGAATTGCTGAAGATCTATCATCAAATAATCCTAGCCAAATCTGTTTACAGACCTTTGGAAAGAATTAAAAAAAAAAAAAAGAACTGTTAAATTCAACATCTTAATTGAAATTTTGAGGGAAACTTAATTGAAATTTTAAGGGAAAATTATGATTCAGAAAGCTAAGCTATTTAATTTTAATAATACTGCTTTCGTTGAGAGTATGTATCACAATGATAAGTGAAGAAGCAACAAATAAAGGAACTACATTTATTTTAATGTTACAGTATGCAGCAAAATCTTAGCAACAACATGATAAAGAATAGCACCTCACAGGGACAAACAGTGAAATGAGATTATTTCACTATCGAGAGGACCTGGAATTTTTTTGGTCTTGGGATAAGCTGTAAGCTATCAGTAAAGTTGTGTAACCTTTATGAACCTCAGTTCCCTCACCCCCAGAAAACAGAGGAATTAAACCAGCAGCAATTTCGAAGATTCTTGACAAGTTTAAAAATCAACCAAAAAGAATAAACAAAAAGTACCAGAATCACAATTTGCTACTAAACTCCAAAAACAAAAATACAAGGCAGATACAACTCCAGCTTTATAGGTGCCTCCTGTTTATTCTTCTCCAAAGGCTAAAAAAATGAGAATCTGAGATATCTAACTTCTTAGAAAAATCAAAGAAATGAAGTGGTGCAGAGCTCAAATAGGACACAAAGAGCATGAAGAGAACTATAAAGAAAAACTGATAAAATGGACTTAATTAAAAATTTTAAACTACTGACCTCAAAAAAACTTAAAAAATTAAAATGCAACCCACCAACTGATAAGAAGTATTTGCAAAACATATAAGAACTTGGAAGAACTTGAATCCAAAATATATGAAGAATTCTTAAAATACATAAAGAATTCAATTCTAAAAAAAAAAAAAAACCAGAAAAACACTTTTTAAAGAATGGGCAGAAAATGTGAACAGACACATCACCAGAGATACACACACAGCAAATAAGAAGCCCTCCATCATTAGTCATGTAGAAAATGTAAATTAAAATGACACTGAGACCCCACTACACAGACACCCATAGACACCACTAGAATGTCTAAAAACATAAAGACTGACCATATCTTATGTTGGTGAGAATGTGGAACAACTGGAACTCTCAAGAATGTAAAATGGCACAACCATTTTGGAAGAAAACTGGCAGTTCTTTAAAAGTTGAAGTTCTACCTACTATATGACCCAGCCATCCCACTTCTAAGAGAAATAAAAGCACATGTCCACAACCCAATGTCCATTGACAGCTGAATGGATAAACTTTGGAAAATCTAAGTAGGATACTAATCAGCAATAAAAAGGAACAAACTATTGATACAAGCAACTACATAAATGTCAAAATAATCAAGTCAGACCATCATCCCCCACTCCCAAAAGTACAGACTGTATGATTCCATTCAGAAATTGTAAACTTATCTACAGTGATGGAAAGCAGATCCATGGATGCATTACCAAGTGGCACAAAAAACTTTTGGGGATAATGAAAATGTACATTCTCTTACAATTGTGATGATGGTTTCAAGTATGTCAAAATTCAACAGTTGTATACTTTAAATATGTACAATTATTATAATTAATTATTCCTTAATAAAGCTATAAAAAACAAGTCCACAAGGTTCCGAAATCATATTATTTTAAATAACCAAGTATGACAAGGTGACAAGAGCACAGCATCTAGCTTCTAAAAGCCTGACAAAAATTTAAGAAATCAAAGAAGGAAAAACAGCATTCTTCTCAATCTCACCTGCTTACTGAAGTGTAAGGGAGAAATAAGGATTGGAAAAAAGACTCATCCTTTTCCTCTCCTGTCATGTACCCCAAGCATGTTTCAAAGATTTCTTGTGGTTCCCTGCTACTCTGGGAAGGATATGGGATAGTACAGATACCAGGAAGTTATTAAGACAGTACAGCTGACACACGGTAAGGACTAAGCTAAGGAGCAATCTCATTATAAAATATCTCAGTGGCAAAGCCCAAGTAGAGACACCAAAGAATGACAATGCAACTTACTGCCAGAAATACTATAAACCCTGTAAAGGCTCAGCTTCTTCAGTAAATATTTAGCTAATTAAAAAGAATTACATAGGACTCTCCTCAGGCAGAAACCTAACTAATGATTCTCCCAAAAGGTAATTTTGAAAGATTCTGTGGCTTTACAGTTACAATCAAAGGGAGTACTGGAAATTTTTAATTCTTCCTCCAGCTTCACCTAGCTGTTCAGGTACAAAGTAGGTAGAATGTTGACTTTAATCAGGTAAAATATGTCAAAGAATTAAAAAAAGGGTGGTTATAACAGACCATGGAACCTAAACTAGGTTAAGAAAAACAAAGGTATGATGAGGATGATAGACAATCAAGTTTAGACTCAGTAGACTGGAGACTGTCCCAAGATTGCTGGAGTTAGGAATTAAGAGGGAATGAGCTAGAGAGAAACAGTGGTGGTCAGAGAACAGGATGCTCGAACTCGAAATCTGAGAATACAGTTATCAATAAGCAAAAAAATCTGAAATAAGATGATTATTAGAGATAAGAGGTCAAAAAATTCAGGAGGCTAAATTACTGTTACAATAAATCATGTGGGTTATCTATGTGGATACTGGGATTGGCAGAAATGATTAACACCAATGGGAAAAAAAACTACATAAGGTGCCAAAATCTATACTTAACTTGGGTGGGGGGGGGGGGTTGCCTACCAGTATGACTGCAACAGAAAGACACAGCAGGTGATAAAATCTACTGATATAGGAGAATGGGGCTGGTGGCCAGAACCGTCACTGAGGAGCAAGAGTGACAGCTACAATCCATTATTTGAAAGGACGGCACACATGATGGAGTCAGTTTTCATGATCTCTTTGGGGGAGGTGGATAATCAATTCTAATTATAGAATAATGTGGTGGGGTGGTGATAATTATGAGCCTGGGTAGGGAGCTAGACTATCTAAATTAGAATTCCAACTTCACTCAACAGAACCTGCTTCACAGGAATGTTGGAAAGGTTAAATAAGTTAGTATATGTTTTCCACTCAGGACAAGCATATATTGTGAACTTTCAGTAGTGCTAGTTATTATTACTTTTGGGCTTGGTCTTTTAAGTGGTTTGTGATGGCGGGTTATGGAGTGATGAGGTAAATAAGCAAGGATTGAGCAGCAGAGGTCTCACCAGGAACACAGGGAAATGTTGGGTCTCCCTTCATTTCTGCTGCAGACAGAATCAAAGTTACCTTCACAGCACAATCCCCCTCCTCTCAACTTCTTTACCACTTTGTAACTCTCCATGAAACTCACCACCAGTCACCTTATATTAGAATTACTAAGCATGTGTGCCATCTAATTTTTATTCTCCACAATGTTTAAAACAATGTGTTGTGCCATATGAAATGATTGAAGATTGATAATACTCAAAACAAGATCTTTCAGTGGAATTAAAAATAAAATCACACATCAGCTAACAGAATAAATTCATGAAACTGTCATAATTGTCCTTATCTAGTGCTAATCCACTTTAGAACTGCAATTGTAATATCCACTGAAAGAATATAAAATATTTTAAAGTCTACTTATCAGTCAGGGTTGCCACAGGAAACAGATGGCACATTCAATTTGGGTAATTCAAGAAAACTTTAATAGAATGACTGTTTACAAAGGTAGGCCGTCAGGAAATCACCAGGGTTCATAACAGCAGGCCCTAACATCACTCCCTGGCAGGGAAGTGGGGAGAGAAGAAGATGTCAGCAACATTAAAACAAAGAGGGCTACTTGATGGGAGCTTTGACCTTCAATGGATAGATGCAGCCAGGCTGCAGAAATCCCACAGGGAAGAAGTTAAGAAAGTATATATCCTAACCTTTCCCTTCTTTTCTCTGATCTTCTAACAATGAATTCCCACAGGGAAGAAGTTAAGAAAGTACATATCCTAACCTTTCCCTTCTTTTCTCTGATCTAACAATGTTACCCCACAAGCTGAACCTACCTAGAACCCAACAGGCAAGAAAGCCCATTTGTGTATCCAGACAAACCAACTGCCTGGAACTTGAGCAGGGTAAAGACTAGAACTGTGAAGGGAAGACGGAAGCTATCCAAACCAGCATCCAAATTATGACAAAAAATACATTCAATGGAACAATTAAAAAAACTCAATTATTAACACCAGAAGTAGGAAACATCCATGCTAATTCTCAATTCACTGTGGAGGTTCCATGGCCAGGATCCTCACCTGACACTGATATACCTGCCCAGTGCAATGCAATGCTCGCATGTGCGATGCTCACAGGTGCATGCTTGCCCACCTGTTGGCAGTGAACTATTACTGACTCTATATAAAAAGCTACACCAGGGCTGTGGGGCTGTGATGCTGCAGAGAGGACCCTGAGGCAGAGACTGGCTTGCTACATGCAGACTTTCCGGGAGGCAGATGGGATTCTAGCACCTGACCTCTTCCACCAGGAGAATAAAGTCTGTTAGTGTAAGACCTTTCACCCCAAGAACGTTCAGTTGTCATTTTTCGGTCTCACCGAATCCACAGTGAACTTGATGGAGGCTGAAACCCTCAGGCAAGACACTTATATATAAAAGGAAGGGTATGGAAACACTGTTGCATCAGGATTGAGAAGGAAAAAAGGTTAGGAATAGAGATGACATACTGTAGTTCTGTTAACCTCTGGGGACAGCAAAACAGAACAGAAACTGGCTGGAATGGGTACTTATCTTTATTCAGACAAACTTATTTTTTATAAAAAGAATATAAACAAACAATGTGACATGACTCTACATACAACCTCTAGATAGAAAGATATAAAAATAAGGAAAGGACAGAAAAAAGCTCTGGAATTAGATCATCTTTTTTCACTAAGCCAATCTATAAATATCCACCTAGATTTCCAATTTTCTTTTAGTTTGTGTGTGCTTTCTCTCCTTAATGGAGAGATGGTGGATTACTGCCTCCTTCTGTATATAAGATATAATTACAGCATTTGATAATTTTGCCCATAAAACACATGAATAATAGGAGACTTAAAGAATTGAAAAATCCATGTACCAGTAATTACTACTTTTTGGAAGCAGAAAGGGAAGTGAACAAAAGTAGTATTAACCAACAAGAAACAGCATTAGGAGTACTCCAGAGAGTTACCATGGACCTATTACACCCAAAATAATGGAATTTTATTTTGCTCACATACTGTGAGCATCGCACATGCTATCCACGCAGGCTGCTGAGACACCAGAGCCTTTGTGAAGCAGGCACATAAATGAGTATATGAGGGATCAGACTTACAAGACATTAACCCAATTTATTCAATCCTAGGTTTTTGTTTTTTTTTAAATTTAAGTACAAACTACCTTATCATGGCTTCTTTAGCATAAGAATCAAATTCCTCACCACAGCCTATTGAGGTCCCACAGAATTTAATCCCTGATTAACTCTCCAAAGTCATATTCTACCATCAACTTTCCAGCTCCAGAGGCCTCCAGCCTTCCGACCATGAAATCCAAAGGGGCAACACCCCAACCAAACGTCAGATACACATTATTGCAACATATTATTTATTTTCACACCCTTTATTCTCACGACTTCTAAATGTAAATTTCATGAGACAGGAAGTTTCTCTCTGATTCACCACTATTTGTATTCTCAGTACCTGACACATGGGAGACAATATCTGATCCATGAGTAAAAGCAACTTTCTAACAGCCCTGAAATATATGTACAACGCAAGTTTCCTTTTTTTCCCTTTGTTCCATTTAAAATGCACATGCTGACCTAGAACATTTAACTTACCAACTTATTCATGCAGAAGTAATAAACTGATCCAAATTCTCATATTGCATATAGGCCAGAGGTTAGCAAATTACATCCCACAGGCTAAATCTGGCCTATGGCCCGCGGTTGTTGCTGAAGTTTTGCTGGAACACAGCCATGCTCACTTGTGTATTTATCGTTATGGATGCTTTGCTTGGTAGTGGCAACTGAGACTGTATCATCCACAAAGTTTAACACATGCTATCTGATCATTTACATAAAAAGTATGCTGATCCCTGACTTACCTGCAACTACACACTTACTATGATACCATTCCAGCACCCAAGAATAAAAAGAATAATAAATAAAGGTTGTTTTAGAGTCAGGTGTTAAAATGTGCATGGGGAATAAGAGAGATGAACATAAAGTGAAAGCTTTTCCCTGGAGGAAGAACTTTCCAAAAGTAAGGACTATCTAACGGCCAATTTATTATATAAACCCATTCACTTGAGAATAAAGGGGAAAAAGTACCAGAGTAAATTTCAGGAAAAAATAACAGGTTTTATAACACTTGGTTTCTGAATAACTTGTAAGTACAAAGAAACAGAAAAGATAGAAAAAGCAAACACTTAGAACATGAAAGAGAAATTAAATGCAGTGGACACAGCAATAAAACTTCCAAGTGTCTGTGAGTTGTGAAGGAGACCAGTAGCTCTAATTCAGACACATACTATGGAAACTTACTAAAACAAAAAGGCAGAAGACATAACTCACAGCACATTCCCACACTTATTTCATTTAATGTCTCCAGTGCTGAGAGAACTGTCCCAGACAGATTGCAAACAACCAAAACCCAGCCACACTAGGTCAGATAAAATAAGTTTACAGGAAGAATACAGCAATCCTTCCAAAAACAAAGACAAAAACTTTATGGGAACCTGGGCTGCAAACTAGAAGTCATCTGGGATGTAGGTAGTCTGAGTATGTTTCCTAGAACCCTCTCTACACACCCCAAACACAGTTTATCACTATTGCTTCTCCATGCTGATGTCTAATCCCTACTCTTGCTCATCTTAGTACAGTTTTTTTCTGTTTCCTGGTTAAAGTGCACATGGCCCAAGTATATACTGCCCTTTTGGTTCAATGATTTATCATTTGAATCCAGCCTCTGTGAACCTTTTAATTCAATTTCTTAAGAGAGGACCTGATTAGTCACTGGCCACTTGGGACAGCCATCCATTCTTGATCCAGTCAGCTGTGTGTTTTGTGATTTTCCAGGGCAGGGGGCCTTCCCACTTTCTTCCTTCAGCAAGGAGTATGAGCTTTGGGAAGGAACACCATATTAAGTGATGTATATCCTTCTCAGTGCACTGTATCAGGAGACACATGATGTCAATTTGTCCTGTTCCTGGTGATATTACTATCACTCCCTAAACACATGGTTTATTCATGAATGTACTTTGAAAATTATAAAAAGCTTTATAAAAATGTAAGATTACATTGTAAAGCCACAGTATTTTTCAAGAAAGATTATCAATTCCCCTATCTTCTCAAACTAAGATGACAAATTATGTTGTATGGGTAACAAAATAATTGCTCTGCCTTTTAATTTTATATGATATGTCCTTAACAAGTTTCCATAATTTTAGGCAGGTAAACTTACCAATTTTTACTTTGTGAATTTTTTATTACTTTTAGTCTATAAAGTCTTTCTACCTTTTAATGTCAAATATGTAGTCAGTGATATTTTTAATTAATTTTTATGGTAACCAGGTCTTCATGTTTTTATTGTCTACCCCAAAGTGTATACATTCTTAAACACTAAAATGTAGTTTTGGCTGTTTTTTAGTTATGAAATAATCTGTTTTACAGAAAAGGTGCCAAGTGTAATAGAAAAACGTCCCATATACCTTTACTCTGGGTCTCTAATGCAAACATCTCCTTTATCATTCCCTCTTGATAGCTGAAACTTTTTCTAAACCATTTGAATTAGAGGCATAAACCTTTTACCCCTAAATGTGTCATCTCCTAAAAATAGGGACATTCTTTAATGTAACTACAGCACAATTATCAAAATGAGGAAATTAGCCTGCCTCTGTCTTTCATGACCTTGACATATTTGGAGAGTATACAGGCCAGGTTATTTGCAGCATTTTCCTTAGTTTTCCTCATGATTATTAGATTTCTTATCCATTTTGGGAAGAAACATCACATAGCGATGTGTATCCTTCTAACTGCATCACATCAAGAAACACATGATGTCAATTTGTCCCATTCCTGGTGATTATTAACTGATCACTTTGTTAAAATGATGTATGTCGAATTTCTCCGTAGTAAAGTCATTATTTGTAGGGAGATACTTTGAGACTATTTTCTATATTTTTATGGCTTCCTTTATGACTTTAATTTTTTTCTTTTGGTATCATTAATCTACAGTTACACGTGCAACATTATGGTCACTAAACTACCTACTTCATCAGGTCCCCCCTACTTACCCTATTACAGTCACTGTCCATCAGCCTAGTGAGATGCTATAGAATCACTATTTGTCTTCTCTGAATTGTACAACGCTCCCTGTGCCCCCCCAATATTACATAATACCCCTTTTTCCCCCTTGTCCCTCCCTTCCCACCCATCCTCCCCAGTCACTTTCCCTTTGGTAACTGTTAGTCCGTTCCTGGGTTCTGTGAGTCTGCTGCTGTTTTTTTCTTTGTTCTTATGCTCCACATATGAGTGAAATCATTTAATACTTGTCTTTTTTGGCCTGGCTTATTTCACTGAGCATAATACCCTCCAGCTCCATCCATGTTGTTGCAAATGGTAGGATTTGTTTTTTTCTTATGGCTGAGTAATATTCCATTGTGTATATGTACCACATCTTCTTAATCCATTCATCTACTGATGGACACTTAGGTTGCTTCCATTTCTTGGCTATGGTAAATAGTGCTGCGATAAACATAGGGGTGCATCTGTCTTTTTGAAACTGGGCTGCTGCGTTCTTAGGGTAAATTCCTAGGAGTGGGATTCCTGGGTCAAATGGTATTTGAGTTTTTTGAGGAACCTCCATACTGCTTTCCACAATGGTTGAACTAATTTGCACTCCCACCAGCAGTGTAGGAGGGTTCCCTTTTCTCCACATCCTCGCCAACATTTGTTGTTTGTGTCTTGGATGTTGGCCATCCTTACTGGTGTGAGGTGATATCTCATTGTGGCTTTGGATATCTCATTTGGATTTCTCTGACGATTAGCGATGTGGAGCATCTTTTCTACGACTTTAAATTTTAACTCTAAATTTTCTGAAATTTTAGTATGCCATGTCAGTTAACATTCTAATTGACTCTCCATTTATTGAATAACCAATTCCTTCCGCACAGACTGCTGAACTTCATTTATTTTATAACAACTTTATACACATAATACATATAAAGATTATAGCATATCTTAGGTTTTAGTCTATAGATCTGTGCCTATTCTCCCACTAGTTTCAGACTTTTGTAATTACTGGAAGTTTACACTGCAAATTACTGCCTATAAACATAGATACATTTAGTATCTAAGTAGAGCCTATCTTATTTACTCTTAGTTTTACAAATTCTCCCCAGCTAGCTTACTTTGTTCTTTTGGATGAACTTTAGAATTATTTTCTAAAAAGGAAAAAAAAATCCCACCAGCATTTTGGTTGCCAATTGTTCTAAACTTAGTATGTGAAGCCTCTTAAGGCAAAGCATTTCATTCCCAAAGACAGTATGAAGTATGAGTCTGATCAGCAAGCTTGCCAAGAAGGAAAAATTAACCAAAGGTTTGTGTTTGTCTCTCCACAGAGTAAGCTTCACATTTTTAACATTCTCCAGAATTTAACTACAACCAATGAGGAGTTGAGCAAGGGAGCAGAATGGTCACATCCCCATTGGAATTAAGTGCTAAGAACAAAATTTTATTTACTTGTCTTGATATGAAATAAGAATTGTTTGTGGATTATCAATAGCTTAGGGATAGTGTCAAAACGAGTGTACCACCTCTAACATGAACACTACTCACTCATTGTTTAGCTCAATCTAAGGTTCAAGGATGGTGATCGATTTATACTGACACTCTATTGTCTGGTTGTCCTGGTGACGAAAGGCATGCATTTGCCAGGCAGCTGACTAAGCCTGGGAATGCAGCTTTTGGCTGAAGAACAGAGAGGGACTAACTGGCCCAAATGCAAAACAAGCCTCTGAAGTAAAACTGATCAGTATCACAGTCTACATAAATTTCATGAAAAGGAGAAGAAACTTGAATTTTTTGGGGCTGACTCACAGGTTTTTTGTTTTTTTTTTTTTAATTAAAGAGAGAAAGGAATATTCAGGCAAAGCTCTTAGTAAAAATGAGATTTGCAGAAGAGGTGAGTTTTAAGTACATTTCTAAAACAGATTATCTCATTGCCAAAGAGACAATGTCAGCATCAGTAAGAATAACTACATCCGACTGAAACATCAAATAAATAATTTCACAGTGAGATTTAAAAAACAAAACAAAAACCTTAATTGGTCACTGCTGGAAGATGATATGGAACTAACTCATTTTGGAAACAACTAAATACTGAGGACTACAAATGGCTTTGTTTATGTGCACTGTATCTACTGATACTTATGAGAAGTAGTTTTAATGTACTTAAAAAAACAATTATGGCATGTTAATGTAAATAACTTTTATTCATGAATATAGCTCTATTTTCTAAAACAAAAAAATTAGTGAGGAGTGACACCATTTTCCATTTTAGCAAATTTCATTAATACGTGGTTTAATAGAAGGCAGCCAATTTCTCATCTGCTTCTGCATTTTTATGTTACAGAGCTTCTGGAAAACTCCACTGTATACTCATGAAAATGGGCATAAAAACAGCAAATTTAGCTTAAAATTATTAATTAGAGAACCCCTGAAAAGGTCTCAAGGATCCCTCCTTTAGCCAGACTGCACATGGAAAATCACTAAGTCAGAATATCAACATTTCACAGTCCCTAAATAATGGCTATAGGCATAGAGTATTAGCAGCCCCTAACACAACCCCTCCCAAAATGTGTCTCACCATAAAGAAATACACTACCCAACCTATGAAACACTGGGTCTTCCACCTTCCCTAAATTAAACATCAATCTTAAGAAGCTACCAAATCCAACTCCCAACTCACAGGTAAGAAGATTACAGAGAAACTGAGATGACAGAGAACAGTGACACTACATGGATGATATCAGCAGAATCCAGATAGTGGGAACAAATGTCTGGGCAGCAAGAGGAGGGGGAGAAAGAAAAGAGAGGAGAGTGGGGAGAGAGACTAGGAGTTAAATAAATGGAGGGGAAACTTAGAGAATAAAAATGAATTAAAAGGCAAGCAGAGCAGGTTCCACTTCCAGTAATGTCAGAGTAGCTCATATTAAAACACAACTCTCCAGCAGATAACTATAAACTCTGCACACATTATAAAAACTATCAGAAGACACTAGAAAGCAATCATAGCAAACAGAAACTGGAGAGGAGCCAACATTTGTAAGAAACAAATGCTAGGTACGTGCTGTTTTTTCAAGGACCATCACTTTAAAGCAGGCCCCAGCCAATGTCAAGCAAAGCCGCCAAACTCCAACAGCAAGTCACCAATCTTCAGGCTTAAAGACAGAGTTTGCAAAAGCCACAGCAACTGGAAAGTGAGGGGTAAATCTAAGAAGGGAAAGAGAATAGAAGAATACAATACTAGAGAATATTCTCTAGTAGAGAATAGGGGCCACAAAAGCAAGACTAGAATGACTGTCCAAACCTCTGGCTCGCCTTTACCTATGCATGTGTGGGGCTGACTCCAAGCAGTTCAATTAAAGACTAAAAGAACTGAGCAGAGATTTCAGCTAAAACAAAAAGTGAACAGAACAAACACAATATTTTTTGGAGGAACTGAACAGAATCTAGAGGCTTTACTACCTACCATTACCAATGTTCTGGATATAATTCAGTCACTAGATATACAAAGAAACAGGAAAGTGTGATGATCCTACTCAAATGAAAAGGCAATCAGTGGAGAAAGATCAGAGATGGGAAAGACTTCCAATTAGCAGGCAATGATTCCAAGCAGCTAGTAGTTCTATATTCAAAAGCACAAAAGAAAATAATGTTTACAATGAGTAAATAAAACTGAGATCTCAGCAAAAAAATAGAAACTATAGAAAAGAACCAAATGTAAATTCTAGAACTGGAAAAGATAATACCAAATTAATTCCAAATAAAAAATTGGGAGTTTGAATAGAAAAATCAGGTGAAAAAAAAGTAGGTAGTGAAATTGAACATAACAGAAACATGAAGAATGGAAAGATTGAGGAAAAAAGATTAACAGAGCCTCAGGGACATACAGGACAATATCAAAATGGCTACATGCAGTCAGAAGTCTGAGATATGAGAATGAGGCAGAAAAAATTATTTGAAGAAGAAATGGTCAAAAAATTTCCAACTTGATGAAAGATAAATTTATAGGTTCATGAAGCTCAGCAAAACCCAAGATGGATAAACACATACACACACACATATACACACACAGACCACACATAGCTACATCACAGTTACACTCTTGAAAACAAAGATTAAAAAGCTTCAAAACTGCCTATCACTACAGAGGAACAACAATATAAATATCAGATAATACGTTTTTCAAAGAAAAGAGAAAGAACACATAGTACTAACAAATATGTTGGCTCCCAATAATAGCTTCAAAATACATGAAGCAAACACTGAACATGTTCAAAGGAAAAGACACAAATCCACAACCAGTTGTCTAATTGCTCTATCAACAACTGATAAATCACTTAGACAAAATTGGTAAAGCAGATGTATAAGATCTGAATACTATTGATCATAAACCTATAATTGACATTTATAGGACATTACATCCAAGAATTTCCAGAACACATTCTTCTCAAGTGTACATAGTATGTTCACCAAGACCCTAAAACAGGTCTCAAAAATAAGAAATGTTTGAAAGTATATAGATAATGTTCACTGATAATGATAGAAGAAAATCAGAAATCAATTACAGTTAAGAGAAATCTTAACTCTAAATATCTCCAAATATGTAGAAATTAAACAACCGTGTACATCTATATAATCCATGGGTCAAAGAAAGAATCACAAGGGAAACTAGAAAACATTTTGAACTGAATAATAAAATTCAACATATCAAAATTTGTGCAAAGCCAGAGAAAGCAAACTGAATCTGCGTCATCTTACTACACTGATGGACAGTGACTGAATTGGGGTATGCGTGGGGACTTGATAATATGGGTAAATGTTGTAACCACATTGCTTTTTCATGTAAAACCTTCATAAGAGTGTATATCAATACCTTAATTAAAAAAAAATTTGTGCAAAGCAGTTTAACCCTGATCTTAGAAAGTGGCTTTAAAATATTAGAAAAGCTCTCAAATTAATGACCTTAGGTGCCACCATAACAAGCTAAGAAAGAGTAAATAACCCAGGGTAAATAGAAGAAAAATAATAAAGATCAAAATTATTACAAAACTTAAACACAGTAAAAAATAGGGACTATTGTGAATAAATATAACAACTGAAATGAAATCAAATTCCCTGATAAATACAACTCATCAAAACTGATATGAGAAATAGATAATCTCAAGAACCGTGTGGTCACCTTCACTCTCTGCTCCAGGGACACTTAACCCCATGCTCCTTTCCATCCTCCCAGAGCACAGTCATCTCAATTTGAGCAGCTGGCCAAAGGTGCCTGAGTTATCAACTCCCAGGTTAAAAGTACGCCACGTGGTACAAGCAGCTACCAGTGGGGGCTGGGGAGAGGAGGGGAGGAGGGTGGGCAGCACAGAGGGGAACGACCAGTCTTGGTTTCCATGTCAAATCAAACAACAATAGATCATTCAAGTGGGCCATATAAAACCATGCAATAGACCAAATCCGGCTGCGGGGGTGGGGCGGGGCTACAGTTTGCCAAACTCTGACCTAGAATAATGCCAACTCCGTGACCTAGAAAAGCAACTTTTAAGAAAGGGAAATCAGAGGACTTGCATGACTTCAAGAATGACTTTAAGACACTGTGGTACTAGTGTAAGGGCCAAAAAATAAAGACGAAACCCAATATAGCGCAGAATCATACCCATATTTATATGGTCATTTCACTCTTGACAAAGCCTCCGAAGCAACCCACTGAGGAGTGTTTTTAACAAATGGAGCTGGAACAACGATACATATTCATGGAAAAATATGAACCTCGACCTCTAGCACACCACACACTAAAATTAATTTCGGGTGGATTGTAGATATAAACATGAAAGCCAAAGTTTTCAAAGCTTCTCAAACAAAATGAAATTATTCTCATGAATTGGGAATAGGCAGAGATTTCTTAAGACAGAGTCGAGATAGCAGTAACTATAAAACTAAAAATTAATACATTTTATCAAAAAGATAAATTTTTGTTTGTCAAAAGATATCAATAAGAAAATAAATGAGAAAGTCACAGACTGGGAGAAAATATTCACTAACCATCTATGTCAAAGAAGAATAAACGAATTCTGATATATTTATAAATAACAGAATAGTACTCAGAAATAAAAAGGAACAAGCTACATGCATCCACATGCATAATTCTCAGAAGTTTTACACAAAGAAGCACACTCATTGGTATTCTATTTATATGAATATGAATAAAAATCATAACAGTGGTTATCTAGATTGGTTGGAGACTGAACAGAAAGTGATGTCAGGAACTTTGGGGATGATGGTCATTTCATGTTCTAAGTGTTGGTGAGACTTTGAGTTACCAAACTGGATGCATTCATCAAAACTCTTCCAAAGGTATGCTTAAGATTTTTACATTTCACTGTATGTAAATTATACCTCAAACATTTTTAACAAATATTGAATTCTGGTTAATGATATACAAAGTATTGTAGGGGTGAACTAATGTTTGCAACATATATTGAAATCAACTGGTGGAATCCATGGTACAGTAGAAGACTGACAAAATATATCTAAATCTCTAATAAGTTCCTGCCAGGCATGGCCTTTGCCTATTCCTGACCAAAGTTGATCTTGCCTGTGCTGGATGATTTGAATTTCATGAAACAGAACCAAGAAACTGTCAATGACATCACCAACTCCTCAAAAAAATCTATGGCCCAGAGTCTGTTTCAAGTTTTATCTTAACCAACTCATACAGCACCCCATAAACCAGATGGCATCCTCTGTTGCCAAAATGAATGCCAGTTACTATCCTAGCAGCCAAATAGGCTTCCTGCTCTATAATAAGAACCCAACATCAATTCTCAGGAGCCTGCATAGCAGCAGATGCCAGAGCAGTGGAAGAGACCCAGCTGAAGGACTACACCTCAGATGTGTACACAGACTGCTTGTGCTGGGAGTCTGACTGCAAGGCCTGAAAGTCACCAGAGCTGCTAAGTTTCCCAGGGACTTAAGCTGGCAGGGCCCCCAAGCCACAGGGTAACCAGCCCCACAGTAGCTACCTGGTGTGAGGCCCCCGTTGTCCTGACACACCTCGCTCTATCCCACAGACCAAGGGATACAAGCCCTAAGAAGTTGTCTGGTCCCAGGCCTTTGCAGGTTGGACTTGGATCCATCTAAGCCTCCAATCTTTTATCAGTAATACAATATCAAAATCCACATTTGCATTCTGATTCAGATAAACTCTTAAGGGAAGGAAAAAAGGAAGTTTATGAAATGAAAGGAAATTTGAATAATGGCTAAATAACCAGATTATTGTTAGTTTTTATGGATTGTGGTTATATATTTTTAAAGTTCTTGTTTTTTAATATAACATTAGTTGATGAATTTATAAATGAAATCGTATTTCTTGGTTTGGGCCTTGAATTGGTGGGAGTTTATATATTATTCTGTCTACTTGTGTAGACATGTAAACATCTCCATAATAAAAGTTTCAAAAAGAACAAAAAAGACTAACAATTTATATTCTTAACTAGATTTAAATAAAAAATTTTTTAAAAGATAACACACTTGATGGCAAGAAAGAACAAATGAGAAAAGCTGAGAGATGAGAGGATTCTAGAATGGCTCAGGCAAACAGCTAGAGGGCAATAAAAAATGTGACCTGGGACACCAATAAAAAGTTAAATGTTCAGTGTAATAGTTACAAACTAAGATCTAGCTTCTTCTACAATACTGAGTTTTCAGTCATCACTCAAAAAGATCCACATGTTACAATGTGTATAAAACAAAGACAGCGTTTCCTACATTCTTTTTGCTAATCAGTATAGATATTTCTCTGAAAACCAACAACTAATAAAGAATTCATTCTGAATATTTTAAAGATTACTGTGACTATTGACTAGCTGTAATTCTCAGCTAGAATTACAAGAACTCTAACATCATGCTTTTCTTTGAAAATAGAGGCCAGATTTTAAAATATGTGCATTTCTCCATAAATATGCAACAAATATCTTCTTAATATAACAGAGTGTACCTCAATATTTTAGTTATATGGTTTTAAACCTCAAATATCGCACTCGGAAACTATTCTCTCAAATAATAACACGTTTATAATTATTAAAAAAATTTAATGCTACTAGTACTGAATTAACTTTTCATATTTATTAATGCCATCATTTTGACTGACAAGGTTCATTACTTAGTGGTATTCAAATTAGACAAAAGATTATTTTGAGTCCTTGTCTGGAGGCTTTAGTTACTGTACTGTTTTTCTCAAATGGTGGTCCTTAGCTGTCAGCATCAGAATCACATGGGGTTCTGGCTGGAAACACAGACACTCCTTTGCCTCATCCTACATCCACGGTCAGAATCTCTGGGGAGTAAAGCCCAGAAATTAAAAAAAAAAAAAAGTTTATTTTTAACAACCAAAAGTAATGCCAGTGAAACTCAAGTGATATAAATTTTGAAACTCCCTCAGATATATACTCTGTTCATTTTCACTGCTCTAGGTATAATAAAATAATAGGTAAGATTATGGCATGGAAATGTCTCTAATGTTTTGAGGGTAGTAAGACCAATACAGAAGAAACTAGGAGAGCAAAAACAACAAAAATATGCATAAAGTCTTACAGGGAATATTATATTTTTAATGAGTGAGATTTTAGTCCCTGTGGGCTAAAATAGTCCTTGAAGATCTGAGAGGAGAGTAAAAATTTTGATAGGGCTTGAAGAGATTCATGGTAAATAAACCAGCATGAGCAAAATGGCAAGAGAACTGGAAATACAGACAGCATGTATGAACACAACTGAACCTAACAAAGTACAGAGGTCACTGCATCTTCAACACTTCTGCTACACATGAAGCAAGACAAAGACTAACTCGGAAAAGAGGCCAGGTTACAAAAAATATACGCTGAGAACGGAAAACTTTGGAATTCTAACTGACCAGCAGTCTTCAGTCAACCACTTGCAGATCAAACTGGGCCACTGGCCTGTTTATATAATGTCCGTAATTCAAAAATGTTTAGAAAGAAAGCTTTTTTTCACACAAGGATATGCAACAGAGATTGTATGTAGGTGGCCCACAAAGCCTACAATATTTACTATCTGGCCCTTCAAAGAAGCAGTTTGTCAACCTCTACTAAAAGCAACTTGATCACTGTAGGTCCTGGAGTAATGAGTTTGTAACTTGACTGCCACTCAGTAACCTCCAATGTGTTGTTACTAAAATAACTGCCTATTATTAATTATTATTATTTAAACTCAGCATAAAATCAAAATAAAATATGCTCCAAGAGTTTAACTACATACCCCAAATATTAATGTAAATGGCACTACTTTATTCTGAGAACTGAAAAATCCCCCTAATGAAACCACTATGAGCAATGAGTGTAAATATTGACCATCCTTCTCCTTTAACTTCTACTACCTTAGATTCTGATTCAATGAATATCTGAATAGCTATTTTATTTGACAAGAAATATCCTGGGAACTTTCACAGGCTGTCTGAGTTCAAAGCATTATAGCCTTTGTATATAAAGGTAGTGTAATTACTGCTTTACACATGTAGAATCTAAGTTTCAGAGGCATCTTATCCAACATTCTCAACCTGCCAAATCTAAATCTGATCCTTTCTGCATAAGACCACACTGCACTTCAAGAAATATTTAACAAAGCCCAGCCCAAATTTTATCAACTTACCTATGAAGCTGCAGTTTGGGTTAGAGATTAGTTTTAAATCAAACTTAAAGAAAATGAACAGACTTTGAAACTACATGATCGTTCATGCAGTGATTCAGGATTACTTCAAAAGCTCTGACAATGTCCCACCGGCTCTTTCTGATAATGGCCTTTCACTTTTCTGAGTCCACCGTTGGGTACTAAGAATAATCATCACTTATTGTATAGTTTATAGGACAGGATGATTTAGGAAATAACCACTAGTGCTCTATTTAACCTCATGATAGACTGAGTAAAACGTATCATAAATGACACCTGTACGTTCTAGTGAGACAATCACAGCAGGTGAATTCAGATTTTAAATTTATTTTAGAAACAAAAGTAATTTTTTTTGTGGCAGTGCTAGCTTCTGATTATAAAATACCTCCAACCTTTCCCAAAGATGCAATTTAAGTGCCCAAAAGACCTGAACAGCTGCCTTATAAAATAACACCTATTTAACCGTAAGTATACCTTCTGGAAAAATACTCTGTCCCCAAACTTCCAAGCATCTGCAACTCCAAACTGAAGCTCTTTCTCACTCTCATACTAAAAAAGAATTGACAAAAAGTAATTCTTGCTGTCTCTATCTCTCTCCTCCACTCGACTGTAAGCTTCACATGAGGGCAGCTATCACATCTGTTTCTGCTCATCACTGTACCCCTCCGACCCAAGGACAGTCCTGACACACAGGAGGTGACTGCTTCAAGAATGAAAAATGAATCGTGAATGTTAACAGGGAAAAATGTACTTTACTTAATGGGTCGACCATTTTAGAAGGATTTTTAAAAAGCATTAGCTTCTATTTTTGGGGATTATCTTTATAATCCAGCATAAAGATAATCAAATACTGTCAACCAATGCATGATTTTATCTCTACACGCAGAGTGTACACCTGCAGAGCATCAGTAATAACCCTTTTACTCTCAGGGCTAAAACACAATTTAAACGGTTAATTTGCTACTAGAAAAGAAAAGCTACATTTCAAAATAATATTACTTCCACATTTTCTTTTTTATTGGATCATGTATTATACTGTTTGCCAGCCCTCCTTCCATTAACTTTGCTAATCAGAAGTTAACTCAATATTGAAATTCCTTTAACTAGAGGACAATGCTTTACCCACAATTTAAAAAAAGAGGACATAACAGAAGAAACCGCTAAAGATTTTTCAAGTAACATCATGGTACAAAAGAAAGTATTACAACATAAATATAGGGGAAATTTTTGTGAAATATTTTTCTTTTGGAAAAAATGTTAAAACCATTTTGGCAAATAATGAATACAAAGCACTTTGTTGTAAAATATTTTATCAACACTGGGCATACTGTTCTATAACCTAATAATGTGCATATCTGCTCCACTGAACACACTGTAGTTGTCTGAGAATGTAATATTCAAATAATTTGTAAACCATATTTGTAGAAACTAATGATATACCATTATATACAGTGTGCGTACTTGACACATATTTATGAACAGTAATAACATTATTTGCTTACCACAGCTACTAACACAGACCAACTCAGATGTACTTTATTAAGGATTCAAATGCCATGAGTGGTGCTGCCACTAGTTGTATCATTTTCCAAAACAGTAAACAATGCTTAATACAGTTCTGTTGTGAATGAAAAGTGAGATCTTTACTAGACATACATATGTGCTAAGCCTCTGCACTGATGGTCTCAGTGGCTTCTCTGTGTCCACGCCCTTCGCCCTGCAACTTCGCCCTCCCCTCTGGATTCTGGACTTGGCAGCATGACATTCTCCGGGAATAAGCTGTTCACAACTGTAGCAAGCATGTAAAACAGATTTAAATCATACACACAGATGATTGCAAACAGGTTTTTCCCACATATAAATGTCTACAGAACATTCCAAAGCATGTGGAATGTAGATAAATTCTGTTCAACACATAGAAAGTCAGCCAGCAACCACTGTACTCACCTGCTTCAGCCAGCAACACCCCCCCAGTCATGACAACCAAATATGCCCCTGAGAACACTACAACTCCCCTTTAGGAGCAGAAGATCCAAGACTGCTGCTAGTAAATATACTTTCTGATTTTTTAACTTCTGAAACACTAATCTGCAAGCATGAACCCACTCCTGCACAAGACACATGACAGAGCTTTTGTAATCCAAAACTTATGTGACTGAGTATGATCCTTTCCAAACTAACTAAAAGACGGCACATGGTCAAACTGTAGCATCACGTTTGAAATTAAAAACTAAGACTGGTATACTTTTCTCTCTGAATATTATACTTAAGATTTAAACGTTTAAATAAGATAAACTGATAATAAAGCACTTGCACTTGAAGCCTATAGTTTTTTTAATGAGGTTGTACCAAACTTTCTGCAAGTTATAATATCAATCATCTTCTATATATTTCTTAAGTTTTTAAGAAAACAGATAATGCTAACACTGTAAAGAATCAAATACACTAGATTCAATATTTTCAATCTAAAATATCCTTAGGGACATAAGTATATTTGTTTTCCTTAACAAGTATTTGAAAGGTTGGTATAATTTCTAGCACTAAGAACTACAGCACATTTCCTTCTTCCTTTGTGCACTGTTTGCTCTGCCTTCAATCTTTTCCTGCCAGTTTAAGTTCCCGCTGGTCTCAAAAACCAGCAAATGTTCTACCTCCTCTGTGATATCTTCCCAGTCCTCTCCTTTTCACTGACAGATTGAGTCCCTCTTCCATATTACTTCTGAAACTTTTTATTCTTACCATTATTTAACATTATTATAATTATTTGTTGCAAATCTGTCCCCCCCCAATAAACTGTGAGCTGTTAGCTAAGCCTATGCACCCATCTGTAACTGCACCCACAGCTCCTCACACAGATACTGTCCCAGTGACTGCTTTACATGGCCTATCAACTGGCATGTCTCTTTCAGGATTTAAGAGTCATGAGCCCATTCCAGTCATCTCTAATGTTTACATTTTATTTCTTTTTGATTTAATAAGTTGCCTAAAATCAAGTACCTCTTTCTATATATTCTAAATTTATTTTGATGTTATACTCTTAAAAACTATTCCTTCAAAAATCCTGACATATGCAACAACATGGATGAACCTTGAAGACATTGTTAAGTGAAATAAATCAGTCACAGAAAGATAAATACTGTACGATTCCCCTTACGTAAGGTATCCAAAATAGTCCAACTCTGAGAAGCAGAACACAGAATGGGAGTTGCTATTCAACAGGTATAAAGTTTAATAATGCAAGATGAGTAAATTCTAGAGATCTGTTGTACAATATTGTGCCTACAAGTTAACAATATTATACACTAGATAGATCTCCTGCTAAGTGTTTCTTACCACAATTTAAAAAAGAAGTTCCTTCAATCTTAATACTTTGGGACCCATCTCCACCTAACTTAGCTCCTGACAGGTTTGGATATTTTTACTTACTTCTCCAATGCACTGATACCTTTCCAGTTCTACTAGTCTGACTTTATCGACTGTCATTAAATGTTTAATCTAAGAACAGAATAATACTTGTTTATTTCTAACTTTGTTCTAACAACCAAAATATTGCATACTTATAACATTCTAATAAAGTAATACAAAGTTTATACTGTTAGGCTAATCAAAAACTTTACATGACTAGTTCAAATTGTATTTTAACCCATAAATATATTATTCTATATTTTCTGTCATTACAAGTCTTCCTCCCTTTCATGTAACTTCAGGGTTTCCTATAGTTACCCACATTAGTCTGGAACTTAATTACTCTAAATAATTTTTTTACCAGCAAATTTGGGTATTTCAAAGTGTTCTGACTTCTTTGTGTATTTAAAAACATTTCATAATCTTCAATTTACACTTCTTCACTATTTAGAACTAAAACATGTGCATCGCAAGTAGACAATCAAGTTTAAGATACTACTATAGAAGTGTTAGGAAAAAAGAGAAGCAGAGTACAAAAAGCTTGCATACATCTGAGGGTGAAGAAGATTAAAATTAATAGAATCTTAAGATTAACTTCTTTTCTGTCTCATCTCAAAAATATGCCAAAAGGATAAGTACAACTAAAGTAGTACTTCCTTTATGAGAAACAACAAAACTTGCTTGTGAAATAATAATGGCTAGTATGAATCAATTGGGATAACTGCCTCATCCTTACCCCAAGATGATAAAACACACCCACTTTCTTTTTAATTTTGTAATTTTTAAAATATTAGATCAGGAGTTCTGGGAAGATGGCGGCGTGAGTAGGGCGGGGGAAATCTCCTCCCAAAACCATATATACTTGTGAAAATACAACAAATACAACTATTCCTAAAAGAGAGACCAGAAGATACAGTACAACAGCCAGGCTACAGCTACATCTGTGAGAACTCAGCGCTCACAAAGCAGGTAAGATACAAAGCTGCGACCCCTGGGACCTGAGCACTCGCCCACCCCAGCGCACCAGCAGGAGGAAAAGAATCAGAGTGGGGAGGGAGTGGAAGCACAGGACTGCTAAATAACTAGCCCTGGTGATCTGCACAGGGAGCACAGACACACATCGCATGGTGTCCTGGATAGAGAAACGGAAGGGCAGGATCCAAGATGGAGACTGTGAGCAGGTCCCCACAGCCGGCTCCCCTGGGACAAAAGAAAAGCGGGCACTTTCTTAAAAGTCTTAAAGAGACAAGGGCCCAACAGTGGAACAAAATCGTCCCAGCACACTCAACCCAGCAGGTAGGGAATCTTGAAGAACTTCAGGCCCCCTAACCAGCTGCCGGGTAAAGCAGCCCCAAAGCCCTTCACAGAGATAAGCAGCCTGCCATTGGTCCCGTCCCTGCCAGCCCCCCCCCTCTGCCCCCCACGCTGCGGCAGATATCTCTCCGCAGCTGCAGAACAGCGGGAGGGCGGCCCTGCCCACAACAACTACACAGAATCCCCTCCAGGCGGGCACGCAGCTAACCAGGAAGGGCCGCAAAGAATCTCCTCCCAGCGGAAGTGCAGCTAACCGGGTAGGGCAGGACAGAATCTCCTCCTGGCGAAAGCGCAGCTAACTGTAAGGGCCGCAGAAGCCAGAGCAAGGGCTAAAAGGCACCAAGGGGTGCAGAATGCACCTAGCATGGCTGCAAACACCCACAGTGCTATAGGCTAGCCTGAGGGTGGCCCCGTCCATGGCAGTTTACCGGATTATCCCAGAGACTGCCTCCCAGTGTGCGGGTAACCACCACAGGCTGTCGAGAAGGGCAAGGAGAACAACAAGCAGGAAGGGACTTTGTTCTCCCAGCTGACACACATGGCACCTGCCTGCGACCACTTCTATCGCCATGAAAAGACAGAAGAATATGGTCAGGTCAAGACTTACCCACACAACCCCAGAGAGAGAGCCAGGTGGGATAGATTTAAACAATCTTCCTGAAAAAGAATTCAGAATAAAAGTCATAACCATGCTGATGGATCTACAGAGAAATATGCAAGAACTAAGGGAGGAACTGAGGAGAGATATTACAAAAATGAAAAAATCGATTGATGAGCTGAAGAGCAGATTGGAGGAGATGCAAGAGACTGTTAATGGAATAGAAATCAGAGAGCAGGAGTACAGAGAAGCTGAGGCAGAGAGAGATAAAAGGATCTCTAGGAATGAAAGACTGTTAAGGGAACTGTGTGACCAATCCAAACGGAACAATATTCGCATTATAGGAGTAACAGAAGAAGAAGAGAGAAAAAAAGGGATAGAAAGTGTCTTTGAAGACATAATTGAGAACTTCCCCAAGCTGGGAAAGGAAATAGTTTCTCAGACCATGTAAGCCCACAGATCTCCTAACACAAGGGACCCAAGGAGGACACCACCAATACACATAATAATTAAAATGGCAAAGATCAAAGATAACGACAGAGTATTAAAGGCAGCCAGAGAGAAAAAAAAGATCACCTACAAAGGAAAACCCATCAGACTATCATCAGACTTCTCAACAGAAACCTTACAGGACAGAAGAGAATGGCACGATACATTTAATGCAATGAAACAGAAAGGTCTTGAACCAAGAATACTGTATCCAGCATTATTATCATTTAATTTTGAGGGTGGGATTAAACAATTCCCAGACAAGCAAAAGTTGAGGGAATTTGCCTCCCACAAACCACCTCTTCAGGATATCTTAAAGGGAATGTTCTAGATGGAAGCACTCCTAAGGCTAAAAAGACGTCACCAGAGAAAAAAAATTCATAGCAAAAAAAGCAGACCATATAACTACTAACTAAAGGCAAAAAATAAAATCAACTTTCCACAAAAACAGTCAAAGGAATGCAAAAGAGTACAGAATAAAACACCAAATACATAAAGAATGGAGGAGGAAGAATAAGAAGGGAGAGAAATAAAGAATCATCAGAGTGTGTATATAACAGCTTACAAGAGAGTTAAGTTAGATTGTTGGATAGTAAAGTAGCTACCCTGGAACCTTTGGTAACCATGAATCTAAAAGCCAGCAATGGCAATAAGTACTTAATCTATCGATAATCACCCTAAATGTAAATGGACTGAATGCACCAATCAAAAGACGCAAATAGAATGGATAAAAAAGAAAGACCCATCTATATGCTGTTTACAAGAGACTCACCTCAAACCCAAAGATATACACAGACTAAAAGTGAAGGGATGGAAAAAGATATTTCATGCAAACAACAGGGAGAAAAAAGCAGGAGTTGCAGCACTTGTATAAGACAAAATAGACTTCAAAATAAAGAAAGTAGCAAGAGATAAAGAAGGACATTACATAATGATAAAGGGGTCAATCCAACAAGAGGATATAACCATTATAAATATATATGCACCCAACACAGGAGCGCAGACATATGTGAAAAAAATACTAACAGAATTAAAGGAGGAAATAAAAAGCAATGCATTCATTTTAGGAGATTTCAACACACCACTCACTCCAAAGGACAGATCACCCAGACAGAAAATAAGTAAAGACACATAGGCACTGAACAACACGCTAGAACAGATACCTAACAGACATCTACAGAACTCTACACCCCAAAGCAGTAGGATACACATTCTTCTCAAGTGCACATGGAACATTCTCCAGAATAGTCCACATACTAGGCCCACAAAAAGAACCTCAGTAAATTCAAAAATACTGAAATTCTACCAACCAACTTCTCAGATCACAAAGGTATAAAACTAGAAATAAACTGTAAAAAGAAAGCAAAAAGGCTCACAAATACATAGAGGCTTAACAATATGCTCCTAAATAATCAATGGATCAATAACCAAACTAAAACAGAGATCAAACAATATATGGAGACAAATGACAACAACAACACAAAGCCCCAACTTCTGTGGGATGCAGCAAAGGCAGTTCTAAGAGGAAAGTATATTGCCATCCAGGCCTATTTAAAGAAGGAAGAACAATCCCAAATGAATAGTCTAAAGTCACAATTATTGAAATTGGAAAAAGCAGAACAAATGAGGCCCAAAGTCACCAGAAAGAGGGACATAATAAAGATTAGAGAAGAAATAAATAAAATGGAGAAGAATAAAACAATAGAAAAAAATCAATGAAACCAACAGCTGGTTCTTTGAAAAAATAAACAATAGATAAACCCCTAGCCAGACTTATTAAGGGAAAAAGAGAATCTACACACATAAACAGAATCAGAAATGAGAAAGGAAAAATCAAGACGGATCCCAAAGAAATACAAAGAATTATTAGAGAATACTATGAAAATCTATATGCTAACAAGCTGGAAAACCCAGAAGAAATGGACAACTTCTTAGAAAAATACAGCCTTCCAAGACTGACCAAGCAAGAAACAGAAAACCTAAACAGACCAATTACCAGCAACGAAATTGAATCAATAATCAGAAAACTACCCAATAACAAAACCCCGCGCCAGATGGATTCACCCCTGAATTTTATCAGACATATAGAGAAGAAATAATACCCATTCTCCTTAAAGTTTTCCAAGAAACAGAAGAGGAGGGAATACTTCCACACTCATTTTATGAAGCCAGCATCACTCTAATTCCAAAACTGGGAAAAGACCCCACCAAAAAAGAAAACTACAGACCAATATCCCTGATGAAAATAGATGCAAAAATACTCAACAAAATACTAGCAAACCGAATTCAAAAATACACCAAGAGGATCATACACCATGATCAAGTGTGATTCATCTCAGGGATGCAAGGATGGTACAACATTCAAAAATCCATCAACATCATCCACCACATCAACAAAAAGAAGAACAAAAACCACATGATCATCTCCAGAGATGCTAAAAAAGCATTCGACAAAATTCAACATCATTCATGATAAAAACTCTCAATAAAACGGCTATAGAGGGCAAGTACTTCAATATAATATGATGTGAACATCATACTTGACAATGAGAAACTGAAAGCTTTTCATCTAAGATCGGAAACAAGACAAGGATGCCCACTCTCCCCACTGTTTTTCAACATAGTACTGGAGGTCCTAGCCACGGCAATCCGACAAAACAAAGAAATACAAGGCATCCAGATTGGTAAAGAAGAAGTCAAATTGTCACTATTTGCAGATGACATGATATTGTACATAAAAAACCCTAAAGTCTTTTTTTTGTGTGTATCCTCTACTCTAAAACTACTAGAACTAATATCTGAATTCAGCAAAGTTGCAGGATACAAAATCAATACACAGAAATCTGTTGCTTTCCTATACACTAACGATGAACTAACAGAAAGAGAAATCAGAAAAACAATTCCATTTACAATTGCATCAAAAATAATAAAATACCTAGGAATAAACCTAACGAAGGGAGTGAAAGACCTGTACAAGACACTCCTAAGAGAAATTAAAGAGGACACTAACAAATGGAAATTCATCCCATGCTCTTGGCTAGGAAGAATAAATATTGTCAAAATGGCTATACTACCTAAAGCAATCTATAGATTCAATGCAATCCCTATCAAAATACCAACAGCTTTCTTCAATGAACTGGAAGAAATAATTCTAAAATTCATATGGAACCACAAAAGACCCTGAGTAGCCAAAGCAATTCTGAGAAGGAAGAATAAAACAGGGGGAATTATGCTCCCTGACTTCAAGCTCTACTACAAAGCCATAGTAATCAAGACAATTTCGTACTGGCACAAGAACAGACCCACAGACCAGTGGAACAGAATAGAGAGTCCAGACATTAACCCAAATATATACGGTCAATTAACATATGATAAAGGAGCCATGGATATACAATAGGGAGATGACAGCCTCTTCAACAGCTGGTGTTGGCAAAACTGGACAGCTACATGTTAAGAGAATGAATCTGGATTACTGTCTAACACCATACACAAAAGTAAACTCAAAATGGATCAAAGACCTGAATGTAAGTCATGAAACCATTAAACTCTTAGAAAAATATGTAGGCAAAAATCTCTTGGACATAAACATGAACAATTTCTTCATGAAAATATCTCCCGGGGCAAGGGAAACAAAAGCAAAAATGAACAAGTGGGACTATATCAAGCTGAAACCTTCTGTACAGCAAAGGACACCATCAGTAGAACAAAAAGACATCCTTCAGTATGGGAGAATATATTCATAAATGATGTATCCGATAAGGGGTTGACATCCAAAATATATAAAGAACTCATGCACCTCCACAAACAAAAAGCAAATTATCCATTTAAGAAATGGGCAGAGGACATGAATAGACACTTCTCCAAAGAAGAAATTCAGATGGCCAACAGGCACATGAAAAGATGCTCCACATTGCTAATCATCAAAGAAATGCAGATTAAAACCACAATGAGATATCACCTCATACTAGTAAAGATGGCCACAATTCAAAACACAAACAACAAATGTTGGCAAGGATGTGGAGAAAAGAGAACCCTATTACACTGCTGGTGGGAATGCAAATTAGTTCAACCATTGTGGAAAGTAGTATGGAGGTTCCTCAAAAAACTCAAAATAGAAATACAATTTGACCCAGGAATCCCACTCCTAGGAATTTACCCTAAGAATGCAGCAGCCCAGTTTCAAAAAGACAGATGCACCTCTATGTTTATTGCAGCACTATTTACAATAGCCAAGAAATGGAAGCAACCTAAGTGTCCATCAGTAGAGAATGGATAAAGAAGATGTGGTACATATACACAATGGAATATTATTCAGCCATAAGAAGAAAACAAATCCTACCATTTGCAACAACATGGATGGAGCTAGAGGGTATTATGCTCAGTCAAATAAGCCAAGCGGAAAAAAATCAAGTATCAAATGATTTCACTCATATGTGAGTATAAGAACAAAGAAAAAAAAAACTGAAGGAACAAAACAGCAGCAGACTCACAGAACCCAAGAATGGACTAATAGATACCAAAGGGAAAGGGACTGTGGAGGATGGGTGGGAAGGGAGGGACAAGGGGGAAAAAGGGGCATTACGATTAGCAGACATAATGTGGGGGTGGGGGCACGGGGAGGGTTGTACAACTCAGAGAAGACAAGTAGTGATTCTATAGCATCTCACTACGCTGATGGACGGTGACTGTAAGGGGGTATATGGGGGGAACTTGATATGGGGAGTCTAGTAACCATAATGTTGCACATGTAATTGTAGATTAACGATACCAAAAATATATATATATATAAATTAGATCACCACTTTTACCAATACAAAATGTGGAAGCCAACACATAGAAAGGAATTATGGAAGCCCATTAAAGCAGAACAGAGGAAAAGACTCCTCTCTACTTCTTGGAGTCCCCTTGATGCTAGACTGTCCCTCAGAACTGCTAAACTCCTCTCTATTGAGCACCAGGCTCAACATTAAATACCATTCATCCAAAGTTAAAAATGAACAGAAAGGAAGGAGGGGACCTCAAGTGAAAGTTGATCACACTACAGCCTAACAAAAGTTTACCCTAGTACCAAAGTTAATTCTTTCTTCCTTCCATTTAGTCTTTTAAAGCAAAGACTAATTATTACTCCAATACTGGATATGTCTTCCAAAAATGCCTTTATATTCAACACTAATGAATTTTAAACACATGTTTCACAGCACAGTCTAAGGATAAGTACTTATGTAGTAGATAATAACACTAAATACATTGTTAAATGAGTACATTCTAAAATATCTAAATATAGAATACAAAAATAACTTTTTTTAGACAGTGAAATTCACCATTCTAAACAATTTACTAAATTACTGCCAACAAAAAGCTGAAAATTTTAAAAAACACTTACTTCATTTCCATGTTTTTGCAGGAATTCAATTTCCTGTTGTGTGAATGTTGTCATGGATATAGATTTCACCCTGTGTGGTGGATTTAACCCTCGCCTAAAAGATAAAATTATTTTACAAATTTACTATTATACACTTTATCTTAAAAATTATACATCAATGTAAAACATTTTTAACTAGTTCATTTAAACCTGGAACAGTATTTTCATTCCATAGCCTAAAGTATATAAAAATTTTTTAAAATTCTTAATCTCATAATAGATATGTCAAGTATGTCAAGTAAGTTTGGTCAGATTCACACTAAATATTTAAAGATAAATTAGGAATACACAGTACCTGTAATACATGAGCTTCTAAGCTTCTAGGAAATATAAATATTGCTTTACTGTGTTTCTAATGGAAGAAGATGACTGTATGTATGAAGAGCTCTATGGTAAAGAATTTAAAAAGTAATTATTTAAATATTTTCTGTTTCCTAAGAAAGTTAAAATTATGTGTTAAGTTTGGTGCTATACAAATATTTTAATCAAACAGCTACCACCTTTTAAGTTTGAGGCTGATGTAGAAAATTGAAAACTAACCCAAGGATACTTGAAATTACTAACCAGTAAGAATAAAGTCCTATCCCTCCATCAGTTCAAATAAGGATTTATTAAAAAAAAAAATTTCAATCACCTCAGGAGACATTAAGTGTTCAAGAGGAAACAGGAGGGGCATGAAAGCATTCAAGAAATACCTAGATACATGATTAAATGACCTTTAAAGGCCTTTACAATCTTGAAGCCTTTTCTGTATAATTGGCCTTAAGAGGACTTCATCTCTAAGTTTCTTCATGATGTTTTACCATGCACATGAAAAAAACTGCAGAGAAATGCACTCAAGAGAAAATAAGAACTATTTACATTTTGTCCAACTATCACCAAGTGACCTACTCCACCCACAAGAATACCGGTTAAATAATCTATGCAAAATAACAAGAAATCCATACAAAAAGTTTCGTAAAATTACTTTGGAGTCATGTCCTCTGGTAAAAGCCTGATTTGGAATCCAGGTTCTAGAGCAGATTATTAATAATTTTACAGAATTTTTCATAGTCATCTTGCAATCGTCCATGCTAATTCAGAGATTTAAAACAATGATGCTAAAATAGTAAGTGGACCAAATGTCTTTAAAAAATATTCCAGAGACATTTTTGAATAATTAAGTATGGATAGTTCTAAAAATTCACAACACTGTAAGTCAAATAATATGGGAGAATTCAATATTAACACAAGCTCCTCAATTTTCATATCCTGCTGCTTCTTTCTCTCCCTTTGAACTGTCAGATAGATGGCACACCTTTCAGATAATGCTCTGAATTAGGACAAGCTGCACTTTAACTGTTTCAGATTTCAAAGTGGAGAAAGGTTAAATTGGGTTTTACTGTTGTTTTCTTTTGCTGTGTTTGAATTTTAAACTAATAAATTATCTTCTTATTAGCTCTTGGTTAAGTCATAAAATACAGAAATGAAGACTGCATGATTAGAGAAATTGAAGACAGCAATTTCATCCTGGTAAAACTTTCAAACCTCACTATGAAGAAACAATTACAGTATGAATTACTTTCAAGTAAATTTGCAATCACAAATTAAGGTTTTAAAGATATCTTCTAAAATTTCCAAAAGTGAAAATTTTGGAAAGTCATTATTCATTTAAAGTATGACACTTTGTTTTCCAATTCATCCATATTATGAGAGTAAGAATAAGTTCACCTTTTTCAGGGAAGCTTATTAGCATGGTATGTACTTATTACCCTACCTTGTTCCAAAACAGTTTAAGAAGGAATTTTACTTTTTGTTCTCTCAAACCCCTCTGTTCCCTTCTCTCACTTAACAACTTTGCCTCTCTTTATTCCCTAAGACTTCCTCCTTGTTCTAGCAAACCCCCTTACCTTTCCACCTTCCTTATAGTATCCTTTCTTAAAAGAGAAAAGGCAAAGGAGTGATTTTCTAATGAGGAAATGTCAAACATTGTTGCAAGGGTGTAGGTTTTGAATAAGAAATTTTGGAGCAAAGAATTACACCCCCATACTTCTCAAATCATTAAATGAAGAAACCCCTGACTCTTTTTGTATTATACAAAGATAATCTCACAAAAGCAGTTACCATGTAAAGCTTACTCACTTATACACCTCAAAGTCCTACCACATCACAGGGCCCATTTACACATAAAGAAGGTATTCATATTACTTAGATAAGTGAACAAAATTTTGAACTTTTGGAACAAATACAACCAGAATGTACTCATAACCAAACTATAAAAGGACATTTTTCCCCCTTAACAAGGACAGTTACTACAAGAGTTATTTAAAGGAGTTTTCTCGGTGCACTTAAGATGGGATTCGATTTACAAAATGTGTACACACAATTTTACAAGGCACATTAATTACATAAATTAAGTAACTCCAAGGAAATTTTACACTTGTCTATGTTGTTTTCTCATATTGCTCTTTTAAATTCCATGTACTCAGGCAGATTAACTATATTCTCAATGCAAGAATATAAAAGGATTTTTCCTTTTTTATCCTGCAAAAGCTTTGTACATGAATTTTACATGCTTAGAGTTTGGTAAAAAAAAAATTGAACACTGAATTTATCAACCTCTTAGAGTGCAGACTGATGAGACTCCAGTGAAAATGGGTAGTCTCATACACTGATGGTAGGATAAAGCCACCAATTTGTATCAAGAAACACATTCATGCCTTTTGACTAAGTAATAACCCTTTTAGGAATCTATTCTAAAGAAGGAATCTGAAACACAGCTAACTAATTATGTGTAAGATGTTCATCAAACATTATTCATAATAGGAAAACATCAGAAACACTACAATATCAAAAGGCAAGTGGTTCAGTAAATGACGATACAACTGTGTAACATTAGGCATACTTATGTTTCAATTTTTTAAGATGAAAATAATATCGTAGTCTCAGAACTACAAAAAAAATCAACCCCAAAAAACCCAAACAAGCCAAATACCTCAAAAGGTTAACAGTCCTTGCATATGGGTGATGGGATTAAGTGGGGGTAGTTTTCTATTCTCTCCACGCTTCCCACAATGAATCTGTATTAGTCTAAAAGAAAAACTATAGCAAGAAATAATGGCAAGTCCAAATGACAAGTACTAGTCAGAAAATTTGGACTTTTAGTCCTGACTTAATGGATGTGCATGTCTGTGCTGAAAGATTTAGAGCACAAAAAAAAATAAGGGAGGGAGAGAACAGTTTTTCTTTTTAGGCTTTCTTTCAGTTTAAAAAAACCTAGAAAACCTTTCCTCCAAAATACACCTACCAACAACATCAAACTTATATTTACTCCATTTCTCTAAAACAGGATTTCTCAACCTCGGCACTACTGACATTGTGGGTGAGATAACTATTGTGAGGAGGCTGTCCTGTGGACTGTGGGATGTAGGGCAGCATCCATGGCCTCTACCCACTAGGTACTAGAAGCACCCCCAACCAGCAAGGGCAATGGAAAAGGACATTGCCAAATCTCCCCTGGGAAGCAAAATCCCTCTAGTTGAGAACCACTGCTCTAAATGCATCAAATACGTTAATTATGAAGCAAAAGAAATTAGTGAAATTCCTTTGGGTCTCTACAGAACATAAATTCCACCTACGTTCAATCTTCTACAAAACATTCTACAAAGTCACACCATACACAACAAAAAAATTTCAAATTTCTCATAAATTCTTTCAATAAAAGAAAATAGAAATGAATATTTTTTATGAAATGATAAAATATAAAAGTTTAAAATTGTACAGTATATATTAAAATTTAAATCAGAAAAGACCAAGATTGTCCATAAAAAATAACCAAAAATGAACTATGTTACATCAAGCATGCTTATACAAAGGTAGGCAAACCATAGTAAGGCAGAAGGAAATTAATATTTACAAAGTATCTAGACGGGCACTTTGCATATTTAATCCTATTAATTTCTACTTCCAACTGTATGGCAGACTAGATATTCTGAAAAGTCTCCTGGCTAAAATATGACAGATACTCCATAAACTACAAAAACAAAAAACCCTTGTTAAACATACGGTTAACCTTCTAAAAGTAAGGGAAATTTCCATGGACCACCTCCCCAAAAGAAAAAAGAAAAAAATTAAAAACTGAGCTGAAAAGAAGAGTGGCCCATGTTACACACAAAATGCAGTGTTGCTCAGAAGGCAAATACTAACAATAGTTAAGATCAAAGAGCTGAACCTGAAATATCCCTGCTAAACTTAAGACTCTGGATGGGGAATAAGGTAGCTTCGGGTTGACAGCAGCCCTGGATCCCAGCAGAACAATACTCAAATCCTCTCAAGAGGAATGCATATCCAATTTATGCTACCAGGATTTGGCAATAATACATTCAATAAAACAAGAACTTGCAATAAAAATCACACATAACAAAACAAATCACTGAGCTTGAGTCAGCTGAAACAAATTTATACCATCCCTTCCTAAGACTTTATGTATTGGAGTGATCAAATATAAAATTTAAAGTAAACACAGTATAAAGAAAACATTAAAACAAATAAAAATTGAATAAAAATGAAGAAATATGTAACTATCAGAATAACTGGGCAAATTTTAAAATCAGAATTTCTAGAAGTGAAAAATTATAAATGTGGAAATTAAAAATTCAACCAATTAGGTACAAAGCAGATTGGACACATTAAAAGACAGAACTGGTAAATTAAAAGATAGAAGTAGTAACCCAGAAAGCAACAAAGACAGAGACAGACAGAAAAGAGTGTTTTTAGAAGAAGAAAGAGGGCATTAGAAGGTCTAACATGTATCAATACTCTTGCTTTTGAAAGAGAGAACAAAATGAATGAGGAGAGGTGATATTGGAGACAACCATCTACACATACAGGAAGCACAGTTTATCAAAATCAGGACTGGAAACATTTTGAACATATAGAAACATTCTGATGAAACTTGAAAGACAAAAAGAACATCTTAATCAGGAAAAAAAGACAAAACTGAAAGTAGACTTCTCAATGGAAACTAGAAGGCAGTGGTAGATTATCTTTAAGTACTAAAAAAAAACAGTAGTTGTGAACCCAGCAGAACTATCTTTGAAATTTAAGATCAAAGCAATAATATTTTCAGATAAACAAAAACCATTACCCCAGGAGATCTTCACTGAAGAAACACATATTGTGTTCATTTAAAAAAAATAAAAATAGAAAAGACCCTGAGAAGGTCCCAAGATATTAAAGGGGAGAGCAAAGAAACTAGTAAACACAGGTAAATCTAAACATCGTCTAATTTTAAAATGTCCAATTTATGTGGGGAAGTGGGAGGACAAATCTAACATTTCACCAATAATAATTCCTAAGTGAAGGTATTTTACATTTTCAAAGACCTTGTATTATTAGGTGAAGGTTAAAGTATTGATTAACACTAGAATGTCAATATGAAGAATAAAATTTCAATGGTGACCAGAAAAGAAGAATACTGAATTTATGGCTTCTAAACCAGTACAAAAGGAAAATCATCAAAACAAACTAAAAGCCACTTGTCATTTTAAAATAAAATTAAGCATACACTTGCCATGACACTCTTGGCAATGATACTCCCAAGTATTTACCCAGGTGAAATGAAAACTTACACTCACCAAAAAATCTGTACATAGAGGTATCTGTAGCTGCTCTATTCATATGCATCAAAAACTGGAACCAACCCAACTGTCACTTAAATGGAAAATGGATAAAGAGACAAGCAATGGATACTACTCAACAATAAAGTGAAACAAGCTATTGGAATATGCAATTAACTAGGATTAATCTTAAAGGTACCATACTGAGTGGAGAAAGCAATCTGAAATGGTTCTATACGGTATGATTCCATTTAAATGACATTCTCAGAAAGAAAAACTATAGCATTGGAAAACAGTTCTATAGCTGCCAAGGATTAAGAAAAACAATTTTTTAAGAAGAGATTTGAGGGGTGATGGAATAGTTTTGTGTTCTGATTGTGATGGAAGTTACATGAATCTATACATAAGTTAAGCCTCATATAACTGTATGCCAAAAAAGTTAATTTTAACATATGTTAATTCAATAAAACACCACAGTCCTAATTCCATGTTACTATCCATATTAATCACAATTTTACATTAATTAAATTGTTTTTCATTAGCAGACCATCTTCTTCTCTACTTATCAAGTTTGATCATTTAAATGAATGAAATCCTTAATTAATCAAAATTGAATTATTTCTTAATCTAGTTATTTTTCAGGGATATTCCTGGAAGCTGATACCAACTTTCCTTTTTTGCTAAGCCTAGTCTAACTGTCATGTGAATTCAGTGTTTATTAAACATTTACTATAATGACATTAAATCATAACTGTTCAATCAAAGTGTTGGGTAAGTAAATCACATCATTTTTACAATGCCAATATTGAGGTACCACCCATTCTAGATCCTAAAATACACATTTTAAGCCTCCGGTTTAATGCAAAAAATAATAATAATGACTCATTTAATAAGAGCATTGATATTTTGAAAGCATGTTTATCAGTTAATTGGTTTCAAGAAGTTCCACAGTCACCTAGTGCTGGAGCCCAGTGTTTTCTCAGTATAATTAAGTCATACGCAGATTCCCCAGGAGCTTCAATGACCACCGCCCAGGTCTGATGGCAACCAGATGGTCTGACTCATTCCACATGTCCACTAGTATGCTGGTCTTAAGTATGCCTCAAACAATCTTGCAAACAGCCATTTGTTAACTCAAATAACAGTGTGTGCTGGATGAATAAGTAAGCAAGCTTACTTAGTTTTATTGTTTTTCTCCTACTGGGGGAGAAGCTGGTTAAAATATTTTAGTAGGCTGTGGACATTTACATGGTTTATATGTCGGAATAAAGTAATAAAATTAATCTGACACTTAGATCTATCCCAAACCTAGCTGCTTGGTAAAAATATTACACTAAATAATGTTTCATGTTATAAAAATTATACATTTAAAATCTACAACAGGTAGAAGATTCCTTTAACAGGTTGTCAAGATCCTAGACTGTTAATGCCAAGACACAGTATGTATCCAATAGTCCAAAATATTAGTCTATTCAGAATTCAACTTAAAAACACTAAATACACACACACACACACACACACACACACACTCACTCACTCACTCACTCACTCACTCACTCACTCACTCACACTCACACTCCCCCAACCCCTCAAAATATAAACCACAAAGATTATTTGGGACTTTTTTTGAAACTCACAAATACTACAATGTAAGGTCCTTTAAACAATTAGGGCAAGAACCTAAAAAATAATACTCAAGAAACAATTTAAGCCTACTTAAGGTATTCCAGTTAAAAGTGGACAACTGCAATGATAGCAAAGGAATAAAGGCATTAACCCACAAAGAAAGAGGGACAGGGAACAAGGAAGGAGCCCAAAAACATACTATAGTTCTCAACTAACGAAATTTGGAAGATAACAAAGTGAATATACCAGCAGATAACTTAAGTGACTGCAGAGTAAAAAAAGCCAAAACAGAAGCTCCTGCCAGAGGTGGGAAAGTCAACTGGAAGCTGATTCCCACCACAGAAACTCTGAAAGTGTCACAAAAGTTGGGGGACTGACTGAGGGTCAAAAACAGGCTTTCAGTTCCACTGCAGCCACAAGATTATCCCTACAAGGCCTTAGGCAGAAATCTTTAGGAAAATCTGGAGAGATTATACCAAACAGAATCTGGTCACTGGCATAGCTGAAGACTGTTATTAGGTACTATGCTAAAACTAGGGCTTATCTTAGACTCTACACACTGAATAAGGAGTCTATACCCCACAGTTCCCTCCCTCAACTTGGTTCCTTCATGATGTTTGGAGAAAATATCTCTGAACTAAAAAGCATGATTTTCAAACCAATGAGTCCAAAAGAAAAAAAAAAGGCCTAGAATATTGAACCAAAAACCTATACCAAAATACTTTAGAACTCCAGGAATAAAAAGATCATATGCACTCCCAAAGAGGGAAGGGAAAATGGGACACAATGAATCAGTAATAAGAATAGTATCAGACTTCTCAAAAGCAATACTGAAGCTTTGAAGAAAATTAAACAATGCCTTAAAAATTCCAAGGGTAAAGTATTTTCATCTTTGTGAATGTAGACAAACTATTAATTTTAAAATGAGAGCATAATAAGACATTTCTAGCCATGCAGCTCTCAAAAATGATCGATCTCCCATTAACCTTTAATAAGGAGGCTAATGGAGATGTGGGGGTCCTGAAAAAAGACAGTCCAACACAGGTCAGGCCTAAAGGGAATTTCCTGAATGATGGTGGAAAAAAAGTCCCAGGATGACAGATTCATAGTAGGCCCTAGAGAACAGCATTTCCAGACAAGAGAATGACAATAGAAGCACCCAGGAAAGATTAAATAAAAATAAAAATGTACAACCCGTGTCTGATCATATTGAAATAAGTTTTATGCCTCTGCCAGAGATGATTTATCTGTGGACATATTAATGATACATACATTGAAAAAAAAAAAAAGCAAATGAAGAAAACTAGACAATTATACACTTCAGGGAGAAAAAATCTGTACAAGAAAGAAAATACAGTAGTAATAACAATATGACTCAGTTGAGTATAGATGCAACAAGGAAAATAGTGAATAGTGATTTAACCAAAAACTGGTAGAATTATATTGAAAGAGTAGAAGCAGAGTATGGACGGAGAAGGTAACAGGAGTGTTAAGAGGACCAAATCTTTCTATTATTCATTCTTATACAATAGAAAAGTCAAAAGAAAAAGTCAAAATTGAAAAACAAAAAATAGCTACATATATATTAATTATAAACACTAAGGTAACTACAGAATAAACAGACAAGAATTCAAAGTCATTATTTATGATAATCAGAAATGGAGGGATAGGTAACTGTTCATTACATGTCTTTATCTTTTTAAATTATATGCATGTACTCTTTTGATAAAAATTAAAATTGAACTAAAAGGTAAGCATAAAAAAGAACAGAAAATAAATGGTTCTTGCTTTCCAAAATTAAATATAATTATGGAAATATATTTAGAGGTTGTTTTCTTGGATGGGAAAGCATTCCTGGAAAATGAGAGGAATTTTTTTAATTTCAAGTCTCAATTAGACACTTATCAATCCTTTTATAAAAATACTTACTGAACACAACTCACCCAAGTTTGAGCCACCAAGATTCACTGAGTAAGAAATAAAGGTTTGATGGGAGAAATGCCAAAAAGTTCTCACCTCTTCCCACATTACTAGTTCTACTGATTTTCAGACTTCTCCCATCAAAGAGCTTGCAAAATATAACAAAAAAAAGAGGAAGAACAAGAATTTTTAGACTCTGACAACTGTAAGGAAAATTCCTCTTTCTTTTCTATAACATACATGTTTCTTTGTAACTTCTATACACTAGTCTCTTATCTCCCCCTAGAGAATAGATCTTCTACACACAGGCCTTAAATTACCCCAAGGTAGTGAGCATCTGTATTGCTCCCCATACCCGCTAGTCTTCTCTTCTTTAAGTTAATATATTTGGTTCCTGCTTATGTTCTTCTCATACAGTGTCAAATCTTCTTATCATCCTGATCAAATTCCTAAAATCATGCTCCAGTTTGTTAATGTACCTCTTAAAATAAGCCACCAGGATAAAAGTAAGGTGCAGTTACGACTTTCTTTCCTAGTTATGGTACCAAAGAGCCTATGTCCTATTCAGGAGACTGGAAAAAAATAAGGTAACTTTATAAAGAAAAAACTGTCATTTCCCATATTTTTAACAATTCAAATAAGTTTTCCTCTACTACTGTAAAGTAAGTTAATAAATTTCACTCTAATGATGTCCAGGCAGGTGTCTTTAGTGCAACAAATCTTAAGTATGAGTTTGTAAAGGATGTCACGAGGAACCTGCTGCTAATTAAAGTACCCAAAGTTATGAATGATTTATTTAATATACATTATAGATATTAAAGGAATGTACAAGGCATATAGTCCTAAACAATCATCTCTTTGATGATACAAATTGAGAAATAGATTACTGAGTGAGGAGGAAAAATGGGAAGAATGACAGCCCCTAGTCCTGAACACATATCTACAGGACTTTCTCAAGAATGTGAGCACTATGCATGTCATATAGAGAAGACTGAAAATATCAGTCTGGGATTTGTTTATTTTCCAAAGAGTGATACTGGAATAGATACAGAGGTTTTTTAAGAGGCAAAGGATTTTAAATTGAGGTGTAGAGGGTCAGCAACTTCCTTAAAATAATGTTTTAATTCTTTTCATTTGTAATCCAACTCACTGATAATATTCAAAATTTTAATATAAGCAATCTCAATAAGCTGTATAACCACTACTTTGAAACTGACTGAAGGTCAAAGTGTTTACAATCACACTGTGCCAAAAATCATAGACAAATTAGAGAATAGTGACAAACTTGATGTAAAAATGATGTCTCTGTACAAAGTTTAAGGTCAAATTATGTCACCCCACCCTGTATGCTGACAAGATTTCCTAGGCCAGAAGGTACTCAAAGAACTATAGAAGAGGCCCTCTTAATCAATTTGCAGGATGAATCCATGTTTCTCCTTCCCCCATGAAAACCTACACAAATGCCTACTGGACAATGAACATTACACCGCTCGAAGGTCACTCTCTCCTGCTCCTTCCAACTCAGTTTAATGCTTATCAAGAACTGTTTGATACAACACTTAATAAAATAGTTGGCACAGTATTTGGTTAATATACAGTTGAACTGAATATTATGTAAACAATGACTCATAAGGGAGAACTGTTTCCATGAAAATTAAGTGAAGTATTTTAAAGATTTAACTAAATCAAGTCACTATGAAAAGCTTTTATTTAACTGTGGACAAGTACTGTAAAAGGTTGAAAAAAAAAAAGACCATAAAAAAAAGTTTTAGGTATCTGTAGAATAGAATCAGAAAGAAAGTGACTGACTAATCAATCTGTTAGAACACCCCCTTTCTGCCTCAGGAACAAATAGTTTAATTGCATCTAAATCTAAAGTCCATGTTAAAGTTTCACAATCTGAACTCAGTTACATACTCTGAGCATCATACATGTAATACAGGATATTCATTAGGGAAAAAAAGATTAGCTCCAAGTCTAGTAATAGTAACAGTAAGTTGACTGCTCTATTTATTTAAACAAAGATACTGCTAAAGGAATGATAAAAGGTATGTGACTATCCAAAAATTTAGCATTCATGGCAATAAACAATACTTACTGTGTATCAGCACTTTCTGGGACATCAAGGTTTCTGAATGGTAGTTAGTTAGCATGGTTTACTGCATATCTGTATATCCACTGCTTAGCCCCATCCTCATATATAGCTATTTTCAATAAATATTCAGTGAATTATACTATTTAATTCTCATAACAACCTTCAGCTATATATTATCAACTTATCACAAATAAAGAAACTGAGACTTAAGGGGTGGTTCCAGGCCAACCTGCACACAGTCGCCTGGCTTAATACCTTGCTTAAGTAACAAAGCCAATAGCAATGTCAAAATCTGATTTCAAAATTCACATTCTTTCAATTATACCACATCATCTAAAGAGCAAAAACATAATTATTATTAAACTCTGTAGTTATTATTTTTTAATTATTTTCTGCATTATTGACTTTGAACAACAAAAATCTTCAGGCGCTATTGGCCATTTACTATTCCTGCGGTAGACATCTGATCCAGCATCCATTCCTTTCCTCCCAAGAATCCTAGATTTCTGACTTGGAAACTATATTTGGGGATCCTTGTTCCAATGAAGTCATCATAGAACATGTGTCCAATCAGGGTATTGGTTCAAGGTATCCACATGATCTAAGCTAATCCAGAGTGAATCAAAGCAATTCTGGAAAAGTTGTAACAGTGATATAAATTAAGACCACGTGTAACCCCAGGAGCTGGGAGCAACCAACCTTGGATGTGGGAAATCTAGGCAGTATCATTAAGCCACCGGATAATCTTACTTAAAAACAAATTCCCTTCATATTTTTAAGCCAATTTCAGTCAGGTTATGAGTTGCATCTAAAAAACATCTAAACTAATTGATTTTTATAAGGGTGCTACTCATTTCAATGTCCTGTTCCCTTCTCATGGAAGAATGTCCTCTCCCCTTGTTAACAATACTCTCATCTACTAGGCAGCTATTATGTACCAAACATCATGTGACATGTTAAACACACATTTTCCTTAATATTAAAAGCTAATTTACATCCATAATCTACAAGGTAAACTTTATCCTCACAACACAGATGGGAAAACTCAAAGAACTGAGTGACAGTCTCAACACCACACAGTTGGTAAGTAGAGCGAAGATTCAAAAGCAAGTTTACCTAGTTCCTAAGTAGCTCTTTCAACTACATGAAGCCAACTGCTATGTGGATCTTTAAAGGTCTTTGCTCAGGCATCAAATCCTCTGTGAAGCTCTCCCTATCCATATAGATATTTCATGGACAGCTCCTTCACAGAAAGGAAATAGTACAATGTATCATAATAGCTAGAATACAAGTTCCTTAAGGATAGTAGGATCCAAGTAACACTAGTGCCTCCCCTCATTTATGACCCTAGCCAAGTGAGCAATAAATATTTGTGGTATCACCACTGATCAGAGATACTGAGTCCTATATTACGATTAAATTCCATTAAAATAAACAATTGTCATTATACTGAAATATCCTTTTATCTAGGATGTTACTCTAGGAACGTGACTCTAGGAAGAAATTTGTAAATATTTCTTGATGCAGCATTTGCAGCAATAAACTAAATGTTGCCCTGCTACTCTTTTAAAGGGCTACACAGAAATGTCAGAAATCCAGAACAGTAAATACATACTTTTTCAAACCAAGTACTTTAAATGTATCAAAGAATCTTTTTAGTAAGACAACTTATTACACACATAATAAAAGTCAAATACACATAAAACAAATTGTACTATTGGTTTCATTTTTGGAACTAAAGTTGCTCAACGTAAGTCACTTAACTTTATTTGTAAATGCATGAACCAGACTATCTCTTAGATACCACCTCACACTATGATTGCTATAATTCAATAATACCACTAACTGTCAACTTCTCAGAGTGATTTCCTGACTATACAATCTAAAAGCAATCTCTCAGACAAGGTCTGTCCTATACTATTTTAAAGCAAACCTACCCCTGACATTTTTCTCATTTAATTACTTGTACTACCATCTCCCCAAACATTATGTATTACAAAATACATGGATTACCATCTTCCCAACCAGAATGTAAGCACCAACAAAACAAGTATTTTACTGTATTTATTAACCCCCCAACCCCTACCCTTAGGCTTCACACAGAACCTAGTAGGCACCCAATAAATACTTGTTGAAGAAACAATAGTCATGGAAGACTAATAATGCCTTGTTGCCCAACTTAAAAAAACAAACAAACAAAATGTACTGGGCAAGTCCTGTGTTTTTTGAGTAAGAATTTTTCTCATATATTATGTAGTCTGTCTCAGCATCAATCTTACAAAGGTTTTTTTTTGGGGGGGGGGAGAGTACCGAATTACTTTATTTGAAGGAATGGTGCAAATGGAAGAACTAAGTAGATGTTTTTGTAAAACAAAGGTCTTCAGACTATTTAAAATGTAACTACATCGAGAACGTCTTTGAATTCAACATAATTAGTATATAAACGGAACTTATCACCAGTTTCAAAATCTGCAAACTTCCCAAAGGAAATTCCACTGCAACAAAAACCCCATTAAAAATACAGCTTAATGAAGCAAAGAACAAATACAAACCATCTCAGTAATTCGGACGGTAGTCTCCGTTTTTCTCAAACAATGTTTCTGTACACAGCTAGGACACTCGGGTACTGACAGAAAAGTCTTCCAGATACCACCACCGCATTTACAATGACACCGCTCTTGAACAGTCCCTTCCTTCCATAAAAACTTTCCCCAAACTCCTCAAGACTCTTTGGTCCACGGAGCTAAAACCCCACATCCTCTCATGTTTCTCTCTTCCCCTCCTGCAATGAGTCCCCCTGAACTTTTCCCTTGGGATTCACACCTCTGCCACCAAGACGTCTGAATCCAGCTCCCATTCCTAAGGGCCTCTGTCCTGCCAGTGCCCCGGGCCCCCGGGCCGCGCGTCCCCGCTCTCCCACGCCTTCCCCCTCCGCCTCCGCGGGCGCCGGGCAGGTGCGCCGCCCCGGACCTCCGCGGGAACGCGGGACACACAAAGGCGCCGCGCGGCCCTCGCAGCCCCCTCCAGTCGCGCCCCGAGAGCGGAGGCCCTGAGGAGGCGGCGCCGGCTCCGCGGTACCAGAGACGCCCGGCCCGGCGACCCCTCCCGACCCCAGCCCTGCCCACGTCCCACTGGCCAGGGCTGCCCGGAGCCCGGACCTCCGCCCGGAGAAACCGAAAGCGCATCCCCAGCCCGGCGGCAGAGCCCAGCGCATCCCGCCCCCGGCCTCCGCCGCGCCGCCCCGCGAGCCCCAACCGCCGCCGCCGGCAGGGCCCACGCCCGCCCCGGGAAGGGCACTCACAGGCTGCCGGAGCAGGACGTACAGACGAAGGAGCCGACCGTCATGTTCACGTAGGTGGGGCCGCGCTGGTCGCAGTCGAAGCACTTTCGGTTGTGCGGGAGGCCGGTCATGTCCCGCAGCATCTTCAGGTGCTTCTCCTCCTGCTTCCGCTTCGCGCTGGCCGCCATGGCCGCGGCGCCGAGCGAGCAGGCCGGCAGGGACAGGAGCCGGGCGGCGCTGCGCCGGGGGCCCTCGGTCCCACGGGCCGCCCTGGCCGCGGCCGCCGCCCTCCGTCAGCGCGCGCCGCCCGCGCCGGACCTGCGCCGCGGCTGGGCTCGGCTGGGCTGGGCGCGGCGGGACGCTGCGGAGTGCGGGCTGACGGCCCTCGCCAACCGGCCCAGCCGGGACTGCCACCGCCGCCGCCGTCGCCGCCGCCACCTTCCCGACTTCTCCTTAGGGAAAAAGGCGAGGACCGGGGACGGCAAGAGGAGCCCCGCCCCGGGAGGCCTGAGGCCAGGTGTCGGCCGGCGCCCTCTGCTGGCCAGGAGGAGTTACTGCGGCCGCGCTGTGGCCTGGGCTGAGGCTGGGGCGAAATCAGGATTACAAAGGTGATGATAAAAATAGACAAATTTTATTAAGCACTTATATGCTCTGAGCGCATTGCATGGGTTACTTTTCTCCCCTGCTCAAAACTGTCCAAGGGATGCCCACCGCTTTGCAGATAATTTCGAGTTCCTCACTGTGCCCCGTCACCTACCTAGCTCAGCCTACTTGTCCACTTCATCCTGGTTTACTCAGTGACACGGGATTTCCGTCTGTACCCTGAACACAGCAAGCTTCCTCTGACTCGGCCTCTGCCCTTGCTGTACTCTCTTTATCAGGGTTTCTCAGCCCTGCTGTTATCACATTTCAGACTAGACGTTTTTGGTGTGTGGGGCTGCCCTATGTATTGTAGGGTACTGAGCAGCACTGCCAGGCCTTACCCAGAGATGCCAGAACGACTCCCACCCCATCCTCCAGTTGTGGCAACTGAAATCCTCCAGACGTGGAAGAATGTGGAGCAGTGATAGGAGATGAAACCAGCCGGGCTGAGAACCTCCGTTGCTGTGGAAAGCACCACCATCCATGCATCCGTGGCAGGCGCCTTTCTAGCCCATGTAGTGTCGTAGACCACATTCCTGGAAGGTCACTCTCCATGAAATTGCTGTGCTGTGTTTGATTCATAGTTCTGTCTATTTTGAAATCTGGCTTCTTATGTAGTGTTCACTGTGGTGTCTCGGATCTCCTTTTAGGCACCAAAGAGCGGGCTCCTGGGTTTTCTTCAGGACTTCACTCTCTGCCCCTGCCAGAGCTGGAGGTTTACGGAATGGGTGCATTAAGTATCTCATTTAATCTTCACAAGATCCCTTTGAAGTAAGCATTATTGTTCTTTCCATTTGACAAGTCTAGAAGCTGAAGCTCTGGGAGGTTAAGTAAATTTACCCTGGAATACATATGGGAAATCTGGGATTCCAAGGCAGACAGTCAGACTGCAGGACCCAAATCTTTTAATCACACCAAGAATCCAAAGTCAGCTGGATGTTAGAAATCATGCCTGCTATAATATTTTGTGTCAATTATTCCTCGGAAAAAGATGGAAGGAAGGAAGGAAGGAAGGAAGGAAGGAAGGAAGGAAGGAAGGAAGGAAGGAAGGAAGGAAGGAGGAAGGAAGGAA